>CM046842.1:21946747-22511747 GCA_025618425.1 Heliocidaris tuberculata
CACACACACACACACACACACACATACGTGCCTACGGTGTAATAGGGGGACCGGTTTTGGATACATTCCAGCACAGCCATTGAAGGACCGAAATGTATCCAAGGTGCAATTCAGGGACCGAAAAATAAAAATTGTCATCAATAGAACACTTTTTCAAAATTAATCATGTGAGGTAAGAAAATATGACTGGGAAAGCACGCAACGTCTTTTTAACGCCTCATGTTGTCATGGTAATGTAATTTTCCATGAAATCTTACAGATCACGGGCACACACCTACTTTGAGGGACCAAATGAATGTATGTCGCCATGCTTTACCAGTATACGGCCCCCAAGTTCCAAAGTTGTAGTGAAGCAATTTGATATTTTACCATTCTTTCTTTAGAAATATATCCAACCATCGTTTTTGTATTAGTCACATGTTGCCAAAAACATGTAGGCTACGAAGACATGCACTGGAGCGGAAATGAACCGTTTTCAACGCCACTTGTGTCATAGTAATGAGGTTTACGTCAATTCGTACATATCACCGGTACACACCTCCTCAAGTTGAGGGACCACAGAGAAAAGATAGTTGAAGAAAAAAAATATGTCAGGATGCTTTGAAGTAAATTATTTCTATATCATAACATCTTTCTTTGCAATGTTAGATGTTCTGATTCTTTTTACGAGTCATGTGTTGCCTTAGTTCAGATACAAAATTGTGCTAATTATTGAGACCTCCTTTATTATGGATCTGGTCCAGACAATTTTTTTACCATGCTTCTTTATTTTGTCTAAGAGACTGATATAAATTCCCTCCAATCTTAATTCATCTTCCTTTCTGTTGAAAATATTTCTTTTTGTAACCATGTGGCTTATGGACTTTTTAGGTTCCAACTCAGGGGCGGCGGAGCGTCTTGCAAATTGGGGGTGGGGGGCAGGCACCAGCGAAAAGGGGGACTGGTGAAAAGGAAGGAAAAATACCATTTTGAGTCCCTAGTTTACTCCTACATTCTATTTAACACTATTAAAGACGATTTTCGTCATTATCATTTTTCATCTATCTTTACATAATAACAAACACTTTGCAGTTGTATATATTGCTTTGATTACTCATTTGCGAGCGACCGAAGCCAGCAAGAGTAAATGCTAAGTATTCTTTTGCTGACAGCGACTTTATCATTAAAGCTGCCGCAAATTCATTTTCAGTTTTCCCATATGAATGTTATTTTCACCCATTAACCCTTCGTTTTCCTTATTGACCAAGCTATAAATTTTAATGCATTTGTGGGGTCTCATCGCCACGATCATACTAGAGGAATATATCAGATTTTATGGTTACGACACACTTGATGTCTCGAGCTTGAAATATTTGAGCGAGCGAGCGTACCCAGCGAGCTTTAAAAAAATATAAAAATATCATCTTGCTTCAATTTAGGGGCAGCGTTCGTTCGTATTAAAGTTAGGGGCTCTGTGCCCACTTGCCCACAGCTCCACTGCCTCACAATGTAATAGTATCAAGCAGTGGCGTAATTTGGCAGGGGGCACATCCGGCCCGCCCCCCCCCCCCCTTTGAAAGAGAAATGTACATTGTTTGAATGTAATTTTTTAGAAGTGCTGACGTCAGAGAGTTTCTGAAGAACAGTACACCCCAAAAACGTGTTAATGCTTTTTTTTTTTTTGCTTGTCAGAAAATAAAAAACCTGGATCCAAGACTGGTATCAAGGGAATCTGTTATAAGCCTATATGATTCTTTGTTTTCTTTCTTTCTTCTTTTTTTTTTTCAAATGATTTTAGGGTACTTTCCAGAGGTGAAAAGGGATATCTAAAAGAGGGGAAAATGGCACAAGAAAGAAAAGGGGCGCTATTCAGAGGTATAGGGGCATCTATATTTGAAGGGAACACTCATCAGAAGGAGAATGTCAGAAAATTGTCAGAAAATAAAAATCCTTGATCCAAGACTGGTATCAAGGGAATCTGTTATAAGCCTATAATGATTCTTTGGCTCTTTTTAAAATTTTTTTTTACTGATTTTAGGGCACTTTCCATAGGTGAAAAGGGATATCTAAAAGAGGGGAAAATGGCACTAGAAAGAAAAGGGCGCTATTCAGAGGTATAGGGGCATCTATATTTGAAGGGAACACTCATCAGAAGGAGAATTGCACTATATAATATATTTGAAGTGAAATGATACTGTAATGGTATCAAGAGCATGAGAACCGTTATCGTAATTATATTGATCTTTTGAGAAATTTAAGACACTTACTGTAATAAAGGTGAAGGGGGCACTTATCAGAAGTGTTAAAGGGCAATTGTCGCAAGGACAAATGGCACTTACTAAGGAAAAAGTGGCACTTATCAGAAATCAAATGGGCCTGAATCAAATTTGAAAAAAGGGCACTTGCCCGAATGGAAAGGGACACTTACCTAAAAACAGAAGGTGCACTTTTCGCACGCTATTAAACAGAAGGAGAAATGGGCAGTGGCGTAACTACGGCGTAGAGGGTGGGGCACGTACCCTCCTCCCCCCAATCAAATGGACAGAGAGAGAGAGAGAAAGAGAAGAAGGAGAAAGGGAAAAGGAAGAGAAATGAATCATGAACAGTAATGAAGGAGAAAAAGACAATTTAACAGTCATTTCATTAACAATCATGTTAACAATTACTTACTTTCCTACTATCATTCCTATTCGTGGTGAAAAAAGTCCTTTCATAATTATAACGAGCTTTCCAAAAGGGGAATTTCATAACTGAATCGGACTACCCTCCACATTGCTTTTTATATGTCATAAATAAAACACGAATAATAAATATAAATAAATAAATAATAAATAATTGATCATTACTGTGTATCATGCTTAAAATAACACCTATACAATCCCATCCAGTTCATGTAACAGTGTTGTAGTGCCTTGATGCTCGGCCTTGGCCTTAAGGCGCCTTAAGGTCAGTTTTTTCAATGCCTTGGCCTTGGACTTGAATGCCTTTACCTTTGGCATGCCTTGGCCTTGCCTTGAGGGGCTCCAAGCCTATAAATCTCAAGGCATTTTCAAGGCATTTTCAAGGCATTTTCAAGGCATATGGAACTTTCCTATTTTTGCAAGTAAAATTTTAAAACATTTTGGTTGTTTGTGCAGGAGTCATGTACATTCTAGCTACAAGATCTAATCATAACAGACTTGGGAAATGAATTCATGTTACAAATATTTAGGTTAATACGACAAAATGATGATCATGATGATCATGATGATGATGATGACAGTTGTACCGTATGAAATACAGGTCAAGACTGGAACAATTGTACTTGCATTTCTTTTCTGTGAATATAAATATTAAGTTTGAACAAAGTATTTGCATTTTTTTTGTGAATTCGGTCAAAGGCTCGGTGCCCCCCCCCCCCTTCGACAAAGTCTGCCGTGCATTTCGAACCGCTCCATTTCACACCACGCCACTTTCTGCCTGTTTTCTTTCAAGTCTTGCATATATTTTGAAACCTTGTTTACGAAAAATCGGTCATGTCACTGACCCACATGACCTTTTGTGACCTCATGTAAGCCTGAAAACGGAGAATTTCTGAGTTTTGTGTACAAAACTAAATACATATTCCCATTTTTCTCCTTTATCACCTAAGATTTCTTCTTTAAGCTTTAATTTTCATTTATTCTAACTGAATATTGCTTCAGATAACATTCTGATATAGTGGTCTCTGAAAATAAACAATAAAAATGTTAAAGCTGAAAAACAAAGAAGTATGAAATTCGAAAAACAATAGAATACATAAGAATTCTTATGTAATAATGTTTTAAGGTTTAGAAAGAACTTCTTGCATTAAAATTTTATTTGCAAGGTCTTTATTTACTTGATTATAATGCAAAATGTATGTTTCTGCATATAATTTGCATAAATTATAAGATTAGATTTAAAAAAATAATAATTTGCATAAAGATAATGATGGACATGTGCTCTTTACGTGATTTTCGAAGTCAGTGCAAAATTTAACGCCGATCGGTCATGTCGCGGCAGAGATCAGGGGGGGGGGGGGGCCTCTTATCCCCTTCCCCAGTCGGAGAAGAGCTTCAAATAGCCCAGTACCAGTAAGGGTTAAAGGGTTCAAAATATTGGGAGAAAAAATGTAATTCTCGTTGCTTTGCTCCATAATATACATGTATTCCTTTAAAAAGTATTTTACGAGCTATTTATGTCCAGGAAGACAACAATACATATACAAACAGTAGGTCATGAAAAGGAGGGGGGGGGGGGGTATGAAAATGAATACATATTTTCCGTCAGGTCTTTTGAAAAGGGGGAAAATGAAAAGGCAAAGTAAAGGAAAAGAAAAACCAAAGAAAAGAGTGAAAGGAAAAGGGAAGGAACGAAAAAGAAGGAAAAACTGGCCACTTTTTTTTGCTCGCTTCCTTCGCTTGCTCACAAAAAAACACTGGAAAGTTATTGTTCGGACAAAAGGAGTCCCCCTTCAGAATAGGTTGCAACTCTCTCCCCCCCCCCCCCCCACCCCTTTAGGATTTTCAAAGTTCTGATATTCGGCCAACCACCACTTTATATTCGAATAGCGAGGTTCCAGGATAATTATGTAACTTCCGTATGTAACTTCTGTACATTTTACAACAATTTTTTTTTTAATTTGATCGCTCGCTATGCGATCTCCAAAAAATTACAAACTGAAGAACTGATATTTGGGCAAAAGGGTCAGCCCGTCCCTTGTCAAAATTAGCCCCGTATAATCAAGATTTCTGCATCTGCGATATTCTTTTATTATTATATGAGGGGGGGGGGGAGCAGATTAGGTTGCAGCATTTTTGTCTGCAAATTAGGGTGTCACACCCTAAAATATGTCAGCAAATTTGGGTATCACATCCCCCATTCAAGATGTTCAGCGACGTCTCTGCCTGCCTTCTTTTTTGTATGTGAACCTCTTTTTTATGTTCCATGCCCCCCCCCCCTCCTTTCTTTACCAATGCCTTGGCCTTGGCATTGGCCTTGAGGTTTCAAGCCTTGGCCTTAGCCTATAGGCCTTGAGGGCCAAAGCCTTGGCCTTGACCTTGGCCTTGCTAGTCAATGCCTTGGCCTTTTGGGCCTTGAGGGTTTGGGCCTTGACTACAACACTGGTAACAAATACATAATACATCATTATGGCAACCCAAGTACATGTATATGTGAAATTGACTTCTAATTTAGAAGCACTTGCTGAAGGGAGTTCAAATGACCCGACATAGGCATTTTAAATCTGAATCACAAAGTGCTCTGCATTTTATTTTGTACAGAGAAATGTTGCTGAAAGGACATGATTTCCCTGGGTCCCCCCTTTTAGTTATATATATATATATATATATATATATATATATATATATATATATATATATATATTATATTTTATTTTTTTACTAAAATCATGAGAATGTAGTAACTAGCAGAGGCGGCACACCGGGGGGCACAGTGTCCCTAATTTTTCAAGTACCCTTAAAGTGTCCTTTTTTATCTATGAGAAGTGCCCCTTTTCATAGCTGATAAGTGCCTCTTTTCCTTCGTATACTGCTCTTTTTTTCTTTCTAATAAGTTCCCTTTTCACGTTCTGATAAGTGGCCATTTTGACCTCATACATGAGTGCCCCTTTTAAAAGCTGATAGCCCTTGCTTTCGTCTAATTAACCCTTTGCACTGTGCATTATGAAAATCCATAGATGCTGGATTATTTCAAAGGCTATATTTTTTGTACGTGATTTCTGTTGACGATCGTCGACAGAAGCGATAATCCGGAATTGACAGTGGTCGACAATAGCGGGCGGGGAACCGACATTTGCTCCGGCGACAATTGCCCCTGCGACATTTGCTCCGTCGACATTTGCTCCGATCAAGCGACAATTACTCCGCGACAACTGCTCCATCGATAAAAATGAATATATGCGACAATTGCTCCGCCGACATTTGCTCCGATCGAGCGACAGTTGCTCCGCGACAATTGCTCTGTTGATAAAAAATGAATATATGTGACAATTGCTTCTGCGACAATTGCTCCGTCGACATTTGATGCGATCGAGCGATAATTCCTCCGCGACAACTGCTCCGCTGACATCTGCTCAGTCGATGTAGTCAGATATCAAAATTCAACAATTTATTAAATGAAGCCTCCACAAAGTTACCGAATCCTTTTAGATTATGATCGTTTCTTCCAATTCTGTTTGCAGGTGTGCACCTATCTATTGAACCATTAACAAGCATAAAATAAAACACAAGGCGGAGGTATTTTCGTCTATTCTCTAAAGAATTCATACTTAATTTTCGTAATAATATATCATAATTAGTGCTCCAGTCTTTGCACAGCATTCTTACATTGATATTCATGATGAATCTTACGTATGTACATGTATTAATGCTTTGTAGCCAAACTATAAACTTTTGATATGATTAATTGATTTTTTTCAGACTTTCAAAGATGCTTTTTATTGAATACCACAATCTTGTGTCAGCACTGTGTAAACAACGAATAGAAAATTGTATGACTGAGATACTTGAAAAAAACATATATTTCTTTTTAAATCTTCCATCCCGTTTTCTCCCCCCCCCCCCCAAAAAAAAGAAGATATATATATCTTATACTCTGGACTGCATCACTCTGTTATTTAAAAGTTCACTTCATCCTTTCTGCATTCAACCTTGTAGCCTATATGAACATTTTATAGTTTGTTTTGAAAGTTCATTTGTGTCTCCTTGTATGTTTTCCTTTTTTATTTTAAAATAAAGTACGTTACTTTTTTGTGACATCTGTCTGAATATGCTTGTCGTCCGGTTATTTGTAAAGCAAAAATTATAGAATATAGATTTAGACAGTGCGTCCCAGGAAAAAGGAAACCGAGACGGTCAGTTATTTTTCCGGTGGTATGAAACAGTTCATGAAATATCATATGCACCATAATAAAGTTCAGTTTTTTCTTCTTTCTTTTGATACCTCATACAATGCGAAAGGGTCACGCAGCGACGAGCAAGAAGAGTTTAAAATTCAATGTCAAAACCGAGTTGCGCAGAATAAATGGTCAAGAATTGTAAGGATGCAGCAATCTTGCCTTGGAACGCGATGGTTCAATTTGCATTTCTTTTTATGTTCTTTGTTATGTTTCTTTCACCAAATCTCTCAATGAGAGTGAATAGAAATTTAAACATGACTTCTTTCATGTGAGAACTCTTCGACAGCAGAGTCATCATAACAAACCACCCCGTCAAATGGCCTCCCAGCTCACCAGATCTCAGCCCGAATGACTTACTTTCTTTGGGGCTGTGTGACTGGATTGTGAGAGAGAGAGAGAGAGAGAGAGAGGGAGAGAGAGAGAGAAAGAGAAAGAAAGAGGGGGGGGGGGGGAGAAAGAGAGAGAGAAAGAGATGGAGATAGGGGGAGGGGGTGGGGGAGACATGGTGGACATTTTTTTTTCTTTGCCACGTTAGAGGATTTATTTTTACCTTCAAAGTTTACAATTCAACAGAACATTAATCATACATAAATGACACAAAAAGGCCAAGTATAACTTTCTTCTTATTTTGGAAATTTCAAAGAGTGTGCACCATTACTCATCAACCTTTCCCCACTACATGCAGTTTCTTTGACAAGGTAATTGCATGACCAGAAGTGAACTTTATTACTTTTAATCTAAAGTAACCTTTGCCCCCCCCCCCCCCCCCCCCCCCCCCGCTTGTTTAGGAATTTCTATTTCTCATGACTAACATGACATCAGCATCCATTTAGTGCTATGGCTAATGCTGCGTTTACACTATGTTCCCGGCGGCCACTGCAGCCCCGTTTCAGGCCACCGTGGACAAAACGGGATGGACGTGAGAAAACGCGATGGGACGGGACGGGACGGGCAAACGTGACAGGCCGTGATTGCCGTGGATATCAGGACCTGATGCTACGTGTATGCTGCGTTTACACTATGTTCCCGGCGGCCACGGCATGTAGTGGGGAAAGGTTTGATGAGTTTCAGGCCACCGTGGACAAAACGGGATGAACGTGAGACAACGCGATGGGACGGGACAGGCAAACTTGACAGGCCGTGATTGCCGTGGATGCCAGGACCTAACACAACTTGAATTAGGAGGGGGGAAATGGCTAAAATATTACGGCACACTACGTTTTGGGCAAAAGGGGCTGCCGTGGCCGCCGGGAACATAATGTAAACGTAGCATTACATTATGTTCCCCGGCGGCCAGGGCAGCCTCGTTTGCCCGAAACGTAGTGTGCCGTGATATTTTGGCCACCCCCCCCCCCCCCCCACCCTCCTAATTCAAGTTGTGTTAGGTCCTGGCATCCACGACAATCACGGAACGTCAAGTTTGCCTGTCCCGTTCCATCGCGTTGTCTCACGCTTATCCCGTTTTGTCCACGGTGGCCTGAAACGGCAGGGGCGTCGATCCGTTTTTCGGATGGGGGGGGGGGGGGGGCAAGATAGCCTAACGTAACGATGTTCATTTCGCACATGATTTTTTAACGCCTCTTAACTACCAGCTTCTCCACGCTGTGGGGAGAGGGGGAGGGGGCTGCGGAGCGTCTTTAAAAAATGGGGGCACCAGCAAAAAGGGCATTTGGGGGAAAGGGGGCAACTACAAGGGGTGAACATAAAGCAAAAAAAAAAAAAAAAGGACCATTTTGTGACATTGGTATTACCCTGCATTCTAATTAACGTTATTTAGCATCATCTTCTTCATTTTCATTGTGGTTCTAAATGGACACTTTTTCCGCTTCTCCAATATGCAGTCGTGTGTGATCGTCTAATGATTCATATGCGAGCGAGCGAAGAAATTCAGACATTTTTTTTTACTGCTGAAGTCCTTTGCTTGTGCATTATTTACAGCGATGTAGTGAATTGAAAATGGCAACGGCAAATTAATTTGAGGGAATGTCGAATGATTTAGGATTACATCGATATCAAATCAACATACTTTATGCGATCTGCTTGATTTCAGTATAAGAGCGAGCAAGCGGAATGTGCATTCCTTAATTTGCTTGGGGGAGGAGGGGGGGGGGGGGTTGTTGATAGGCATTGTGCCCCTCTTGCATCCGGCCCCACTGTCTTACAATGTAGTTGTAGTAATATGGGTAGCTGTTACTGAAGCCGCGCCGATTCTTTGAAGCTAGATGTGGCTCTCCTTGTAAGAAACAGTGGGAAATATAATTATGTAAAAGGGGGCATTTATCAGAAGAGGAAAGGGCACTTATCAGAGGTGAAAACGGGCACTTATAAGAGGTGAAAGGGGGCACTTATGAGAAGAGAAAACTTGCACATATTAGAGAATTAAGGAGGCAAATATCAGATATGGAAAGGGGGCACTGATCAGAAGGAGAGAAGGGGCACTGATCAGAAGGAGAGAAAAGGGCACTTATCAGAAGGGGAAGGGTGCTTGTTAGAAAGAAAAAGGTCGCTTTTAGTACATTTGGGTATTTGATAAAGTGGGGGCACTGTGCTCCCTTCCCCCCTCGGGAGCGCCGCCTCTGTCTCCACAGTTATACATGAAGCACGGAAAATACTAGTAAGAGAATTTGCGCGCGGAGCGCGCGGCGAAATTGAAGTCTGATCGTGTAATACCCATTGTATTTCATTGTTTGGAAGGTTTCATTTCCCGATTTTTGCATCATTTATCCTAATTTATTTATTTATTTATTTTTTTACATCTCAGGAATTATTGGGGGGGGGCGGTCAAAACGATATATTTGCCCCACCAATATTTTCTTGGGGGGCAACTGTTCCCCCCCCCCCCCAGGATCGACGCCCCTGTGAAACGGGGCTGCCGTGGCCGCCGGGAACAAAGTATAAACGTAGCATAACTAAACTTGAATTAGGAAGGGAAAATGGCAAAAATCCCATAGCACACTACGTTTCTAGCAAACTGGGCTGCCGTGGACGCCGGGAACATAATGTAAACGTAGCATAATCATGTTTTAGAAATGAAAAACTTGTGAATCTAATTCTCTTCTTCTATACTCTGTAGTTTTTGAGCAGTTAAATTTTTATCACATTCGTTTCTCCACACAGGGTTTACTACGTCTAAACTATATGCTGCATGTCATAGGCGCAGGAGGCGGGGGGAAAAAGTAGACCGAAAAAAAAGTGATACCTTTTTTTTTTTTTTAAATGTGTTTGTCAGAGAATTTTTAAGGAAAAGAAGACCCCGAAAATCTGATAACCCAGGTGCCTGGGTGAGTCCCCTTGAATGTTTGCCCCCACCCCCCCCCCCCCCCCCCAATCCCAAACTGCTTCGGGCGCGTCTGCTGCATGTAATCATTGATACTTGGAAGCTTTTAAGTTGTTGATGTTGTTCTTATTTGTTTTTATTTGGCAATTAGTCAAAACTGACTATTTTTGCCACAAATATTATTTTTAAAATTCTAACAATTGTTTTTTCTTTGTAAAAATACATTGTATTTTTAAAAACTGTAGTTACGTAAAATAAGAAAAGGAAATCATATTGCTCATCGCAAAATCATTAAAAATACCATCCCGCCAAGCGGACACTTGGCACTTTTCCCACCTTTTCAAAGATGCCGTCTTACCAATCCTCGAATTATGTCTCTTGGATTTTCGACCAAAGAGATTTGGCCTAGGTCACTCAGGCATAGGGTGGGGGTGTCAGTGATCGAATGGCTATAGGGGTGATATGACCGGTATTTTTGTGTTGATTTGGTAAATTCAATTAACATTATGATAAGGCAAAAATGAGGCTACAGTAATGAAAAGTGCAACGATTAGTTATTTTCAAGTATGCTAATAGTCTATACTTAGATGTGGGTTAGCTTACATAATGCTTAGGTCATACTAAGTATGACCTAAGAATCATTATTACATTAACCTATACACAGGGGCGGGTACTAAAGATTACGTCCTGAAATACAATGGGGATCCTTTGTATCCGAAAGCGAGTAGGGTGGCAAGTTCTTTTCACACAATAGCGAGAGAGAGAGGAAGTCTATTGAAATCTTCGTATAAAGGCTATTTAGAGTTTAAAAGTTCCTCCTTAACACTTAAGCCATACTCAAAGAATGGAATTTTAATCTAGGGCGGAATCCATGGAAAGCTTATCATTGCAAAGTACTAAAAATTTTGATGAATATCAGTTTGGAACTGAATGTTCGACACATTTATATGCAGGGGCGTCGGGGTGAAAGACCTAAATTTGCCGGCAGCTGTTATGCTGCATTTTAATTCCAATAAAAACTCCTCCCAAGAAATTATTTTCTATTTTTTAAAAATATTCTTGCGCACAAGAAATTATTTTCAAGCAATATCGCAGATGTTGATATTTATTAGTTTAATGGAATGTTTAGGGGCCTCTTGCTAGATTATGAACCACCCTGTTTTTAAATTTTGCGAGCAAGCGAAGCGATCGAGGAAAAACGCGCTCATTTATAGTAGTATTATTGTCATCAGAATAAACTATAGGCCTATAAGATATTGAGACAAATATGCATACATGAATATTCGGTCATCTCACTCGCCGAATTTGTTTGCTTTCCGAAACCATCCTGTATCTAAATATTATACGAGCGGAAGCAGCGAGCGAGGAAAGATATACACTCCTTTTCATTGTAGAAGTGTTATTTCGTCATCAAAATACACCACTATCTGCCGAATATGACTCAGTTTTGGCACCTCGCTTACCGTCCGAAACCCTTCTGTTTCTAGATCTTTCGAGCGAGAGTATCGAGCATGCAGGCGAAGAAAAAAAAAAGAATTTTGTATATACACTGAGAACAGGTTCTAGTGTAAAGTTACTCTATTCTCATGATTTAAGTAACGTACGTTTTATCGGCATCTTCCGTTCTCATAGTCGGTATGATAGGAATCGGCTATTGGTCACAGATGTTTATCTCCAGAAAATTAATCATTTTTAGGTCACCTTCCCGCTCGTTTCCTGACAGTTATATTACTAACGTTCAAAGAGTAGAGGAATAGTTTAAGGTTAGACAGAAACATAAGATAACCAGTTTTCTTTAAATAGAATAGTAATTATCAATATAACCAGCAGTGGTTAAGAAACTTAAAATGCGAGCGAGAGATGCAAGCGAGCGCTTCCAGTTTTTTTCTTCAATTTCTTTCCTTTTCTTTCCCTTTTCCCTCTCTCTTCTTTTTTCCTTTCTTTTTCCTCCTTTCTCTTTCTCTTTCTCCTTTCCCTTCTCTTCCCTCTTTCTTTTTCCTTCCCTTCCTTCTTTTGTGGACAGAGGTGGTGCATTTGCCGACGGAAATTTTTAATGGGGGTGTCACACCCCCACACCCCCCGCTGGCGACGCCCCTGTTTATATATAAATGCGATTGATAATGTGTCTTGTTTGCGATTTTGCCTTGCAATTATTTATGTGTGCCGTCGGTCATGTCGTTTTGTTAAATTCATCTAGCTTCTAAGTAATATTCTCATGTTAACGAAAATGCATCGATATGCAATAACTATAACATGAAAATTATACGTCAATCGTTACTGCTCTTGATTTGTGTGAATTGTTTTCTTATCATTTAAATGGTCACTACTTTTAAATATACATGAGTAACATAAAGACTGAGAGGAGAACATTTAAGGAAATGCAAACAGTAAACCACTGGGAAGATGTTTGTTTTTAACAAAAAGTTCCACCGAAAGAGAAAGAGAGAGAGAGAGAAAAAAAAAAGTGAGAGAGAGGGAGGGGGAGAGCTCTGTCCACTAATACTGGAGGAAGCAAAGTACACTGAGTAGTGGAGATTAATTAAAATCAAAGATTTTAATTCTGAAGAAGACCAAAAGAGAAAGTAAAGAGAGAGGGGGGGGGGGGAGGCAGGGGAATTAAAAGGGGGCACTAGTGACTAACAGACGAGAAAGCAAAATAGCGTCTTTTACTAACAGCTTGAATATCGGGCCCGTCGCTCCAATTAGAAATGTTTTATCTAAACCCTGTGGAAACGCGTTTTCAAAGCCTTCTGAAATGAAAGAGATGGGGGAAAAGAGAAAGAGAGAGAGAGAGAGAGGGGGGGGGGAGATAAAGAGAGTAAGATATTGAAAGGTGGTATGGGAGATGGTTGAATTTCAAAGAACTCTATTAAAGATCAGTGATCATTCACGGGAATTAGTTCCACGTGCAGTGCAAATAAGTTGGACTAAATTTGAATTGTTCATGTTGTTTGCATATAATGATACGCAGAGGATAGGCATTCGCACTGAAACCATCCTTGTTTTAACATGTTAAAATATGTTGTGTTCTTGTTTATTGAGCTTCATTGATATGAAATAATATTCTGTTCTTTTTTGTAAACATAGAGTACATAACAGGGGCGTCGATCCATTTTTAGGATGGGGGGGGGGGGAGCAAGACAGCCTAACGTAACGATGTTCATTTCGCACATAATTTTTGAACGCCTCTTAACTACCAGCTTCTCCTCACCGGGGGGGGGGGGGGGGGGAGAGTCTTTAAAAATGGGGGGGGGGCAGAAATAAAGGGCATTTCGGGGGGAAAGGGGGCAAATACAAGGGGTGAATATAAAGCGAAAAAAGGACCATTTTGTGACATTGGTATTACCCTGCGTTATAGACCCAATTTAGCATCATCTTCTTCATTTTCATTGTGGTTCTCAATGAACACTTCTTCCGCTTCTCCAATTAGCAGTTGCGTGTGATCATCTAATAATTCATGTGCGAGCGAGCGAAACGAGTGAGCAAAAATTTTCAGACTTTTTCTTTTTTCTAGTGCTGAAGTCCTTTGCTTGTGCTTTAATTACAGCGATGTAATAAGCCAGTTCGTAGATACAATCTGAGCATGAGCAGATAAAGGTCATTTGTACCCAAATTGTAAAACCCACTGAGACGGGTGCTGGATACATGCTCATGATAGTCATGTAATCATTATTTATGTATTTATCAGAGGGACATTCTTTGATACACAGCTGGAAGTATTCTTCTACAGTGGGCTGACAAAAGGTATTCATGAATCACCTTCACCCTTTTGGGCAGTGACTATTCTAAAAGGCACAAAGTAGGATGTCTCTATGTGCAAAAGATATGTGGATTTTGGGGGGTCATTTGTACCCAAGCTAACTCCGAACTGGTCTATTAAAATGGTAACGGAAAATTAATTTGGGGGAATGTCGAATGATTTAGGATTACATCAATAACAAATCAACACACTTTATGCGATCTGCTTAATTTCAGTATAGGAGCGAGCAAGCGGAATGTGCAGTCCTTTGCGTGGGGGAGGGGGGGGGGGTGATAGGCATTCTGCCCCTCTTGCCCCCGGCCCCACTGCCTTACAATGTAGTTGTAGTATTATGGGTACATGAAGCCACGCCGATTCTTTGAAGCTAGATGTGGTTCTCTTAGGAAGAAACAGTGGGAAATATAATTATGTAAAAGGATGCATTTATCAGAAGAGGGAAAAAGGCACTTATAAGAGGTGAAAGGGGGCACTTATGAGAAGAGAAAACTTTGACATATTAAAGAATTGGGGAGGCAAATATCAGATATGAAAAGGGGGCACTGATCAGGAGGAGATAAAAGGGCACTTATCAAAAGGGGAAAGGGTACTTATTAGAAAGGAAAAAAGGGCGCTTTTTATTACATTTGGTTACTTAAAAAACGCATCAGTCTCCACAGTTTTTCATGAAGCAGGGAAAATACTAGTAAGAGAATTTGCGCGCAGAGCGCGCGGCGAAATTGAAGAATAATCGTGTAATATATTACAAAGGGTATACCCTTTGTATTTCCTTGTTTGGAAGGGAAGGTTTCATTTCCCGATTTTTGCATCATTTAAGGCCCGGTCACACCGCCCGAACTTTGTTGGAGCGTTCCTTGAACGGTAGGGAGAGGGGGCCGAATTTCGACAACGCTCGTCACCGCGCACAAAATGGGAAAAAATCGAAAACACGGGCGTTGCCTTAGCGGTGCACCGCTGAAGCCGGCATTGCTTTAGCGTTGGTTTAACGGTAGCGAGCGTTGGTTTAGCTCCGACACCTCCATACCAACGCCAAACCAAAGTTCATCACCGCAATGGATCGCTGCTTCAACGCCCGACACCGTTCCAGCAATCCCGTGTCCGCTCGTAAAACGCTTACAACCGCTCCACCAAAGTTTGTGCAACGTTTAATCACCGCCCGGGCAAAGCTGGCGAAGCAGCGGTGGTCCAGCGTTCAAGATTTCTGCGTTGGCCTAGCGGACCCAAGCGTCCACGAACTTGCGTCTAGCGGTGCCAAACTTTGACTGGGCGTTGTTGGAGCGGTGGTAAACTTTGCCGGAGCGGAAAATTGCCCGCTCCTCACCGCTCGCAATATTTTGTGCAGCTCAAAACTTTCGGAGCGGTAGGAGGGACCATCAGCGGTGGCCGAGCGTATACGGCGTTGCCTTAACGGGGGCCAACTTCTGTTAAACGATGGTGAACGGTTACCGGCGGTGATGAATTTTTTTCACCGCTCCAGGAATCTCCGGAATTATTGGGAGGGGGGAGGCAAAGCGATATGTTTGCCCCCCATATTTTCTTGGGGGGGGGGGGGCAACTGCCCCCTGCCCCCCCCCCCCCCACAGGATCGACACTCCTGGTACATAAAGTTACATAATATAAGTAAACAAATCGCAGTAGAATAGCAAAAGCATGAATTTGCCTGCAGACATGAATGCGCCAACTGACAACCTATATCATTCCCTATTGACATCACAAAAGAACTTTGCTTTTATTTGCCTCTACAATTCTATTATCCTCTACGCTACGTAGAGGATATACAATCGCACTGGAACCATCTAAGTCTGTATAAAGGAACATGCATCAACCGATATTGACATCACAATAGAACTTTGCTTTTATTTGTGCCTCTGCACCTTGTCTTCCTAATTAAAGAGGAAATATGGAAAAAAATCATTGCCCGTTGCTCTTAAGTGGAACCATTTTTTTTTTCTCCAAATTCATAATGTGCGAAATTGGAACACCTTCTCATCATCTTATCTTTTACTGATAACACGTTCTATCATCTTCTCCGTCTTACTTTCCCATTTCGTCACTTTGTTCCCTCTTATTATTATAATCATCCCTTAATAAATTTGCCTATATTTGTTTGATTCTCCTTTTTAAAATCTTTAATTCCATTGTTACTTATGTACATGTATACCTTTACTATGTCGGTCTCACCAAGTGTTTCCTGTATTTTTAATGTGCGTCCCACGTTCATAATCCATAATCGTTAATGTTGGCGGAAGAATTCATGCCTCATGTTGATCTGTTTTGTGCTGAAAACTGCAATACATCCCCCTTCTATTCCCCTCGAATCTGATGTACACATTTGAAGCAGTTGTGTACGTAATGTTTAAGATAAGGAAAATCGAAAGGATAGAGAACTTTGCTCGCATTTTGTACTCGTGATCTATCACTGTCTATTAAAGAGGCAATTGATTTTCAGTCATGGTGTAAAATGATATTTGAGCGCTCTCATTCTTTCCTTGTCAGTTTAGAAGAATATCAACGATAAATATCTTCCTGAAAAGGATTGTTCTTCAAATGCTCCTGAATTCGAAATGTGACAAAATGATGATGATGCTGATGATGATAATAGAAATAATAACAACACTTATACTAATACAAATGATAATGATGATAATGAAAGTAATGATATGATATGATGATGATGATGATGATGATAATGGTGATGATGATGATAATAATAATAATAATAAATATTGATAATAATAATAATAATAATAATAATAATAATAATAATAATAATAATAATAATAATAATGTTAAGGGCGATAATGATAATGATAATCATACTACTATATACTACTGCTATTACTACTATTGCTACTACTGACTACTAAAAACAACAATAATAATAAAGATAATAATGACGATACCAATGATAACAATGATAATCTGAAATGCTTGCAGCAAACACTCATGTCCCTTCTGTTTGTAGTCCCATAAACCCATTTTTGTGTGTAGTGCATGTGACTTTCAACAAGGCCAAGTATAACTTTTTTCTTATTTTGGCTATTTCAAAGAGTGTGCACCAGTTCTCATGTTATGCTAAGTATATTAAACCTTTCGCTACTACATGCAGTTTCTTTGAAAACGTAATTGCATGACCAGAAGTGAACTTTATTACTTTTTTTTTCTAAATTAAGCTCTGCCCCCTCCCCCTTCTATCGCGCTCGTTTAGGAATTTCTAATACTCATGACTAACATGGCATCGGCATCCATTTAGTGCTATGCCTAATCATGTTTAAAAAATGAAAAACTTATGAATCCATTCTTTACTCTTTACTCTGTAGTTTTTTTTTTTTTTTTAATCCAGCTAAACTTGTATCATATTCATTTCTCCACACGGTTTACTACGTCTAAACTATATGTTGCCTGTAAAATTGATACCTGGAAGCTTTTAAGAATCATTATTACATTAACCTATGCACAGGGGCGGGTTAAAGATTACGTCCTGAAATACAATAGGGATCCTTTGTATCCGAAAGTGAGTAGGGTGGCGAGTTCTTTTCAGACCCAGTATTCACTGTCAGACACAAAAGCGAGAGACAGGAAGTCTATTGAAATCTTCGTATAAAAGCTATTTATTTATATAAAAGCTCCTCCTTGACACTTAGCCATACAAAAAAGAATAGAATTTTAATCCAGGGCGGAATCCTTGCCAGCGTTCCATGGAAAGCTTATCATTGCAAAGAACTAAATATTTTGATTAATATCAAATTAGAATTGAATGTTCACATTTATATACAGGGCGTCGGTGTGTTAGACCTATATCTGCCGACAGCAGCTGTTATGCTGCATTTTAAGACTAATACCACCCCCATACACACAAGAAAGAATTATTTTCAAACAATATCGCAGATGTTGATATTTATTAGTTTAACGTAGGAGCCTCTTGCTAGATTACGGATTATGAACCACCCTGTTTTTAAATTTTGCTAGCGAGCGAACCGAGCTGGGCAAAAATAACCGCTTCTCGTTATATTAAAAAGTGTTATTTTGTCATCAAAATACATAGGATAAGATATCTAAACGATATATTTGGTTTCTTCCCTAGTCCAATTGTTTGCTGTCCCAAACAACTCTGCTTCTAAATATTACGAGCGAGCAAAGCAAGCCTGCACAAACGCGCTCTTTTAACGATAGAAGTATTATTTCGTTATTAGAATACTGTTATAGGCCGATAAGATATTTAGAAACATATGTATAATTATATTCGGTCATCTCACTCGCCGAATTTGTTTGCTATCCTAAACCATCCTGTATCTAAATATTATACGAGCGAAAGCAGGGAGCGAGGAAAAATACACATTCGTTTTTATGGTAGAAGCGTTATTTCGTCATCAAAATACACTATAAGCCTTTAAGAGATCTCCATGATAATTTGATCACCATCTGCCGAATATGACTCTGTTTGGGCACCTCGCTTACCGTCCGAAACCCTTCTGTTTCCAGATCTGTTGAGCGAGCGTAGCGACCGGGCGAGAGAGAGAGAGAAAAAAAGAATTTTGTATATACACTGAGAACAGGTTCTAGTGTATAGTTACTCTATTCTCATGATTTTAGTAACGCACGTTTTATCGGCATCTTCCGTTCTCATAGTGGGTATGATAGGAATATGCTATTGGTCACAGGTTGTTATCTCCAAAAAAAAATCTTTTTAAAGTCAACTTCCCGCCCGATTCCTTGCAGTTATAGTACTAACAATCTATTAGAAAAAGAATAGTATAACATTATAGGCACATATGATGGAAAACAATTTCTTCCAAAAGAAGAGTAATTTCCAATATAATCGGCAATGGTTAAGATATTAAAAATGTGAGCGAGAGAAGTGAGCGAGCGCTTCTATGTTTTTTTTTTCTTCCTTCTTGCTTCTTTTTCTTTCCCTTTCTTTCATTTCTCTTCTTTTTCTCTTCTTTTTTCCTCCTTTCTCTTCCTTTTCTTTTTTCCCTTCCCTTCCTTCTTTCTTTTTCCTTTCCTTCCTTCTTTTGCGGACAAGGTGGCGTATTTGCCGACGAAAAATTTCACTGGGGTGTCACACCCCCACCCCCCCCCCCCCTCGCTAGCGACGCCCCTGTTTATATATAAATGCGATTGATAATGTGTCTTATTTGCGATTCTGCCTTGCAATTATTTATGTGTGCTCTCGGTCATGTCGATTCGTTAAATTCATCTTAGCTTCTAAGTACGATTTCAAAGAACTCTATGAGATCAGTGTTCATTCACGGGAATTAGTTCCACATGATCAACAGCAAATTATAAAGAGAAAAAAAAGTTCTGAGAGGTGTTTAAACATAGTTTCGGCATGAGAGACTGAAAAGACCATTTATTCTATAATATTATTGTTACATGATTCTTTTAGTCATGTAATTACTTTTGTAAAAAAAAAAATCACTCACTGTATTTGTTATTGTTTGAAGTTTTTAAATTTGAGTTTGAATTTGTATTTATTTGAAAGCAGAAATAAAACCAACCAAACCAACAAATACCATGCGAGCGAGCGTAGCGAGCAAGCCTTGACGAAATTCAAGCAGAGTTGCTCTAAATCGCTATGAATTAGGGGCAAAAATTATGGAGAAAGGACGACAATGGCACTTATCAAAAAAGAGAATGAGCAGGAGTATGTCATATTAAAAAAAGCAATTATCAGAGAATGAAACGTGGTATTTGTCGCACATGAATATTGCCACTTATGAGAATGGGAAGGAGATTTTTTTTTTGTTTGTTTGTAAAGGAGGAGGGGCTCTTATCAGAAGGAATTGTACTTCTTAGGAAGAAAAAGAGCTCATTTCAAAATGATTTAAGAAAACCTATCAGAGGTGTAAAGGGGCACTCATCAGAGATGTCATTAAACAGAAGGCGGAAGGGGCACTTGTCGAATTAGAACGGGCACCTCTCAGATTTGAATAGAGGATATGGCCACTGGTAAAGATGCACTTATCAGAAGGAAAGGGGGGTCATTCTTATTTCTGAAAAGTGAGAATGGAAAAAAAAGTCAGTTACTTCTACACTTTGTTTATAATATCCATGCTTCATTAGGCCTATAGAGTATGCATTAACTGCATTAAAGAGGCGGGGATGTATTGCCAGTTTATACCAACCGGAAACATGTTATAAATAGACATGGGTGAGAGATCTTGATACATAAATCGGAATTATTGGGACATTCAAATTATATCTTTAGCATTTTATCTGCATTTTACAGGAATTCTTACTACAATAACAGTCTTTTATATTAATTTCGTCAATTCTATCAAATGCTAGAAATTATTTCTTCCTTGAAAATTAGAGGTCATTTTTTTTTATGCGTCTACTCAAAAAGAGAGAGTGTGTGTGTGGGGGGGGGGAGCTGCAGCCCCCCCCCCCCATCCCTCCAGGTTTCGCGGCCCGCGGCCCATGTTAGAGGCTTTATGTCTAATGTGTGTCCCATATCCATAATCGTTACTGTTCAGTGTTGTCCGGAAAAGTTATTTATTATGCTGGACGGTTTTGTACTGTTAGTTACCCATACCCCCACCCCTGCCGAATCTTTTTACGATATATTTGAACTAGCTGTGTACATGCGTTTTTGAAACAGATGTTTACGATCATAGTTTACGATGATGAAAATCAAAAGGATAGAGTGAGAACTTTGGTCGTATTGTACTCGTGATCTATCACTCTCTATTTAAGAGAAAGTTGATTTCTGGTCATGGTGAAAAATAATATTTGAGCATTCTCATTCGCCCCTCGTCAGTTTAGAAGAATATCTAAGGTAAATGTCTTCCTAAAACATGAAAAGGGGATTGTTCTTCAAATGTCCCTGAATTCGGAATATGAAAAATAAATGATGATGATAATGATAATGATAACAGTAATCTATAACTTGGGAATCTATAATTCACTACTTCTATACTCTGTAGTCTTTGATCAGCTAAATTTTTATCATATTCATTTCTCCACACAGGAATTGCTACGTCTAAACTATATGTTGCATGTTATCATTGATACTTGGAAGCTTTTAAGAATAATTATTACATTAACCTATACATAGGGGCGGGTACTGAAATTACGTCCTGAAATACAATGGGGATCCTTTGTATCCGAAAGCTAGTAGGGTGGCGAGTTCTTTTCAGTATTCACTGTCAGACACAATAGCGAGAGACAGGAAGTCTATTGAAATCTTCGTATAAAAGCTATTTAGAGTTTAAAAGCTTCTCCTTAACACTTAAGCCATACTAAAAGAATAGAATTTTAATCTAGGCCGCAATCCTAGCCAGCGTTCCATGGCATGGATGGCTTCTTATTTCAAAGTACTAACTATTTTGATGAATAGCAAATTAGAATTGAATGTTCACATTTTAAATGTGAACATTCAATGCAAACAAATTTAGGTCTTACACACCGACGCGTCGGTGTGTAAGACTTAAATTTGCCGACAGCAGCTGTTAAGCTGCATTTTAACACTAATACCCCTCCCCCCCCCCCCCATACAAACAAGAAATTATTTTCAAACATTATCGCAGATGTTGATCTTTACTAGTTTAACGAAATGTTTTGGGGCCTTTTGCTAGATTATGAACCACCCAGTTTAGAAATATATCGAAGATAAATGTCTTCATAAAAACATGAAAAGGGATTGTTCTTCAAATGTCCCTAAATTCGAAATATGACAAAATGCTAATGATAATAATAATGATAATAATAATTATAATAATGATAATAGTAATGACGATGATAATAATAATATTAATAATAATAATATTAATAATAATAATAACAATAATGATGATGATAATAATAATAATAATAATAACAATATATAATAATAATAATAATAATAATAATAATAATAATAATAATAATAATAATAGTAATGATGATTATAATAATAATGATAACAATATCAATGATAATGATGATGATAATAATGATACAATGATAATGATAATATGAATGATAAAAATAGAAATTCAAAATGATTACACTAAACATTCACCCCACCCCCTTCTGTTTGCAGTCCCATAAACTCATTTTTTTGTGTAGTGCATGTTACTTTCAGCAAGGCCAAGTATAACTTTCTTCTTATTTTGGTTATTTCAAAGAGTGTGCACCAGTTCTCATGCTACGTATGAAACCTTTCCCCACTACATGCAGTTTCTTTGACAACGTAATCGCAAGACCAGAACTGAACTTTATCATTTTTTTTTTCTAAAGTAAGATCTGCCCCCTCCCCCCGCTCGTTTAGGGATTTCTAATTTTCATAACTAAACATCACATCAGCCTCCATTTAGTGCTATGCCTAATCATGTTTTAGAAATAAACAACTTGGGAATCTATAATTCACTACTTCTATACTCTGTAGTCTTTGATCAGCTAAATTTGTATCACATTCATTTCTCCACACAGGGTTTACTACGTCTAAACTATATGTTGCATGTTATCATTGGTATACTTGGAAGCTTTTAAGAATAATTATTACATTAACCTATACATAGGGGCGGGTACTGAAATTACGTCCTGAAATACAATGGGGATCCTTTGTATCCGAAAGCGAGTAGGGTGGCGAGTTCTTTTCAGTATTCACTGTCAGACACAATAGCGAGAGACAGGAAGTCTATTGAAATCTTCGTATAAAAGCTATTTAGAGTTTAAAAGCTTCTCCTTAACACTTAAGCCATATACTAAAAGAATAGAATTTTAAATTTTAATATTTTTAAATATATAACTTCCAGTTCATGGTAGAAGCGTTGTTTCGTCATCAAAATACACTATAAGCCTCTAAGAGATCTCCATGATAATATTCGCTCACTATCTGCCGAATATGATTCTGTTTGGCACCTCGCTTGCAGTCCAAAACCCTTCTATTTCTAGATTTTATGAGCTAGCGGGCGAGCAAAAAAAAAAAAAAAAAAAGGTATAAACACTGAGAACAGGTTCTAGTGTATAGCTACTCTATTCTCGTGATTTAAGTAACGTACGTTTTATCGGCATCTTCCGTTCTCATAGTGGGTATGATAGGGATAGGCTATTGGTCACAGGTCGTTATTTCCAGATAATTAAACTTTCTTAGGTCAACTTCCAGCTCGATTCCTTGCAGTTACATTACTCTTTCTTTAAGTCCGTAATTTTGTAAGCGCTTTGGTACTTTCTGTTTTTAGCGCTCCTGAACATTCATTATTATTATTATCATTATTACTATCATTCTATGAGTAGAAGAATAGTATAATATAAGACAGACACGTAAGATGTAAACCAGTTTTCTTTCAAAAGAATAGTACTTATCAATATCACCGGCAATGGTTAAGGTACTTGAAATGCGAGCGAGAAAAACGAGCGAGCGCTTCCAGTTTTTTCTTTTCCTTTCTTTTTCTTTTCATTCTTTTCTTATTTCTTTTCTTTCCCTTTCTCTTTATTTTTTTCTTTTCCTTTTCCTCCTTTCTCTCTCCTTTTCTCTTTCCCTTCTCTTCCCTCTTTCTTTTTCCTTTCCTTCCTTCTTTTACCGACAGAGGTGGCACATTTGCCAACGGAATTTTTAATGGGGGTGTCACACCCCCTACACCCCGCACTAGCGACGCCCCTGTTTATATATAATTGCGAATGATAATGTGTCTTATTTGCGATTCTGCCTTGCAATTATTTATGTATGCCCTCGGTCATGTCGGTTTGTTAAATTCATCTTAGCTTCTATGTACTATTCTAACATTAACGAACATGCATCGATATGCAATAGCTATATCATGAAAATTATAAATCAGTTGTTACTGCTTTTGATTTTTTTTTTTTACCTCTTCTTCGTTGTTTGTTTGTGTGTATTGTTTTCTTATCATTTTAAATGGGCGCATAAAGACTGAGAGGAGAACATTTAAGAAAATGCAAACATGTAAGCCACTGGGAAGATGTTGGTTTTCAACAAAAAGTTTCGCAGAAAGAGAGAGAGAGAGGGGCGGGGGCGGGGGAGGGAGCTATCAACTAATAGGGGAGGAAGCAAAGTAGCGGCAATTAACAATTCCACACTGAGTGATGGAGATTAATTAAAATCAATGATAACAATTCTGAAGGAGAGCGAAAGAGAAAGTAGAGAGAGAGAGAGAGAGGGGGGGGGGTGGAGGGAGGGGGAATAAAAAAAAGGGGGCACTAGTAGTTACTAATAGAGGAGAAAGCAAAATAGCGTCTTTTATTGACAGCTCGAATATTGAACCCGTCGCTCTGATTAGAAATGTTTTATCGAAACCCATTTCCCGGCTACTCTATGGAAACGCGTTATTAAAGCCTTCTGAAATGAAAGAGATTGGGGAAGAGAGAGAGAGAGAGAGAGTAAGATATTGAAAGGGGGATGGGAGAGGGTTGAAATTTCAAATAACTCTAAGATCGGTGATCATTTACGGGAATTAGTTCCACATGTTGTGCAAAATATGTGGACCAAAATTCGAAATGTTTGCATAGGAACGATACGCAGAGAATATACAATCGCACTGAAACCATCCTTCTACATGTTATAAGTCTGTATAAGGGAATATGTTGTATTCTATTTTTATTGAGCTTCAATGATATAAATCAATATTCTGTTCTTTTTTGTAAACACAGAGTACATAAAGTTACATAATATTTAAACAAAAGCAAAAACAAAAACAAAAACAAAACAAATCACTGTAGACTAGCAAAAGTATGAATTTGCATGCAGGCATGAATGCACCAACCGACAACCGACATCATTCCCTGTTGACATCACAATAGGACTTTGCTTTTATTTGCCTCTGCAATTCTGTATTATCCTCTACGCTACGTAGAGGATATACAATCTCACTGGAACCACCTAAGTCTGTATAAAGGAACATGCATCAACCGATATTATTCCCTGTTGACAGGGGCATCGCTGGACCTTTTCCAGTGGGGGGGGGGGGGGGGGGGGTTGTAGAGGCCACTGATACCGACAAAAATTGCCACCGATTACCGACGATCAAAAACAACAACAACAAAAAAAAAAACAACAAAAAAAACGGTATTTAAATAAAGTTTCACCACCCCTCCCCTTCCCATAGACGTAAAGGCATAGTTTCCCAAAGGGCTGACGCTCTTTTTTTTTTTACTGCGAGCAAGCAAAGAGAGCGAGCAAAAATTTTGACACTTTTTGTAGTGAAAATGTACACAATATTCGGCTATAAAACTACCTTTAATATTCAGACATTTTAAGCATCTTGCTGCCCGATTATGAAGTGATAGTTATATATTGCGAGCGAGCGAAGCGAGGAAGCAAAAATTTTGACACTTTTTTGTAGTGAAAATGTAAGAAAATACATATTCGTCTATAAAACTAACTCAGTATGAGGACATTTGAGCATCTTGCTACCCGATTATAGGGTGGTAGTTATTAATTGTGAGCTAGCGAAGCAAGCGAGCAAACATTTTGATACTTATTGTTGTAAAAATGTACAGAAATTACATATTCGGCTATAAAACTGCCGACATATGAGGACAAAGTATGAGCATCTTGCTACCCGATTATAAGGTGGTAGTTATTGCGAGCGACCGAAGCGAGCGAGCAAAAAAACTGACACTTTGTTGTTAAAATGTACAGAAATTACATTCGCCTATATAACTACCCAAATATGAGGATATTTGAGCATCTTGCTCCCCGATTACGTGATGGTATTATATTGCGAGCGAGCAAAAGTTTTGCCCCTTTTTTGTTGTGAAAAATTACAAAAATTATGCACGGCACGGTACGATATAGACGTCGGTACAGAGAGCCTTGCCTGACCCGACACGGTCCATCGTCAAAAATGTTGACACTTTTTTGTAGTGAAAATGTACAGAAATTATGCACGGCACAATACGGTAGAGACGTCGGTACAGAGAGAGAGCCCTGCCTGACCGGACACGATCCATAATTTTAAAAAATGACACTTTTTTATAGTGAAAATGTACAGAAATCATGCACGGCACTGTACGCTACAGACGTCGCACAGTGGGCCACGGGGAAACTAAAGTGCACCAAAAGTCATTTTGGGCAATTCGTTTTTTTTTTAATTTTTGGTCATGCCCTCTTGAATGACAATACTTTGAAGAATGTTTCAGTAAAATATTTAACTCCGGTATGTACATTAAGGGTGTATATTTCCTGCTTCAAGCTGCAAAATTCAACATATTGCGAGTTTCAGTGTAAATTGTGACCAATTAAATAAATAAGTTATTTCAACATGTAGTTTTTAAGTTATCGATCTATAACTGCTCCCACATATTCCTGAGAGTTCATTTCACTTTATGAATGGGGTAAAAATGGAAAGAAACGCAATCTTCGTGAGTATGATAGGGTAATTATCGTAGAAAATAGACTGATTATTCGTGTTTTTTATAAATCCATATGAAAAGTTTAGATTTCCACGGATTTCCAATTCAATTTTATTACCACCATTTTTCCTGATGTCTCATGCAGCTTTAAGTTGACAGATTTGGCTGCCACCTTCTGCCACTTTTTATGTTAGAGCCGATTTTCCTTGCACATTTGTTACCCGGAAAAATATGTTTATTTTGGACAGCGCAGACGCTGCAGAGGATTCTCTGTCTTCATGTGGCGCCACATGGCGCGCATGAATTTTTTTTTTTTTTTTTTTTTTTTTTTTTTACACGGCAATGTCCCATATAAACATGATTAACACTCATAAGAAGTAAGCAAGATAATAAATTATAGGGCTTTGGAGAAAGTATGATTTGTATTATAATTTGTCCAACACCAAAACCAAGCTCTCAAAATGTTATCTCTTTTTTTTTTTTTTAACAGACCCAACATTCTGAGTAATTCTCAATGGCTTCAGTGAATATTTCAAGGCGAAGGCTTTTCGAAATAATTCACTCTTCTGACAGTAGGCCTCTAAACAGTAGGGCAAAAGGACTCAAAATAGTATGGAACTTATCAGTCAGTATTATGATTTTGATAACTTGATAGTACCTACAGAATATACTTCTCAGTGATACAAGTACGTTTCCTTTTCGCAAAATTATCAAGGCTACAGAGGGCGGGCGCTTTTTCATTTTTTTGTTAAACTTCGTTTAATAAATCATTTTTTAGTTAGCTGAATATTATTATTTTATCAGTTTATGCATTATTAAAGTTAAATTTCAAGTAATGACATCATACATTACAATAAATTGTAAATTTCTCATTATTACAAATATTTTCCAGTACGGCGCCCCCCCCCCCCTCTTAAGTCATACGTACCGTATGCTTGGGCTTTAAGTTATCACCATTTTCACTTATTGATATAGAAGCATAGAGATTGCATTATCAATTTTCTGAAGTATGAAAATCAATGTAATGCCAGAAATATATTATTTTTCATTGGATTTTGACAGCCAATCAGAAATCGGTATTCTAATGACGTCAGAGTTATTTGAAAATATTATCATTGGATTCTATGGGTCTGAATGCCTTTAAACCCATAACTTAAGTTATAAATTTAAGTAAAACTCAGTGAATATGAATTTTGGCGCACTTTGGAGCCATTCTGGCCCACTGTACAGGCAGAGAGCCCTGCCTGACCCGACACAATCCATAATAAAAAATTAAAAAAATTGACACTTTTTGTAGTGAAAATGTACAGAAATTAGGTACCGATGTCGGTACAGAGAGCCCCGCCTGACCCAACTCTACGTCTCCACTGTACCGACAAGCACAACCTCAGTCAGAACATCTCTTCTTCTCTCCGAGACCTTTTCTTCTCTTTACCATTGTTCATTGTCAAATTTTTATTTTGCCTTTTACTTCCTTTTCGTCTTTTCCCTTTTTTCTTTTTTTTCTCTTTTCCTCTCTTTCCTCTTCCTTTTCTCTTTTTTCTTTTTTTTCTTCTCTCGTTTTCTTTTTTTCTCTTTCTTCCTTCTCATCTTTTTCCTTTTTTTTCCTTTTCTCTTCTTTCCCCTCCCTACTTATTTTTTCCCCCCTCTTCTCATTTTTCCCGACGACAGCGCAGTTTTACCGACGATATCCATAGCGGTGGGGGAGGGGGGTGTCACACCCCCACATCCCCCTTTACCGACGGCCCTGCCTGTTAACATCACAATAGGACTTTGAATCTATTTGTGCCTCTGCAGTTTTCACCAAAACACCTTTGTTTTCCCAATTAAAGAGGAAATATGAAAAAAAAAAAAATCATTGCCCGTTGCCCTTAGTGGAACCATTTCTTTTACAAATATACAATGTGCGAAATTGGAACACATTCTCATCATCTTATCTTTTACTGATTGCAAGTTCTATCATCTGCTCCGTCTTACTTTCCCATTTCGTCACTTTGTTCTCTATTATTATTATAATCATCACTTTATGAATATGCCTATGTATTTCTTTGATTCTCCTTTTAAGATTTTTTAATTCCATTGTTACTTATGTGTATCTTTACTATATCGGTCTCGCTAAGTGTTGTGTCCTATGTTCATAATCCATAATCGCTACTGTTGGCGGAAGAATTCATGCATGTTGATCTGTTTTGTGATGAAAACTGCAATAAACACCCCCCCCCCCCCTCGAATCTGATATCTGAAATATCACGTATGAGTTCAGAACCCTCTTTCACCAGAAGCGTATACAACGCAACCACATGTGCTGGTCCCTTAAAGGTAGCGTAGACACATGATGTTACACATACTTTGAAAATAATGTCATTTTCCATGGCAACAATAAGAAGAAAGCGGAAAATTGTGATGTGTAGAACATGCTTTGGATAAAATATCACGTAAGTAATGAAAGTTCAGAACTCCCGTTCACTAGAAGCGTATACAACGCAACCAATTGTGTCGGTCCTTCAAATGCACTGTAGACACGTGAAGCTACACACACTTCAAAAATAATGTCATTTCCATGGCAACAATGAGAAGAAAGCAGAATATTGTGATGTGCAAAATATAACTTTGGAAATAATATCGCGTATTTAATGAAAGTTCAGAACTCCCGTTCAGTAAACGTATACAACGCAACCAATTTTGTCGGTCCTTCAAATGCACGGTAGACACGTGAAGCTACACATACTTTAAAAATAATTTCATTTTTATGGCAAACATGAGAAGAAAGCAGAAAATTGTTATGTGCAGAATATAACTTTGGAAATAATATCACGCATATGTAATGAAAGTTCAGAACTGCGGTTTAGTAAAAACGTATACAACACAACCAATTGTGTCGGTCCTTCAAATGCACTGTAGACACGTGAAGCCAAACACACTTAAAAAATAATGTCATTTCCATGGCAACAATGAGAAGAGAGTGGGAAATTGTGATGTGCAGAAGATGTATTTAAATAAAATATCACGTAAGTAATGAAAGTTCAGAACTCCCGTTCACTAGAAGCGTATACAACGCAACCAACTGTGCCGGTCCTTCAAATGCACTGTAGACACGTGAAGCTACACACACTTCAAAAATAATGTCATTTCCATGGCAACAATGAGAAGAAAGCAGAATATTGTGATGTGCAGAATATAACTTTGGAAATAATATCGCGTATTTAATGAAAGTTCAGAACTCCCGTTCAGTAAACGTATACAACGCAACCAATTTTGTCGGTCCTTCAAATGCACGGTAGACACGTGAAGCTACACATACTTTAAAAATAATTTCATTTTTATGGCAAACATGAGAAGAAAGCAGAAAATTGTTATGTGCAGAATATAACTTTGGAAATAATATCACGCATATGTAATGAAAGTTCAGAACTGCGGTTTAGTAAAAACGTATACAACACAACCAATTGTGTCGGTCCTTCAAATGCACTGTAGACACGTGAAGCCAAACACACTTAAAAAATAATGTCATTTCCATGGCAACAATGAGAAGAGAGTGGGAAATTGTGATGTGCAGAAGATGTATTTAAATAAAATATCACGTAAGTAATGAAAGTTCAGAACTCCCGTTCACTAGAAGCGTATACAACGCAACCAATTGTGCCGGTCCTTCAAATGCACTGTAGACACGTGAAGCTACACACACTTCAAAAATAATGTCATTTCCATGGCAACAATGAGAAGAAAGCAGAATATTGTGATGTGCAGAATATAACTTTGGAAATAATATCGCGTATTTAATGAAAGTTCAGAACTCCCGTTCAGTAAACGTATACAACGCAACCAATTTTGTCGGTCCTTCAAATGCACGGTAGACACGTGAAGCTACACATACTTTAAAAATAATTTCATTTCCATGGCAACAATGAGAAGAGAGTGGGAAATTGTGATGTGCAGAAGATGTATTTAAATAAAATATCACGTAAGTAATGAAAGTTCAGAACTCCCGTTCACTAGAAGCGTAAACAACGCAACCAACTGTGCCGGTCCTTCAAATGCACTGTAGACACGTGAAGCTACACACACTTCAAAAATAATGTCATTTCCATGGCAACAATGAGAAGAAAGCAGAATATTGTGATGTGCAGAATATAACTTTGGAAATAATATCGCGTATTTAATGAAAGTTCAGAACTCCCGTTCAGTAAACGTATACAACGCAACCAATTTTGTCGGTCCTTCAAATGCACGGTAGACACGTGAAGCTACACATACTTTAAAAATAATTTCATTTTTATGGCAAACATGAGAAGAAAGCAGAAAATTGTTATGTGCAGAATATAACTTTGGAAATAATATCACGCATATGTAATGAAAGTTCAGAACTCCGGTTTAGTAAAAACGTATACAACACAACCAATTGTGTCGGTCCTTCAAATGCACTGTAGACACGTGAAGCCAAACACACTTAAAAAAATAATGTCATTTCCATGGCAACAATGAGAAGAGAGTGGGAAATTGTGATGTGCAGAAGATGTATTTAAATAAAATATCACGTAAGTAATGAAAGTTCAGAACTCCCGTTCACTAGAAGCGTATACAACGCAACCAACTGTGCCGGTCCTTCAAATGCACTGTAGACACGTGAAGCTACACACACTTCAAAAATAATGTCATTTCCATGGCAACAATGAGAAGAAAGCAGAATATTGTGATGTGCAGAATATAACTTTGGAAATAATATCGCGTATTTAATGAAAGTTCAGAACTCCCGTTCAGTAAACGTATACAACGCAACCAATTTTGTCGGTCCTTCAAATGCACGGTAGACACGTGAAGCTACACATACTTTAAAAATAATTTCATTTTTATGGCAAACATGAGAAGAAAGCAGAAAATTGTTATGTGCAGAATATAACTTTGGAAATAATATCACGCATATGTAATGAAAGTTCAGAACTCCGGTTTAGTAAAAACGTATACAACACAACCAATTGTGTCGGTCCTTCAAATGCACTGTAGACACGTGAAGCCAAACACACTTAAAAAATAATGTCATTTCCATGGCAACAATGAGAAGAGAGTGGGAAATTGTGATGTGCAGAAGATGTATTTAAATAAAATATCACGTAAGTAATGAAAGTTCAGAACTCCCGTTCACTAGAAGCGTATACAACGCAACCAATTGTGCCGGTCCTTCAAATGCACTGTAGACACGTGAAGCTACACACACTTCAAAAATAATGTCATTTCCATGGCAACAATGAGAAGAAAGCAGAATATTGTGATGTGCAGAATATAACTTTGGAAATAATATCGCGTATTTAATGAAAGTTCAGAACTCCCGTTCAGTAAACGTATACAACGCAACCAATTTTGTCGGTCCTTCAAATGCACGGTAGACACGTGAAGCTACACATACTTTAAAAATAATTTCATTTCCATGGCAACAATGAGAAGAGAGTGGGAAATTGTGATGTGCATAAGATGTATTTAAATAAAATATCACGTAAGTAATGAAAGTTCAGAACTCCCGTTCACTAGAAGCGTATACAACGCAACCAATTGTGCCGGTCCTTCAAATGCACTGTAGACACGTGAAGCTACACACACTTCAAAAATAATGTCATTTCCATGGCAACAATGAGAAGAAAGCAGAATATTGTGATGTGCAGAATATAACTTTGGAAATAATATCGCGTATGTAATGAAAGTTCAGTACGTTCTTTTGCCCGAAGCGCATGTAGCGCATCCAAATGTGCTGGCCCCTCAAGGGCTTTACACACACTTTAAAATAATTTAATTGCCAGGACAACATTTAAAAAAAAAAAGAAAACAAGAAATATGTTTCGGAAAATGTATAAATGTATAATGGGAAAATGGAAAACCAAAATCTTTTCTCCTAAGCGCAAATTCAATTTCAGTTCGAATGTTTGCAATATTCATGATTACATTTACTGTTAATAATATAATTATGATTATTAATATTCATATTTCTGTTAATACCATTAATAGTTTATTCAAAATTCCTTGGATGATCAAGGAAGGATGTCTGATAAAAGGATAATTATGATAGTGTCTACATGGCCCTCGCAATCAAATAGAGAATTTGTATCGACATATAGAACTCAAGAGGGCGCTATTCCAGTAAAGGAAATTAAGAGAAGTGTGTGTTCATAAGGTCCAAAACGACGGACACGCACGAAACACGTACACACCGCATTTGAAGGACCGAAAAACAATCGAAAAATTTTGCAATTTAGCAAATGATTTTTAAAAAGATATTAGCTACAAAGTAATGTTCTGGGCTTAATTTAAAGATTCAGCAGGCAAAATGATTTCTTTTACGTTTTAAGTAGGATAATTATGCGAAAATATGATTTGAAATTGAAGCACCGGCTTTCGGTCCTTCAATTTCCAACTGTCCCTCAATTGCTGTGTGTGAACATGACCTGGTACCCATAATGCATGAAGGGTACATGCACACACACACACACACACACACACTGAATCGACGATCTTACTTATGCATATTCATTACAGTGTGCGACCAGGCATTACGTCAGAATATATTAGCGTGAACTTTTGACCCCGCATCATGGCAAAAGCTTCTAGACGTTTTTTTTCGACGGGTGAAATTGTGGGGATCGCGCGATTAGTGGAGAGTCGCGCTCTGTGTGGGATATGCGTGTAGAGAAAGAGCAGCGTTAGGGAATAAACCAAATATAAAAAACGGATAGAATCTAGACTAACAGTCCAGTCGCATTTGCCAGTTTAACGACCGTTCCCGAAATTTTTCGGGGAGAATAGACCCGCTCAATCTGCGCTGATTGGACGAAGAATATGCATCATTCATGAGTGATTACGTAACATTCAGTTTTTCAGTGGTGTTTCATCAGGGCATTGCGGGCACGGTGCGGGCAGGCCATGCAGAGCTCAACAAAGGCAGGCAGGGCTTCGCACGCAGACAAGGCGGCTTTTGCTGTGCTGATTCATTGAACCAACAAACGACATTTTAGTGACGATTGGCCATTTCACGTTATTCCAGTTCTTTATGGAGATGTCATGTTAATTAAGACATAATAACGTTTACTGGATATTATTTCAGCATTGTTGACCATTTCGACCATCAAGGGTATTTTGACCATATGACCATCATTTTTTGAAAAGGCAAGAAAATGTGGCCTTGTCCCTATAGTATATAATTATTTTGGTCATTGTCTTATGGTAGAAAATGACTACATGTACTTGACATTATAGACAGATAATTATGTTGCAATATTTTAAAGAAGGTTTCTAATGTTTAAAACAGTGTTCTGTTGGAGCTTTTCATCATTGTAAACATATATCAGAAGCAATGTTTGTTATAAACAGTTCAATAATACAAGATCTAATACTGCTAGAGTAGTATTAGATCTTGTATTGAACTGTTTATAACAATAATTAATTCAATGTTCAAGTTGGGGATTGACCTTTGATAGGTAAATTAGCCTTTGTTACCACCCCCATACCACATATCAATTTTTATTTCTTCGTTCTGTTTTGTAATTTGTATTGCTATGCTTGTCCCTTTTGTTCTTATTTCATTCAATATGTGGAGTACTAGTAATAAACAGAGCTGTATGTTCGGATCACACCTTTTTGATCCTGCTAGACTCGGTTTGGTAGTATTTTGACCGTTGAATTAACCAACATAGTTTTTAATGTTTGGATTTTTTTATGAGATTCCCTCCTCCACTAAAAAAAAGAAGATTAAAATTTTTAATAATCAGGCAGATAAACGCAAAAATCAACTTGGACTTGTAATCTCCGCCATGACTCCCGATTCCATCCGCCAATCCTCATCGGCATGTTTCTATATTATGCAAAGTGGCGCATATAATTATTACAGGGTCATCCCATACCCAAAATACTACCAAACCGAGTCTAGCAGGATCAAAGAGGGAGGTAACAAGTGGGTGGGGGGGGGGGGGGGGGAGGGGGGAGGAGGAGGCTCGTGTACCTGAAAAAGGATTAATATTTTTCCCTTCCCATGAAGGCAAGGGCACGGAATGCAAGAATCTCAAACTAAGGGAACGGACAGAAATCCCTTGCCTCTTACTGAATTTCACGGCACTGAGTGCACCAATGTATACATTTGACAACATATATGAATGTCAAAACAAAACTATTCTTGAATCGCAATAACATGAAAATTCACAGTGTTGTACGTTTGAGCTTATCTAAAGGGACGCACTCGTACATGTATTCTCAGAAGGTTCATAATTCCTGAGGTTCCGAAGTCACTTCAAAACACGAATTTTGAAAAAAAGTGGTCACTCCTCGGCACTTTTAAATGGTGATTTAACACTTTAGTTTTTAGATTGTATATGGAATTACGAACCTTCGAAGTAACGACACTTCGGAATTATGAAGCTTGGGGAAAACGACATAAGAGTGTGATCAGTTCGCGTCACGGACGGACATTTCAAAATTTTCCAATTTGGGAGGCTTGTAAAAATAAGTGATTAGCTGTGATGGATTGCTTTATGATTTATTTTGGAGGGTATAACTGGGTGTACTGAAAAATGATAAAACATGGTTGTCAAGGTTACTTATTTAAATGAGAATGAATGAAATGCTCCATTTCTTAGAGTGGGAGATAGATATTTTGTGTTGACTTCTCATTATTCTTTTTCTATCAATATCAGAACAACATGATCTTGTCTTATACTTTTTCTTGCAAATGTTAGTCAGATAAATTGGCTTCCCTATCAGACATTTTGAATTTCAAAACAAGCTTTCGATTTCATAAGAGATGTGAAAAATTTGCATCACAGATGGAAATTTTGCTAAAAGTGTCATTTTTTGACAACACTCCTGCTTAAAATAGTTTGGTCCAAGAACTCTGGTACGTTGGAACCCTTTGAAGAACCAAATTTCTAGTAACTTTTGATGTATTTCATGGTAGCGATAGTCTTTCAGTTAATTTTATCATAAAATATATTTTGTGTCACGGACGGACAAAATGCTCACTCTTAACTGATCATGCTTATAATATAATATAAATGCAGTCCCATCCCTATCTCTATATTTACCAGTATTTACGACTCATATGTTGCCGAACTGATATCCGACATAATTAATGAGTAATTTCTTAATTGAAAATCGTCATTGCTAAAATATATCCAGGTGGCTACTTGACCGAAATAACCATAATGATTTTAATATGATCAACAACGCTGCCTGTTCTGAATTCAAGTCACTTTAGGTCAAAACAGAATGGAATATAGGAATCTAATTGCATGTGGAGAGAGCCAACAGGAAGACAAAGGTATAGTAATTGTGTTGGCACTTACAAATTAATAATCGAGAATTTAAAGTTTAGCTTAATGTATCGGTGTAACACTTTATAGTAAATATTCAATTACATATTTAATTTTATCAGAAATGATTTACAATACCGTAATAACAGTATAGCAATGAGCATAATTTTATAAAAGGGAACAAATTTTAATCTACCTCTATACTATTAGTTCAGCGGATCCGGTATCTATCTATCTCTCTAAGGTATTTTTCAAGGTTGCATTTTTAAGAAGAATGACCGAAGTGGTCAAAAAGTTTTCATTACACGTTCAGTGAGATTGATATTTCTGGAATCAAAACATAATTTTTTACGGAAAACCCGGATTTCAGAACATGATGCCGTTCTAATGATTCTGAATATTACATGTATAAGTGGACAAGGCAACTTTGGTCAGTTTTTGGCTGATAAAAAGACACGCAAAATGACCAAAATATCATTATTTTATACGTCGGTATATCTGACTGACATTTGAAATCAGCGCATAATATTCTTTGTGCATAGCATCAAAATTCTGATTATGCCAAAAATAAAGCCCCACGCAAACTTTGTTGCTCCCTAATTTCCAGCGTATTATGCTAACGATCACTTTGGATAAATGTAGCAAAATCAGTCGAAATAGCCAAAACATTTAAATCGAGAAATGCAACCAATGAAATGATTATTCAGGAATCATATCACTTTTTGAGGTAATAGAATTAATAGGAGGTAAATCATTTTGCATACGATGAGCTTTTCAAACCGTTTCCCATTTGTTTTTCACGGTTAGGAAGCCAAACGGAAACCTTCCTGCTCAGTATAATTTCAACTTTCTAACAGAAAATAAGCAAAATGGTCATATTACCGACATTTTCAGAACGGAATAAATACATCCAATAATTGATTTCGGACATAGAAGGAGTGGTGTAATGGTTATTCCGAGTCAAAAAGTGACCATAACGACCAGAATGTCCTGAGTAAGGCCTATTCGACTGACATTCTTGGAATCAGAGCAAAAGTATACTTAGATCTTCCCCACCAAAATTGTTCTTTTGGGGAGGAAGTCCGTTGCTGCTCACTAATTTTTAGTTTCTCATTGAAATTTGCAAATACAATCATGTAGTCATAGTGGATCAAAGTGGGCATAATAATCGAAATGGTCAAAACGATTGAAGTACAATGAATAATTTTATTGTTTTGGAACCTACACACATTTTCACATCAATTTTGGATATCGAGACCCACTCCTTTAATGATGCTGATTAAAAAAATTAAATCACATTTCGGGGGGAAAGGGACACAAATTGTTATTTTTGGGGCCTACCAAATCCTTCTTTGCTCTGATTCAATAAAACAATGTGTAATCAAAATGGTTATTTTTGGTCAATAAGTGGTCAAAGCTTTTCCGCTGCCTGTCCAAAGGCAGAGGGATAACCGTGACATGAGTAGGGTTATTTTTGGAATCAGTGCAGATACTACAGAAAGTTCACCAACACAAAGAGTTATCAAATCAAAGTTCTGTGATAACTCCTTGCACACACACACACACACACACACACTGAATCGACGATCTTACTTATGCATATTCATTACAGCGTGCGACCAGGCATTACGTCAGAATATATTAGCGTGAACTTTTGACCCCGCATCATGGCAAAAGCTTCTAGACGTTTTTTTTCGACGGGTGAAATTGTGGGGATCGCGCGATTAGTGGAGAGTCGCGCTCTGTGTGGGATATGCGTGTAGAGAAAGAGCAGCGTTAGGGAATAAACCAAATATAAAAAACGGATAGAATCTAGACTACCTCCAAACATGCACTTGAAATCACAGATTTTACAGTTAACGCCATTTTCGGTGACCTTGTACACGAAAACGGAAAATCGTATTCGTGTCATAATTATTTTTTTTTGTAAAGGGCATAAAGTTCTCTCAATATCCAGACAATGAGCTCTCTGTGTGAAGAATTTTGGCTACAGTTGTCAATCAAAAATGCATAAATTTAATGAGCCTTATTGGTTTGTCCGTGCATTGGTTGCTAGGCGAGGCTATATCTTAGCAACCGTTTGACCTTGGGGCAAAATATTTTGGGGTTTTTCGTCAGACACTTGGGGGAACATTTGGTGCGAGTTTAAAGAAAATCAAAGAGGGTCGGGTGACAACTTGCCTGAAAATCCGTTGATTTGACGTGGATTGACCCATCTATATATGTTCTTTTCATGTAAATTTTCTGCTAACATTCTACAATTTCCTTTGCTTGACATTTAGTTGAATTCAAATTTTAAGACTTCAAACATCTATGTATTTATCTCTTCCAGGCATGGTGTCCTTGGCTGGAGCAATGCCTGGTTTATGGTCTGTAGAGGGCGGTAACAAGCTTGTGCCTGAACAGTTACTCCAGAGATCTGGTGCAGCGCTCATCAAGTCTCGAGTACAATCTGTTGAGTGTATCACCAATGGTACTGCAGATAAGCCTGTCTTCAAAGTCTCTTGGCAAAAGGGAGACCAAGGAATCCACAGTGATGTCTTTGACATCGTCATGATGGCTTCGCCTATAGAGGATGATCTCTCAGATATCGAATTTGTTGGCTTTGATCAACCGATCACCGCCAACTTTACTGGCGACTATCGTCACACGGTTGCTTCACTCATCGAGGGGCGACCTCGAGCGTCCACTTTTGGACTTTCGCCCAAAGATGAGGTTCCTGGTCAGGTTATCACCGATGTGGAAGTGCCTTTGAACTTCAGAACTCTTGCGAAGAACTTCCCTGTGGATTATGACCCCGTCACTTTCAATGCATCCAGGCAGATCTACAAGGTGTTCTCGACTGGTGTCTTGAACAATACACAGATGGAAGCCTTGTTCGAATCCTATTCGGCAGGGACACACCGTGATTGGTTAGCGTATCCCTACTACCACAAGCGGGAGGCTTTCCCTGGGTTCGTCCTAGCGGAAGGTGTGTTTTATCCCAATGCAATCGAGTGGGCTGCTAGTGCCATGGAAATGGCCATCATCGGGGGCAGAAACAGCGCCATATTGGCATACCAGTATTGGAGTGGGGATTCCCCAGAAGTAAAAGTGGGTGCCTCTAGAGTTAGGCAAGAACTATGAAATTAAACCATTCTCCTTTGTTAATAAAGGGAACATTCAAAATGTATTCTATGCACTTTAAGGGGGAGAGGTTTAGGGGGAAGGCTTATTTTTGTTACCCAAGAACGATATTTGTTTGATCAATACCAGGGTGTCCTAGGAATGAAATAGTGCTTGAAAATTTCAATTTTTGTCCCTCCAATTTAAGAGAAAAAAAATGTATTGAGGGATCTAGTTCTGTATTTGTGCCCAAATGCTTATGGTCAGATTGAGCATTATTAGTTGAAAATTGTCCAGTACAACATCCAAGCAATATCTGTATGGAATGATTGTTGTCCCTTATTGGTCAGTGTGAATGGTACATGTACGTTATAAACCCTACGATAGCTGTTTTTCCTGTCCTGTTATTTTTGTTATTGGTTGAAGAATATTGTCTCAGTTACTTACAGTTTTTAAATGGACATTTTCTTGCTAAATCTAGAGTTGGGATCGACCATTAATCTTTGAGTATTTTGTCTAATAGAAACAAGGGGATAGGGACCAAGTGAATTAATTTAAATCTTAAGGCCCAACTGCCTATTTTTTTTTCTTTTCTTATACCCCTCCCCTTTGATGGTAAATACTTTTTACATTCCAAATATAGATAATAATATGCATTTTCAATTTGACTTTTTTGTTGTTGTCTGTTTGTGGATGTGGATGTCGTGTAGCAAAATGCTGTAGACATTTTTTTTTGGGGGGGGGGGGGGGGTTGAGGGGGATAGGTCTTGCTTTCCTTTTTTCAGGGATTAAGGATTATTTTCTATGACATGTACAGTTCATTGAGTATTTGGGGATTAAACAAAGTAATTCTTTATTTCTGATAAATAATGTGCCATAATTGACATAAAAGTTTATATTCTTAAATAGTAGAGTCATTTTGGGAGGTTCCGTGACCAACCTCTCTGAACCTTTTTTTCTCAGTGGATTTGGCATTCTAAACCATTTCGAAGGAAAATAAGCTCCTATGTACCTCCCATAAATGATGGGAACAATTTTTACAGCCCAAAATTCAAAATGGCCGCCAAAATGGCCGCCAAAATGGCTGTCACTGCCTATATCTCAGTAACTAATTCACCTAGGAGGTTGATTTTGGTGTCTTGACATAGGTTTTCGGGGTCAAGGATTTCGATGCTCCCCTTGTTTTTTTTGTAAAACGTGTCCATTGCAGTGAAATCCAATATGGCCGCCAAAATGGCCGCCAAAATGGCTGTCACTGCCTATATCTCAGTAACTTATTCACCTAGGAGGTTGATTTTGGTGTCTTGACATAGGTTTTTGGGGTCAAGGATTTCATTGCTCCCCTTGTGTTTTTTGTAAAACGTGTCCATTTCAGTGAAATCCAATATGGCCGCCAAAATGGCCGCCAAAATGGCTGTCACTGCCTATATCTCAGTAACTAATTCACCTAGGAGGTTGATTTTGGTGTCTTGACATAGGTTTTGGGGGTCAAGGATTTCAATGCTCCCCTTGTTTTTTTTGGTAAAACATGTCCATTGCAGTGAAATCCAATATGGCCGCCAAAATGGCCGCCAAAATGGCTTTCACTGCCTATATCTCAGTAACTAATTCACCTAGGAGGTTGATTTTGGTGTCTTGACATAGGTTTTGGGGGTCAAGGATTTCAATGCTCCCCTTGTTGTTTTGTTGTTGGTAAAACATGTCCATTGCAGTGAAATCCAATATGGCCGCCAATATGGCCGCCGATATACATTTTGTATTGTTTCTCGACAACTAAGTTGCCTAGAAAGCTGATCTTGGTGTCAAAACAGAGGTTTCGGGGTCAAGCTTTCTGCTGATACCAATATTAGCCTGTTAAACTGATTACATTATGATTACATAATTTTTAAATTCATCATATCTGGAAAATTTTGATATCGCCGACTGTTTACTTCAAAGTCCAACATACCTTAATAGTCTGCTACACTATCTCCACACGAGTCACTGACGCTATCACTACACGAGTCACTATCAATGCATGAGTCACTGAATGCACTCGTGCTATCAGAGTCACTCTCTGCACCATCGCTGCTCTCATCACGGTTGCTCTCTGTGTTCTCCTTGGGCGTTTTCGACATGGACAAGGGAAGTGGGGGTTCTGTCGATCGTACAGGTAGACACAGTCCGTTTACCAGATGCCATCCATGTCCTATCGGTGATGGGTGACTTTGCAGCTGGAAATGCTTGAGTAAATATGCAAGGTAGTTTGCACGAAGCAGGTGCTGATACAAACTGTCCGAGTCAGGCATTAATCGCATGGTGCTCTTCTTCTTCTGGGCCCTCCACTTTGCAGCCCGAGCTTCTCCTGGTGTCTTGCTTTTGGTATTACCATAGATGTAGCGAATGACGAACTGTTCTAAATCGCTGATGACATTCTGTGGGGCTGGAAGCTGGGTGCCACATTTTGCAAGCAGACTATGGGCCTCTTTAGAATTGATCAAGCGTCCTACAATCCGCAATTTACTTGCTCCGAAAAAAGCAGAGTTATGGTCACATCCACTAATGACATGTATTGGAATGATGGATTGAGAGATTGCTTCACTGCACAGACGTTTGGCATCAATCAGACGATGTTTGCGTTTCAAGCACAAGTTCCCTGACGTCCTATGAGCAACATATGCCGCTTGGACATAGTTGTCAGTGTCTTCTGTGTCAAGTATGACTGCTGCTTTGTAGCCATCTGACCGAAGTGCACTATACATCGTGAACATGGCAGTGTCTGCTTCAGCTTGGAAACATAGGAGTTCAGGCAAATCCTCACCCGTAGTGAGATTCCGCGCGTAACTGCCGACTACACAATAGACAATCTCGGTCCTTGTTGTTAACGCCACTTTCCGGAATTCCTCTTGAAGAAATGCCTGTAGGCGGATCTTGTTAGCAGGCTTACCTAGCAGGGCATGGAAATCCTTGCTAGAGGGAAACTTGTTCTCTGCCTTCATGAAGACATTCTTTGTTGGCATCTGTTTCTGTCTAAGTATCCTTTCACTGTCCTTAATGCTGTAGTCCTGGTCGTAGGAATCGTTTATGCAAATGATCCTCTCCGCATTTGGGTGCCTACTCTTGATAGTATTCACCATTTTCTGGGCATAGTCGCCCCAGGTATACTTGGTTCCGTCCCTCTTCTCCCTGTCTTCAATGGTCGGGACTGCAAGTCGCCAAATGAGACCCATGTCAATAAGGGATGTATACACCTCAGGTTCTGGAGTCACATTCATGTTCAGTTTTTGCAGAAGTTTGCTTTTCTGTGACTTGCGGAATGTTCCGTTTGCATTGAAGATAGAAAGGCACTCAGGCGTGACACGATGTTGCATGATATCTTCAAGTTGTAGTGTCCCACTGCTGTCAACTAGTCCGACAACTGACGCCATGGCATCCCGCTCCATTCCCTCCGCCTTTCCCTTCAAATTTTCAGCTACTCCTCTTGTCACTTCTTGACTGGAAAAGTTCTTTCGCTTACTCCGATGAACTCTGTCATTCAAAGTCTTGGTTTTCGAATATACCCTCTCATCCATGAACTCCTTTACTTTACTTCTACCATCCGTCTTGGCTGATGCCAGATCTACAGAAAGCGAATCGGAGGCTGGGATTCCTGACTGAAGGGACCGCAGTGTCTGGTTAGTATGGTCGAACGGGTCACACTCAAATTCATTGAGACACGAACTAATATCCTGCACAGCTTGTTCATCCTTCCTTCTTTTGCTAGATGAGCAATCTGCATGCTCTGCTTTCCTATGCCCCTTGCGATTAGCATGATGATGAACAGCTCTTCTCACTCGATTGATGTTATTCACGTTGCGTGTATTTGAAAGGAGTTGTTTCTCATTGTTCAGGATGGCCAACCAACCAGACTTCAGCTTGGAGCCCTTGTTCATAGTTGACTCAATCCATATGTCCAGAGCGACACACGAATACGGATTTCCTGTCATTGACTGAGCGAACATACCATCTTTCATGAATGCAGCCTGTTCCTCAGGAAGGGTATCAAGCACTGCAATGAAATCTGGAAGATGCCGACCATACTTGTCATTGTCATAGATTTGCATCCATGGAAGCATCAGTTTGAGTGAGGATTTGTACTCATTCCAGTTGCTTGTTCTGAGTGCGTGGATATTTTGGGTCAGAATTTCCACCATTTCCATGAAGGATATCCAGTATTCCGCCAAGGGGGCACCATCGAAATCCCTGAACAGCGTCTCAATAAGATCTTTCACCTCTGCATTTTGCTCTAACTCTGTGTGTACATCTGCAAGTCCTTGAGCATCAATCTCATGTCTGAGTTTGGCAAGAGATGACTTCACCTCTTCGGATAGAGGAGAACCTTCCAAATGCTTGTCTAGGGCATGATGGACCAGAGTCTCGTAGAACAGGCGAAGACAGCGAACCCCACGCTTGAAATGTTTTCCACGGAGGGCTTGATCAACCGATCCATCTGCAATAACACCTGCAGCTACCAACACATCAGAGAGACCCGATCCATGGAACCTTTTGTATATCGTGTATATGAATGACATCTGAATATGAAAGGCGCCCATGAATGGTAAGATTTTGCTAAACTGTTGTGGGTTTTCACTTTTCAGTTCCAGCATGAGCACGTAGACGGGATGGTCACCAACGATAATTGCGAAAGGCATCCTTTTCTCTTCGATTGCCTTTGCGAGCTTACACAGAACATTATTGAGAACAGTCTTACTGGGTGGGTCGGGATAGGTCATGTGGTATATAGCTCGACTCTTCTCGTCAGCATTTGACATTCTGGCCTGGAACCCTGAAAACCCTGGTACAGTCTGTTCCTCTGGTTTAGGACGTGTTCGGTCATCCTGAGCTCTAGCCAACGCATGGATCACACCACGAGTTCTTTGCATGGATGTGTCTTGAGGATGGCTGTTATTTGCGGCTCGTTCTCGAATAGGCGGTTCCCCACGCTTAACTGTCTTGTACGGCTTGACGTGCTGCATTTCACTTCCGACCTCTTTGAGAGATGTTGAAAGGAACTGAGGTGTCATGTTTGTCCTATCCTCCTGATTTTCTGAGGGTTCATCAAATGTCTCTGGCTGCACAAACATGACGTTAGTTCGATGTGCCTGCCCAGCACCAGTCGACGTATCACTCTTAAAGTCATCATTGTTGACTACAGCAATTGCAGGCTTCCCAAAGGCAAGTTCGGAGGGACAATTAAGGGAACCCTTGAGGTCACTGAACACCCAGAAATCTCGCAACATCAGAACGTCATTGTAGTTGATGCCTATGCCATCTTTGTGCAGGAGGTCGATGATCTCTCTACTTTTGGTTAGTCCATGCAGCAAGACGGAGAGATTCACCTCAAAGGCAGTGCGCATTCCCGTGATGTAGCTTGTGAGGATCGACCCAATCGAACGGACAGCTGAGTTGTCGTCAACTTCTGACCTATTTGGGTGTTTTAGCCATGTTATCAGCTTTAAGAGGAGCTCATTTAGGTCCTCTTCTCTCTCCAACTCTGATACATTTGGAGGCCAGGGAACAGTATTTGTCGCTTCAACTTGCTCTTTTAGTCGTACTGCAACATTCTTCACCAACTGGTCATCGTTTATACCCAGCGAAGATAGTGCTGCTTCTACGTATGAACCAGCCGCTCTTATATCAAATACCATTTCACTCACATTTTGCTGACTGCTTTTATGAAACCCGATGTCTTCCTCAAATTCCTTTAAGAGAATCTCCTTCACGTAGCTCGACTTTACCTTTGTATCATGTCCATGATTTGAGATAATTCGTTGGTAGTCCTGCAGTAGACTCTGCACTGTCCGAAATTCATGGTTCTCAAAGATTACCTGACGAACGTGATTGAAGAAGATGGCTTGTGCTTCTCGTAGATTAACATTCTGCAGGTGTTGAGTAACTTCATCTGAAAGAGGCTTGGCATGGGAGATGTAGTCACGCCAGCAGCCGCGGTGGTAGCGGATTTCCCAGCCAAAAGCTGTTTCACAGTCCGGAATTGATGCAATCAGTGTATTGAGCCTCGACCTCAGGACCGGATCTTCCACATGTACAGTGTGTAACTTGAATTTTTTCCAGGCGTCCTTCGTTGATAGGAGGAGCAACTGCCCCCAGTCACGATGACTACTTTTGTGGGGACCTCTATTGCACCACACGCATACGTTCTTGTCGTGCACAATACCTACACTAGACCGCAGCTTCTTGGGAGAAAAGGGGCTGGGGGCTGGAGATGGATCCTCCTCACCTGATTGGTTACCTCTTTCAAGATCTTCGTCTAGTTTGCGTTTTCGTTTTTCTGCCTGAGAAAGACAGCGCTTGCTAGATAAACTGGTGTAACAAGCGTTGTGCATGTAATAACCTTTCGGCCCATTCTCCCAGTCCACATTTTCATGTACATTTTGAAAACGATCAAGTTCTTTCCATCGTAAAGACTTTTCCTGAATGGAATCCCATTTTTGGTCAGTGATATTATCCAAACAGTCACTTTTGGTACATGGTTGACCGCAACATAGAATGCATTCATGTTCGTAAGACGTTGACGGTAATTCATCGCTGTCACTCCTTTCGGGATCCATTGTATCTGAAAGTGAAAACCAATGTGTCATATATTAGGAAACAGGAGAGTGAAAAAGATATTGTTCAAAGTAATAGAAATAAACCTTGTAAAGACAATTTCAATGAAATTCATGGATATCTTCATACCACCAGCTTTGTCTTTGATTTGTTTTTTTTTTTTTTTTTCTTTTGGTGAAAGTTTGAAAAAAACAATAAAAAATGACAATTTTTCAAAGTTATATCACTTAACTGGATTTGAATATGGCAGCCCATGATGAAAATTATGTAAAGTTGATGACATCATTAGATTCAAATGACATTTATTGTGCTCAATTTATTGCCCTCAACCATGCTTAGGTTAGCATTTTTAGCCAAAATATGTCAAAAATAAGAATATGTCCAAATATGGTAGTTAGGGCCCAGACCCCCCCCCCTCCCAACTATAATTTTTAAATTTTCTTCTTTGATTATCAAGACAATACATTCCAATGAGCCCCCAACCACACTCAGATATTCATTGTTAACAAAGTTATTCATTTGTTCCTATATTTGCCAATCTGGGTGCACTGTGTATTGGTATACGTTGGTGTGACATTATGCGTCCCTGCAAAATTACTGGTGGGTACAGGCTACTCTGAAGCAACTCTGCAGTGGGCGGGGGACCATTGACTCCATTCACAGTCACTTTTTTTGTTTGTTTGTTTTAACTAGGCTAGTCTGTGAGGGCAATGTTCTCAATATTGTTCCATCGTTTTTTCAGGTCAAGTTAGCATATTGCCTAAGCTGTTTGCTACCATAATGACAGTAGACGGTACAACCTGCGACTGTGAATGGAGTCAATGGTCCCCCGCCCACTGCAGAGTTGCTTCAGAGTAGCCTGTTCCTACCGGTAATTTTGCAGGGACGCATAATGTCACACCAACGTATACCAATACACAGTGCACCCTGATTGGCAAATATAGGAACAAATGAATAACTTCGTTAATAATGAATATCTGGGTGTGGTTGAGGGCTCATTGGAAGCAGAATTGTATTGTGTTGATAATCAAAGAAGAAAATTTTAAAAATCATACATACCTGGCTTCCTTGGTTGAATTGGACCATCTCAGCACAGAAATTCCAGTGCACAATGTCCCATGGTGTGCAAAAATGAAAATGAAGCAGGCCCAGGATTTCGGGAATCCCGCTACATTTCTGAGAAAGGGTTAATAGGCGTTTTATTAACCACTGTCCCACATTCAATTTTTCTTTATTTACTTTCTTGAAACCATAATTCAACTTTAAAACTTTAAAAATCTATACATCAAAAATTAATCTTGCTTTTTTAATAGGCCTACATGAACAAGATGCACACACACACAACACACATGCACACACCCACGCACACGCACACCCACACACACACACACTCACACACACACCCACACACACCCACCTACACACACAATATACACACATATTCCCATTCAAATTTGGACTGAAGCAGGTCTTGTCCATTTTTTTTTTATCAGGGTCTAGTATGGAGACTAACTAGTGTGGAGTAAAATATGGATTTTAGGGGCAATTTTCAATCAAATGAAATAAAATGAAGAAGGGGTTATTTCCTATTTTTTAAACTGACTCATTTTATATTACAAATGAATAAAATGAAGACTTAAAAGTCTTCATTTGAATAGTTTACAAGATAAAGCATATTATTATTCAAACATTTGCAACACCAAATCATATGTGTGGGACTGAAATGTTAACAGCAATTGTTAACTACACTGATAGAAAATCAGAAAAAAACAGCATTACACAAAACATCATTTTTTTTAAAGTAAGTGTAGGATATACTTACAGATTTTGTTAATCAGAAGCTTGAAATGGAGAGTATACATTCTAAAACAATATCCACAATTAAGGTTCATTGGGGTTCATTGTTCACAGTTACAGCAAGACCAGGAAACTTTTGACCAATCAGATGTTGTGCTAGTCTATGACTTCAGACAGTTTGCACATTGAGTGGCAGTGATTTTAAAAAAGTGAATTTTGGGCTGTAAAAATTGTTCCCGTCATTTTTGAAAGGTACATAGGAGCTTATTTTCCTTCAAAATGGTTTAGAATGCCAAATCCACTGAGAAAAAAAGGTTCAGAGAGGTTGGTCACGGAACCTCCCAAAATGACTCTACTATAAAACAATGTATACAGTTAATACAGTGAAACCTCTTTAAAAAGAACACTGTTTATAACAAACGCTCATTTTAACAAGCTAATTTTGTGGTCCAGCTTCTTTATATGCTATTGTTTTCTAGACCTGATATAACAAGGTTTCGATATAAAGAGGTAATATCAGTGGTCCCAAAGAGTTTGTTATAACAAGGTTCCACTGTATTGCATTTATAAGTCAAATTGTTGAGACCACAAAAAAAGCTCGCCTCATGCAAATTTGGACTTAGGAAATGTACAAACATAAAATGTTTTGCGTATTTTGGTCAACAAAATTTATTCGACTTTGGGAAAGTTTTACTTATGCGACCTCGAGTTATGCATAGTTAACTGTATTTTCATAATGAATTTCTATGATGAATGAGAAATAATACCAGAATATATTTTCAGGTGACATTCTGAATTGTTTTCTTCTTGTATATTTTGTTGATTATTCTGATATCAACTTTTGCAATATTGAATATTGATCAGTACTATTGTATTGCCTATATTATCGTTGATGGTCTAGTATTTTTTGAGAAGATAAGAACGGTATCGTAAAACATCATGAATAGGAACAAAAATTGGGAGGTTGTTTTGAACGGTTCGCTCGCTATTGATAAGGACCGCTATTCATTTAACACGCGTTATGAATAGCGGTCCTTATGAATAGTTATGAATAGTGGTCCTTATGAATGCAGGTCCTTATGAATAGCGAGGTAATTTGTCTATGGTTTGCTCGCTATTTAGAAGGACTGTTATTCATAGAAAACCGCTATTTATTTAGTCACGTATTATGAATAGCGGTCCTTATGAATAGTTATGAAAAGTGGTCCTTATGAATAGCGAGGTAATTTGTCTATGGTTTGCTCGCTCTTTAGAAGGACCGCTATTCATAGGAAACCGCTATTCATTTGGTCACGCGTTATGGATAGCGGTCCTTATGAATAAGTGGTCGTTATGAATAGCGGTCCTTATGACTAGCGAGGTTACCCTGTTTTTATATAGTTTTTCATCTCCTGGGGAGCGTTTCATCAAGCGTTTTGTCAGTGATTTTTACCAACAACTGTTATAAGCCACTGAAATCTTTGCATCTGATCGGCTGAGATCAAATTTGTCAGTAAAAATCACTGACAAAACGCTTAATGAAACGCTCCCCAGAGGTGACAATGCTGACCCTTTTCATTCCTTTTATTCAGTATTAATAATATAATGAAAAGGGTCTGCTTCAATACTAGGAAAAAATAGTTTTTCCATTCTTTTTTGTTTGTTCCCATTCACCCTGTTTTACGGCACAAGTACGCAAACTACATTTAGCCAATTATGCTTTCGTTGCCATTAAAAAGTTTTATATACTGTGTATGATGAAGGAATGTAATCATTTTTTATTTCATGCATGACAGTACCTGTATGTGATTTTTTTTTTTTTTTTTTTTTGAATATTTGTACATGTATGTTTACATTTCTAGTGTCAAAGTTTTTTTTGTGGTTTTTTTTTTCAGTTGTAATGAAGGAAAAGGGTTCGAGGACACATGCTCTGGCGAGTCTGGCCACAATTTTTTCTTTCTTCGTACACACAAACAAATATGATGTGAGGGTACATAAATGTATGTACCAATGATTTTTTTTTTAATCACATACTGTACATGCAAAAAATATAATGCCTACAGTGTATATGAAATTTCAAGGTGACAAGTTCTGTAACTCCTTTGTAAGAAATGAAAATCGACGCAAGAACATGTATCAGGAACGGTCGAAAAATGATTTTACAACTTACACAATTTATTTTTAGTCAGAATAAATAAAGTGTTAAATGGTTGTTATTACTTAAAAGAAAATGATAATCCTTTTCACATCTGCACAAGTTTTCCAATTATAATTATTTTGTAATTAATCGCATACTCAAACAACTTCAAAATTTAGGGCTACAAAAGGGATGAAGTACTTTTGCATTTGCAAATTCCCGGCTTACAGGTACTTTATCCCTTTGCAGCCCTAAATTTTGAAGTTGTGTAAGTATGCAATTTTATTGTATTTATTTTTTTTTTTTTTACTAGTACATGTTCTTGCATTGATTTCTGAATATCTCCCTCTGCGACAAATGCAAGACTTTCATTTACAAAGGAGTTAAGAGCTTGGAACCTACACGATGTCTACTAAACCTGTGCAAAGTTTTGTGGAATTTTGTGTAAGTCTGCAAAAGGGATGAAGTCCCTTTAACCCTTTCAAGACAATTGACCACATTTTGTGGATTGGCTCAATAACTTTTGATTTGAACAGAGCCCTTAAAAAATATACCAGATGCATGAGTAGAAAGAGCAAAAATTTCTGCGAACACTGTATCCATTCTTGTTGCATGACCATATTGCGTTTGATGCCAGGAATTGTAAAAAGGAGTATAAGCCTTAAAATCCTTAGATTGGCAACACACTGAGAGGTTGAAAATAATTGGGTTTTTTTCCAAATTGGCAATTTTTTTCAACTTTTCGACAAGGTACCTACATGTAACAATGTTTATTGTTTTCATAGACATTACACTTTATTAGAACCATGTAACGCTAAAACAAAAATATTATTGTTGCCAATTTTAAGAACAAAATGTGATCAATTTAGCCCTTAAATAATTCCTGTCCTGAAAGGGTTAAACCCTGGACCCAACACGTTACCTAAGGCTATCAGCCTAACCCTAAACCTGGACTAAAATTCAGTTTCAACTCTAGGAACCCTTACCTTATTAGGGAGTTTTCGTTCAGCAACGTACGCGGGATTCTAGGACGGAGATTAACAATTGCACATGACAAAGGACGCCCGTCTTTAAAGTCTTTGTGGAGAATTGAAGAACCGGAACAATAGTTTCGTCCTAGATTCAGAGCGAACAATGCATTTGCAATTCATCGTGCGCTTTTGATCTAGCACGGTATTGCTGTTCCTGTTCTTTCATTTTCGACAAAGAATGCCTAGGCGTCCTTTGTCATGTGCAATTGGTAATCTCCGTCCTCAAATCCTGCGTACGTTGCTGAACGAAAACTCCCCATTATCTTTGAAATTAATCCCTGAAAAAATATCGCTAGAGGTAATGCCGGCTCACGGGGTAAGGACTATATCTTTTGCCTGTTGGTTATTTTGTTTTTCGTGGCATTAACACAGTTTTTTCTTGATACGCTACTTTATTTTGTCGTAAAGACAGAACCGCTACATTTAATTGCAAGCTTAAAGAGCTTAAGCAGTTGCCATACTCTAATGGAATTCTTGGCCATATAAATTTGTATTGTAAATGTCAAATTTTAGAGTATAGATGTAAGATTTTATTATAATTCCCAAACTGTTCATGCTTTCTAAAAGTCCTGTAATTAGATGAAAATACGGAGTGTGTTTTAACAATACAAGCATGAAAAAAAAATTGAATTTAGGTATTTTTTGTAAGATTGAAAAATGTATGTATAATTTGTATAATTTGAGTAATGACCAAAACGGGTATACATCATTGCAACGTGATATCGCTTCGCGAAAAATCTTAACAAGCTTGTTCTTTTTGCAAAAGAGATATGATGTTTGAAGAGAATAAAATAAATGCATTGATGAAGCAAGATTGAAAGATAGCAGTTTACCAAGATTAGATTTGTGTAGTATTTACTAGATTTATGATGTGTACACGTACATGTAGAGGATGCGGGCTAACTCGGCACAGGGCGAACTCGACCTTGGCGGAAAACCGCGGCTGAATGAGCCCAGACAGTAAAACTGATTGCAAACACGTGTGTTGAATTTCGCATTAATTACACATTTCAAACACTTAAATTCAAATTATTTTATATCAATGTGTAAAATAATTATCTAAGAAGTAATGTTGAAAATTTTAAGAAGTAAAATTATACAAAACGTGAAATTTAAGGCTAAAAAGGGTACGGTGCGTAGCGTGGACTTCAACTCTTGAAACATAGTCACCGCGCAGTGCAGAGTTCGCCCTAGTGCCGAGTTAGCCCGACCATGGGATCATGTAGAGCCTACCCTCATGTACATATAGGGTGCTTAATCGGGGTCCACTCGCTATTCATAAGGACAACTATTCCTAGAAAACCGCTATTCATTTAACACGCGTTATGATTAGCAGTCCTTATGAATAGTGTCCTTTTGAATGGATGTCCCTATGCATAGCGAGGTAATTTGTGTATGGTTTGCTCGCTATGTAGAAGGACCGCTATTCACTCAAAACCGCCATTCATTTAGTCACGCGTTATGGATAGCGGTCCTTATGAATAATTGGTCCTTATGAATAGCGGTTCTCATGACTAGCGAGGTAACCCCGCTTATTCATCACACATGTATTTTAATAAAACAGAATAAAGGAAAATACAATGATACATGAATGAATGTGATATGTGACTTTTAGTGAGAACAGACCTGTTTTTTTTTTTCCAGCTTAGAAGTTTGTCCTTCCAGACCCCTCCTCCCTCCCCCCCCCCCTTCTTATCTTGTATCCTTTATCAATTTTCTACCAATATCAGTGAAATAGTTAATTTTGTTAGATTTTTTTATTTTTTTTTCCAAAATATCTAATTTTGTTCCTTTCCAAATTCTTTCTACCAGAAAGGCTTCTAGAGAGAGTATTGACATAGGCCCACATGTGTAGGAATTGTGTGTGGGAATTCATTGTAGGGGCAAGAAGGACATTGCAAAGGCAGCATGGTGACAACAACATAGGGAAATTATACAGTGGGACAAACTCGTTGGGACCAAGGAAATTACCTCTTTATATCGAAACCTTGTTATATCAGGGCTAAAAGAATAGAATACAAAGAAGTGGGACCAGCAAAATTACCTTGTTATAATGAGAGTTTAGTATTAGTGTTCTTTATAATGAGGTTCCACTGTATGAGGAAGAGAGGGAGAGGGGGGGGGGGGTCGGGTAGTTACAAAGACTTCAAGAGAGTGCTAAAGCACCTTCAATGATATTACTGGTGTAAAAAAAAAAAAAAAAAGAAATGACATTTTTGATCATTGATAACTCAAAAGTTACAACTCGTATCAGGCTGAAGTTTTTACATGGTAAAGTTGAAGGATGTCAAATTCATTTGGAGTAAGTTTTGTGACACCTCTTTGAATACTAACAATGCTCTAGATATTTCATTAGATTTGCACTTTTTGAAAAATCAAAGCCACAAAAATCTGTGGGTATCAGTAATTAATTCAGAGCACTGATCGTTGTCATTGTGGTCATTGTGCACTGCATTTGAAATTCCAGAGCACCTCTTCAAACCCAAAGTCGTAAATCATAAACACTGGATAACTGTTAAAGTAAAGTAGAAATGACAGTTGTTATGTACAATTGTATCGTTGTGTTCTGCATTATTCACCGATCCACACAGATTTTGGGCCTTGATTTTTCAAAAGGTGGGAATTCAATTGAATTTTGAGAGCATTATTTTAAGGATATTATTCAAGAAAATTTCATTAACTTGCTCCAAATATATTTGTCATTCTTCAAGTTTACAGTATGAAAACTTGTCCGATACGAGTTTTAACTTTTTGAGTTATTAGCGATCAAAAGTGTCAAATGTTTTTTTTTTTCTTCTTCTTCTTTTTTTTTTTTTTTTTTTGAGGGGGGGGGGGGGGTTAATTACTAGTAGAATCTAAGAATAGGCTTTTCTATTATGTTTTCTTCCATATTGTCTCATGTCCTTTATCTGGCAATCTGCCATTCTTTTTTTCACATACATGTACATGTACATCTCTCCTCTCATTCTCTCTCTACAGTCCCCACCCCCCCCCCCCCCAGCCCAGCCCTCCTCACACTCAAGTTTCTCTCTCTCTCTCTCTCTTTCCCTCTCTACTCCCTCCCTACCATCACTCCGTTTCTTTCTATCCTCTCTCCCACCACTCTATTTTTTCTTCCCCTCCTCCCCTTCCCCTTCTCCATTTCTCTCTCACACTCTCTTTCACTCTTCTCTCTTTCACTCTTCTCTCTCACACTCTCTTTCACTCTTCTCTCTTTCACTCTCCTCTCTCACACTCTCTTTCACTCTTCTCTCTTTCACTCTTTTCTCTCACCCTCTCTCTCTCCCTCCTTCTCCTTGTACCCCTTTTGAATGTCCCCTCTCTTTTCTCAAAGTTACAGCCTACAGATGTCACACTCAAGTTTTTTGTGTTTTTTTTCTCTCTCTCCCTCTCTCTCCCTCTCTATCATTGGTTTGTTTCTCTCTATCCTCTCTCCCACCACTTTTCACCTCCACCCCCCTTCTCCATTTCTCTCTCACACTCTCTTTCACTCTCTTTCACTCTTCTCTCTCTCCCTCCTTCTTGTACCCCTTTTAAATGTCTCCTCTCTTTTCTCAATCAAAGTTACAAATCCAATAACAGTTTTCACTGCAGCCTACAGAAGTCACACTCAAGTTTGTTTTTTTTCCCTCTCTCTCTCTCTCTCTCTCTCTCTCTCTCCCCTCCCTCTATCATTGGTTTGTTTCTCTCTATCCTCTCTCCCACCACTCTATTTTTCTTCCCCTCCACCCCTCCCCCTTCTCCATTTCTCTCTCTCACTCTTTCATTCTTCTCTCTCTCCCTCTCTCTCCCTCCTTCTCCTTGTACCCCTTTTGAATGTCCCCTCTCTTTTCTCAAAGTTACAAATCCAATAACAGTTTTCACTGCAGCCTACAGAAGTCACACTCAAGTTTCTCTCTCTCTCTCTCCCTCTCTACTCCCTCTCTGTCATCGGTTTGTTTCTCTATCCTCTCTCCCACTACTCTTTTTCCCCTCCACCCCTCCACCCCCCCTCCTTCCCCATTTCTCTCTCACACTTGTTTTACTCTTCTCTCTCTCTTGTATCCCCTTTTGAATGTCCTGTCTCTTTTCTCTTTCATAAGTTACAAATCCAATATACATAAAGCCTACAGAAGTCACTACAATGGATATACACTGTAATTTCAAAATTAAATACACACTCGGTTTTCTTTTAATGTAACTTCATTTCATTTTAATGAAAAGAGAGGATAGTGAGAAGCAATTTTTAAATATTTCCATCGAAATCGGTTACGAAAATGAAAGTTATGAAAGTTTGAAAAGTCTCAATTTACTTTATATGGCGATCCTCAAATTGGCAATGTTGCTTCAAAATGGCAGGTTTAGTCATGTTAGTAGTAACACGATAAAAACTACTTTCGAAAAATAAACTCAAGGGAAATTTCAAAGGCCTATTGTACTGCCCATAGAAATCTTGTTCGGATTACGTAATACGCGATTGTAATGTTTCTAAAGTGACAGACAGGGCTATTGAAATTGCCTTCAGTTGATTTTTCGAACGTAGTTTTTATCGTGTTTAGTACAACTCTCAATATGTTTTGTACACAAAATTTCATATTTTCTCCATTTTCTCTAAAGATGCTGCTTGTCTTTTTGTGAACTCAACATATGTTGTGTCAAATATATTTTCCCATGATATTTCTTGACTCTAAGAAGGAGACAAGCTACACCTTGAGAGATAATGGGGAAAATGTGAAATTTTGTGTACAAATTAAACGTATGGAAAGTTGTACTACTAAACCTGTCACTTTGAAGCAACATTGCCAATTTGAGGATCGCCATAGAAAGTAAATTGAGACTTTTCAAACATTCATAACTTTCATTTTCTTAACCGATTTTGATGGAACTTTTTTAATTGCTTCTCTCTATCCTTTCTTTCATTAAAATTGATCACCCCCCCCCCCCCCCAGGGTTTCATTCTCCTTTAAGATCATGTTAAGTTAGAGAACATTCTTAAATCTGGGATCAATTAAGGGAACATTTCAAAAAGAAGTATAAAGAAGGGCGTTGCTAGGGGGGGGGGGGTGTCACCCCCCCCCCCCCCCACCACTCAAAATTGCCGTCGGCAAATGCGCCACCTCTGTCGGCAAAAAACACGAGGAGGGTAACAAAGGAAGAGGGAAGATCGAGGAAAGGGAAAACGAGAAATAGTAGGCCAGCCAAACATAAAAAAAGGCTCTAGAAAAAGATTCGACGGCATTTTTGGGTAATGCTCGGCATCCATGCTTAAACTCTTGCAAAAATACTGAGGATTAAGGTACGGGCGGATGCCACGCGCATTTTTGCCTAAAGATGCCATTTTGGGCTCAAAATTTGAAAGAATGTCAAAAATCACAATTTTTATTTTTTTAACCTAATATGTAATACCTGATAAGTACTTTTCAAGTGATAGCAGTTTCATTTCGAGTTATAAACCTGATTAATATACATTTGAAAGTTGGATATTACACACACGTGTATGGCATAATGATACATAAAACTGTGATTTACTCAAAACAATAGGTTGTGAAAACTACCAATATTTCAAAGTTTTTCACTCAACGTAAATTTGTCAATTTAAACGATTTTTCTTGATTAAACATACAATAAATATTGTCATGTCACAGACGGAAAAGAAATTATCCGATAAGGTGATAGATAACTCATTTTATGTTATTCCAAATGGAATGATGTATTTTTACCGGATGCGCATTTTGAATGAAAAACACTATTTAAATGTACATCTAGACTTCTAGAGTATATAAAAGGCAATTTATCCCATATATTATCAGTATAGTCCATGGGCCCCAAGCTGAAATGTCCCCACCCCTTTAGAAAGAATCTTATAAAATTAAGTTTTTCTGTTAGATGGGACCATTAACTATCAAAATATGCTTCTTTGCCCTAAATTAAGAGGTGGGTGTGACCACAAGGGCTATTACCATGGCAATGGATCAAGAACAGTATGATTTCAGAAAATGTCATGTATTTGTGATTAAGAAAGTACAAAAACACATTGTAACATTTCAAAATAATCTAAATGAATGCTTTCCTTTGAAGAAATTTTGTGTGAAAAATAATACTTGTATTAGACCTTGGTTAACTAATGATCTGAGGAAGAGGTGTAAAAAGAAAAATAAACTCTATAAGAAATTCATTCTAAAACCATCTCCTTCTCGTGAGAGTAATTATAAACACTTTAGAAATTCATTGAATAATGACATTAGGCATGCAAAGCAAGAATATTTTTACAAAAAATTTCATACTGTAAAAAATGATATAAAAAAGACTTGGAAATACTTGAATGAAATCATAAAGCAAAAACGTCAAAACAATAGCCCTGAATATTTTATTAAAGATAACCTAAAGATAACCAACAAATTTGAAATGTCAAAGGCATTTAATGAATATTTCAGTACAATTGGAAGTTCTCTTGTAAATCACTCGACACCTTTATTGAGAACAGATTTTAAACATTATCTGACAGGCAATTATATTAATACTCTATTTTTCAAACCTGTTACTGAATCAGAAATAATTAACTAGTATGCTAAAGAATTGAAAGTGGGTAAAAGTGCTGGATATGATGACATTGATTCAACGTTTGTTAAAAAGACCATATTTTTGTATGCAAAGCACCTGTGTTGTCTTTTTAATGAATCCTTTATCTCTGGACAAATACCGGATCAATTAAAGATTGCTAAAGTAGTTCCTATATATAAAAGCAAAGGTAAAGAGTGTTTAGATAACTATCGACCAATATCTATATTGCCAGTATTTTCCAAAATTTTAGAAAAACTTTTTTACAGACGACTCATTGATTACATTGATAAAAATAATATTTTATACTCTAAACAATTTGGATTCAGGCAGAAATACTCAACCTCCATGGCTTTAATTGAATTCATGAATTATGTATCCCGTGCAACAGAGAACAAACTGGTTTCTATTGGTATTTTCCTTGATCTATCGAAGGCTTTCGATAGTGTGAATCATTCATATTTGTTACAAACACTCTCTTTTTATGGCATTAGAGGCATTTCTCTGAATTGGTTTGAAAATTATCTAAATAATCGTAAACAATTTGTTGTTATTGATCAACAGTCTTCTCATTTATGTAATATTACGACCGGAATTCCTCAAGGGAGTATCCTTGGCCCCCCATTGTTTTTTTTGTTCATCAATGATCTTCATTATGTTTCTAGTAAACTGACATTTATCTTATTTGCTGATGACACAAATATGTTTTTGTCTGGTAAATCTGTTCAGCAATTGAACAGAGATTTAAGAATAGAATTGGACAAGGTTTCAGGCTGGTTTTATGCTAATAAATTAAAGGTGAACATGAATAAAACTAACTAGAAATTTAATTCGTCACTGAAGACGAATTAGGTGGTCTGTCTTTCACTGTGGCAAAGTGCTTTGTCAGGTGTGATAATATTTCTGCAAGATTATAATCATAATGTTGACGACAATGATCATAAGATATGGTCATATAAGTGATGACAATGACGATACTGATATATTGATAATGATGATCATAATGACAATAATGATGACAATAACCACGATAACCTAAGTGGCATAGCGCCCCTACAGGTTCAGTTTTATGGGCGATTTTTCGAAAAGTGTTGAAATGGCATGAAACGTTTGCAAAATGAATTTGGGACGATTTGGATCATTTCTAAATTTTGCGCGTGCACGGACGCGCGGACGTACGCGTACGCGCGCGTTTAACGAAATGACCTTGACTGGAATGACAGTGACCTTAACCATGCCAAATATGAAAGAGAAACGACATTTCGTTATGAACATATGACCATAAGTTGATTTTCACAAAATGGCGCCTGGATGACGTCACAATAACCTGATGACCTTGAAAAAGATGTGGGAACTTGACCTTATTACGACTGATGACTGACGAAAATATGAAGAAAATTGACTGAGCCGATTTGGAGAAATCGGGATAACGAACTGGACGATTTGATATTGCAGGACATGTGGAAGATTATCCCCTTAGCTTTAATACCCGACAGGGAATGAGATTCTACACAAACTACTGCACACTACTTTCAATAGACATTACACGCAAAATTAGGCAGTTTTTTACATTGTTTGTGATGGTATATGTTATAATAGTCGAAGAAGATGGTAGAATGAAAGGAAAAAAAAAAAAAAAAAAAAATGGACCCACCGGGAGTCGAACCTGGGTCGCCGGAATGGGAGGCAAGTGCTTTACCAATGGACCAAAATATTTCCAATAGAGATAACACGTAGACGAAAAACGGGATTCTCAAATGACATTTTGTAGTTAAAAAAAGGGCATGATCCCGACATCTGATCAAAAATTGGAGGGCACACTTGTAAAAGCTTATAGTCTCAGCTATAACATACCAAAATTTGGGAGAAAATCGAGCAGAAACATCAGAGATACTGCTCAAAGAAGACGGGAATGTAGAATCAAGATTTGAGAAAAAGTCATGTCCCATAGAGAATGCACGCAAAATGAGAAAAATTGACATACCTCCTTTAATCGCAAAAATACGCCATGATGTCTTTGTCAAAATGAAAAATCGTGGTGACTGATCTTGTAGAGAATTGTCTCAGCTACAACATATCAAAATTTGGAAGAAAATCGACAACCTATTACTGAAATATTGTCAAATGAATACAAAAAATATGACGTCATTTTTTCAAAATTGAATTTTTGCGTTCATAGGCAAATATGATGACGTCACAAAATCCGATCGGCCAAAATTTTGCATGAATCCAAATCTACAACTCATAGGCTTTCAGAATATTTAATAAAATTTGGGGGTACCGGTTCATTCTGACGAGCTATGGTGGATTCTAGATAGGCATGTTTTTACCACTTTTTACATTATATTGCCCATTGACGCGCGCACGAATTTGAAAGTTTGACGCGCGCGTGTGGCAATACAGAAGGTCGAGAATGACTGTAAATAGTTGGAAATTGTCAAGAATAGTGTCAGGAATACAAACCATGCAAAAAAAAAACGGAGTTTTTACGTTCTATACGCGCTGCGCACGCGCATAACGCGCGCGCGGACGCGCACGGACGGAAAATTTTGAAATGCTTAAAATGTCCTGAACCGTACTCTCCTTTGATTAAAAAGTGATTTTGAGCAATTCTAAATTTTAACGCGCGCGTACGTGCGCGTCATGATGCGCGCGCGGATTTTGATGACATTTTATGTTGACCCTTGACCTGAAGTTCATGTGTACGAAAAATGGTTCATTTTTGATGACTCGTTATGAAGATATGATCGATAATTTGATTTCACAAAATGGCGCCTGGATGACGTCACGATGACCTGATGACCTTGAAAAAGATACCCGAGCTTGATCATATAAGACCTGATATCTGACGAAAATTTGAAAAAAATTGACTGAGCCGATTTTGAGGAATCATGTTCACAAGAAAGTGGGAGAAAAATAAAAGTTAAATAATAATAATAAAGAAAATTCTGACGAAATTAATAGGTGGTCTGTTCACAGACCACCTAATTATATGGTGTTTAAAGGCAGAAATATTTATTTTGATGTTGAGGAATTACATGTGCAATTTAATGATGAATATTTATCCAGAGTAAGCTCAACAAAATTTTTGGGAATATACATAGATGAAGGTTTAAACTGGAAAGTTCATGTTAATTACATCGCCTCCAAGATTTCAAGTGCAATAGGTGTTCTTCATGTTGTACATAAATTATTTCCTTTAGGTATATTATGCAATCTGTATAATACATTGCTGCTTCCTTACTTGTCTTATGCAAATATTGTTTGGGGTAACTGCTCAGTAACCCTTCTGACTAGACTGTTAGTCCTTCAAAACAAAGCCCTACGTTTGTTAAACAAATCATCTTATCTAGCACATACTGCACCCCTATTTAAACGGATGAATATTTTAAATGTCAATTCTATATATATTATGCAGCTGGGTCAGTTTATGTTTCAGTACAAACACAATAACTTGCCATCTGTCTTTGATGACCTTTTTGTACTGAACTCTTCTATTCATTCGTATGCTTAAAGAAATGCAAGCGATTTTCATATACCCTTAGCTAAGACTTCTTTCTTACAAAAAAGAATACCCTTCAGTGGGCCCATATTATGGAGTCATCTCCCACCTGATATCAAAAAATGTTCTTCATTGTATTCATTTAAGGCTAAGTTAAGATTATTTCTGATAAACAATCCATCATTTATATATAGGTAGATGTATTTATTATTTTTCCTCCTCTGTGATCTTTTCCTCCCCCCCCCCCCCCTCTTTCTCATTATTGGTACCACCTCATCATTTGACCTCATATTTGTTTTTAAATTGTATAATTTTGTTTGTTACTGGGGGTAGTCCTCGATAAATCATTTTTGATTTTTGACTACCCCTTCTGCATTTGCTGTTTTTTTCTTTTAAATCATACATTTTTTTTTCACAAGGATTCACTATTACAGATACATGTTCTCTTTTTATTGTATGTATGTATTCTATTGTATTGTATTTTCTCATGTTTGGCATTTGTGGAAAATAAAATTGAATTGAAAATTGAATTCTCAATATTGCACTATTGAATTTTAACGCAACTTGGTATATAGGACTCATCCTTAAGTAAAGGGAATCTTCTTCAAATTGAATACATATAGCACCCTGAAGTGCCATATATTTTACTTATTAATATCATAGAATTGGATTTTCACCAATACTTTTTTTCGACATCGTCCATGGGCAAAGGAAATTTTAAGTTGTTCAAAGTGGGTATGTACAGGGGCGGATCTAGCTTTTTATAAAGGGGAGGGTGTGGGAGGGGGTGTCCCCCTCCCACAGTAGGGAGAATTTTTGAAAATCTGTGTGTGAAAATGGCGTTTTCTTGCATCTAAAACACCACTATTTTTGGTATAGAGGTCACTGCCAAATTAACCCCCCCATGAAAATTTGTAAAATTTAGTTGCATTTTCCTGCAGTGTAAGGCCAGTTGACAACACAGATACAAAGAATTGGGGACCTTGGAATAAGCACTGTCAGCCTAATACTTTTATTATGAACAGCTTGTCACTGATACTCACTGGCAAATCTCAGTCGAATATGATGGACTGGCAGAATAATAATAAAAAATAAAATAAATACATAAATAGAATAAAATAAAATTACAAGTTTTAAAAAAAAGATAAGATAAAAAAAAATGGTCCCCGGATTTTTTTTTTGGGGGGGGGGGGTTGCAACCCCCCCAACCCCCCCCCCCCCCCCCCCCTCTAGATCCGCTTCTGAATGTATACCTCCTAGGGGCTGGAGACAGCGTTCCCAGCCCCCCTTGGCAATAAACACTAAATTCTAATTTTATGGACTCAGGTGAACTTGTAGTCCTCAGACCTGTTGTTACTCTTACACCAGCTCCTTGTCTTTTCGAATAAATGTCCTTTCCCTTGTGATAAGTGCCCGCTTGCCTTTCTACATATAGTCTCAAAGCGACTATTAAAAATTAATGAGCAAGTTTGTTTTCTATAATTCCCCAAAGCTCCCTCGGCCTCTTCCCATACATGGTCGATATAATTAGGTCTATCCGGGGGGGGGGGGGGGATGTGACATCCCCCACCCCCCCCCCCCCCCACATACACACACTGGTCAGGATACCGTTGGTAAATTCGTGCCGTCGTCGTCGTCCCCCCCCCCCCCCCCCCGGTTCCGCGGCCCAGGTTTACTTGCCAGCTAACCTTAATGAATACCATTGATATATGTATGTATGTATATGATCTTTGTGTGACTTTCAAAAATAAATTTCAAAAGTACTTTGACTTTTTAAGGCCATTTTTAACGATATGTTTAGAAAGAACAACACCATACATAAATATACAACGAGACAAGGCAATGCTTACCACCTCCCTCTTACAAGAACACTCTTTGCACAAAGCACCTTTGTTTTTGTTTTGTTTTTTTCATTTTCCATGTATTGGAACTCTTAGATAAAGAAATTAAAGAATCCCCTAGTCTTATCATTTTTAAAAGTAAACTTAAAAAATATCTGCTCAGCCTATACCCCCTTCAAACAGGTCAAGCTTAATACAAAAAAAAAAGGAAAAAAAATGAACATTCACCCTTTTCATGTTTTCCTGTGAACACGTGCCTAACGACCTTGTTTTTGCTCCTGCTCCCAACCTCTTTTCCTTTCCATTTCCCGTCTATTCACTCTTCCTCTCTGTTTTCCTATAAACCTATGTTGGCATACCGTGAATTTTTTTCTGTAACTTTCGCCACTATATATCCAAATTATTATAAATTTGTTTGACCGAAACCCTTTTACGTACTTAAATCTTTGGGGCATGCATCATACAAGCATTGCTTTCTCAGCATGCCCCCTCCGTTTCATTTTATATGTTAGGTCAATAATGATCCGTTTGTGTAAATTATTTTTTGTACTCTTCTTAATACCCTTTATTTTTGTATGTTAGTTTGATATACTAAAGTTATTACATTGCTTTATGTTTAATCATTTGATCGATATGTATCATGTATAATTATTTTGAAACGGAAAATAAATCAAAATCAAATCAAATCTTCTTTTAGATGACAATCCATAAAGAACAAAGAACTATGTATGGGATATTTTTAATACTGGTCATGTTTTTTTTTTTTTCGTTTTTTTTTTTTTTTAATCTCCTAGTCTCATTAGTACATGGATGTTATCCACATTTCACATTAGGCTTTGCATTACATAATATACTCAGTTGGTTATTTTTGAAATTTATTGTTGTTGCTTTTTTTTTTTTTTAATCATGTGCCTATATTATGCATTTTCTTATAAAATTTGTTGTCATTTTATGCTATACCTTATTGTTTATTCCTTTTACATCAGGACCATGATGCAAAGTTTTATATTGATCAGGTTTTTTTCCTTGTATGGATAAGTTCAAATAAATAAATAAATAAATGAAATTTTGAATGAATCAAGAAACATGTCTTGTCATCATGTTCAATGCAAAAATTAAAGTTTTGAATATAATCAAATAGGCGACAAAAATTATAAGATGTTTACCAATATTTCATTTTGAAAACAACTATAGTTCTGTATTTTATGAGATATACAATGAATATATTTGTTACCATGGTAACGACCTAACATGTAGCGGTCACATCCATCACCCCTTTACAAATTATGATAACTGAGTGTCCTGTAAAAGAGAAGATAATCCTGTACAATATTAAATTTTACTTCTTTTTTCGGTAGCATCAAGAGATATTTTTGCTCAAATATCAGGGTTTTTTTCTTACTGTTTCCATGGAAACAGCCATTTTCAAATATGATGGACCCTTTTTATGACTCTCATTTGGGTTTTAATCAATTGAGAAACTTTTGATACATCATTTTTTAATGTTACAATGTGTTTTTGTACTTTCTAAATTATGAATACATGACATTTTATGAAATTCTACTGTTCTTGATCCGTTGCCATGGTAATAGCCCTTGTGGTCACGCCCACCTCTTAATTTAGGGCAAAGAAGCATATTTTGATAGTTAATGGTCCCATCTAACAGAAAAACTTAATTCAAGATTCTTTTTAAGGGAGTGGGACATTTCAGTTTGTGGCCCATGGACTATACTGATAATACATGGGATAATTTTCTGTGTGTGACATGACAATATTCATTATATGTTTAATCAAGAAAAATCGTTTAAATTGACAAATTTCCGTTGGGTAAAAAACTTTGAAATATCGGTAATTTTCACAACTTATTATTTTGAGTAAATCACAGTTTTATGTTTCATTACGCCATACATGTGTGTGTAATATCCAACTTTCAAATGTATATTAATCGGGTATATAACTTCAAACGTGAAATGAAACTGACATCACTAGAAAAGTCTTTATCAGGCATTACATATTAGGTCAAAATAATAAAAATCGTGATTTTTGACATTCTTTTAAATTTTGAGCCAAAAATGGCATTTTTAGGCAAAAATGCGCGTGGCATCCGCCCGTACCTTATTCCTCAGTATCTTTGCAAGAGTTTAAGCATGGATGCCAAGCATTACCCAAAAATGCCGTCCAAAAAAAAAAAAAAAAAATCATCTTGGCTGGTCTACTAAAAAGAGAAAGCAAAGAAGGAATGGAAACTGAGGGAAGGAAGGAAAGAAAAAGAAGGAAAACTGGCAAATCGTTTTGCTAGCGGGTGACACTGGAAATATTCGTGCAAAAGGTGTCCCCCTTCGGCAGTAGGCTGCAGCCCCCGCCCCCGATCCCGCAAGGATTTTCAAAGTTCCGATATTCAGGTAACTTCATATTCGGGCAGCTTATTTTTATTTTTGTGTCTGGAGATTAGGGTTTTTCTCAACAACAACAACAACAACAAAGATTTCATACATAAAACTTCCTTGAAAATATTCGGGAAAAAATAAATCCCTTTTTAGGGGATTGCTCCAAAAAAAAATCATACATAAAATTCCTGAAAAATGTTCGGGCAAAAAAAAAAAATCCTTTTTTTTTTTTTTTTACAGCTCCAAAAAAAAAAAAAGATACCATATATAAAATTCCTTTAAAAAAATGTTGGAAATTTTCTACCCTGCGAGTCGCGCCGCGTCACACCACGCAGCGACCCTTCTGGAAAGCCCTTTCAAGTGCATTCTCTTGTCAATGTACCCTCTCTGCGCTGGCGCAGTGCACAGTGCAACACATGCACAGTATCATGCTCAAATAAGCTACGAAGCTCCAGAAGGGCCAAGTTGGACAACGTAAAAGAAAAAAAAAAATACTACGTACATACGTAAATTAATAATACGTACGTACGGAATAATAATGCGAACGTACGGAATAATAATACGTATGTACGGAATAATAATACGTACGTACGGAATAATAATACGTACGTACGTAAAGTTTATTACGTACGTACGTAATAATAAAACGTGAAAAGGGTGAACTGTTTATCCACATTTTGGATCTCATACAAATGTTAATCATTATCCGTCGATTCTCACATGAATTGCCACAATATAATAAGCCTATTGTGAGCTCATGTCTAGTATGAGTATCTCAACATTTGTGTGTGAATAGTGTGTCCCTCCCTTTTCACAGCGGCATATTGTACCATAATATCTTGCTTCCAATAGAAGCAGAAAAATCAGAAGAAAAAAAATCAGAAAATAGGGCAACTTCTGACTTCTGGACAAGTTATTAATTTTTAACTGAATCACGGAAACCCTAAGGGTCCCCCATTCCGAATGTATATGTTTTTAGACGTTTATCCGACAGCACGACAGCCAAACCCGATACGCTTGCAAGTAAAAGTTATACATTGACATCAAGATATGTTTTAAACATCAGTTCCTTCAGTTTACGTTTGAAAGTATATAATGAAGGACTTTCGATTAAGTCTAACGGGAGGGCATTCCAGTAACTGGGTCCTGTACACATAATCGTTTTGGGGGCAAAAATAGTTCGGGTACGTGGAAGGTGATAGGCGTTGCTCTGACGTGTAGGATAAGCATGCATTTAGGGATCTATTTTTCCGAAACATTTGTAAAATATTTCAGGTAGGTCATTAGCAGATAAATTATACATGAAAATACCAAAATTAAAATAGAATAGGTCTGATACTTTTAGGATTTTGTTTGCGTGGAACAGGTTGTTAGTGTGAGACAGGTATCCTACACGATTAACATTTCTAAAATCACGTTTTTGAATGCGAGAAAGTATATTTATCAAATTTCCACAAGCGTTACCCCAGGTGAGATATGGGTCTTTCATATCTGATCGATTAGCATGAAATGACGTGCTACGTACCATAATGAACAAGAAAATTACATTTTATCTCTTGTATCAGAATGACAAACCGTGCAGGTTATGTGAAAACAAATAATTAAAAGATCTTCGTAAATGGTTTCTTGATATATAGTAAGGTACACAGACAAGCTTTCATTAAAAAGGTTTCAGGTCCATTTTCGTAAATAAGGGTCCATCAAAGGGACCACTGAGTCTTGTTCAAATAATTCAGTGCATGAGCTTCAATAATATTGTTCTCTAAAGTGATATGTACAAAGCACCATAGTTCGAAATTCCAGCATTCAAGGAGAAATTCTGAGTGCTAAAATCAAAGTTTGAAAACGCATTTCCGGCGAATATGGCAGGATTTGTTAAACAGTCCAATACGTAGCTTTTTGTGTGCTCCCCAAAAGAAAAAGTGCAAAGATTTTGTGTTAATTCAAAGTTGTTAGCTTAATTACACTGTCATGGCCAGGATTTTTTGAGGGGAGGGGCGTTCGGATTGCTTTTTGTGCTCCCATAAAGAAAAAGGGCAAAGAATGTATGTTAATTCATATTTGTTAGTTTTCTATTTACACACTCGTAGCCAGGATTGGTGGGTGGGTGGGGGGGGGGGGGGTGCGGGAGGGGTGGTTCCTTCTCCCGCCCGGAGCGCGGAAGTTTTGGCATCTGTGTAAATCGAGAGTGAAAAGTTCCACTTGTGGATACATATTATTGCTGTTTTGATACCCCGTTTGATTTAGCTTTGATATCATTTTAATAAGTACCGCTGGAACTCATTCATAAGAAACCTTTTCACACTCATACAAATAAGAACCGATAAATAATAAAACTTACATCTAGAAAGATATATATATAAACTATACGTATACATCAAAATGATATAGTGCAAGTCAGCAATTTCAAAAGTTTTTAAAAACCGATATGGTAGGAAGCTAGTTGCGTCATCATTTTCTCCAATTTTGATACATTCTTTTCCGTGAAAACAGATATTACTCTCTCGTAAAAAAAAAGGGATAATACTTTTAGGCAAGTTCGTATGAAGACAATTAATTTCACAATTTTCATTCAACATGAACACATTCTCGGTTCTAATGGTAGTCTGAGGGGGTGGCGGTTTTTATACATGCCACCCGTAATCTCATAAAAGGATAGGCCTATACATCTACATCATCTACATCTACTACACAATCACATTGTTGATTCTTGCTCGTAGTCAAAGAGCGACTTTTCACTTGCGTTATATCTTCTCCTTTCCTCCCTTCTTCTTCCTTTCCTTTTTTCTTTTCCATCTTTTTTTTTTTTTTTGTTCTTTTCCTTTATATTGCGCTTTGGAAGGGGCCACCGCCCCATCGCCCCTAGACCTATGGGCCTGTCTATTTACACTCATATGTTTACTCTTAGGGTAGACTTTTCTCAAATAAAGAATTTGGTTGTGGTTAAAAGCATTTTATTATAATGTATTGAGTAATAGGTGTCAGAACATTTTTTTTTTTTTTTTTTTGTACAGCTAGATGGATAGGCCCTATAAAGCGAATAATTTTGCCATTATGACGTGAATTATGCTGGAATGTATTTGATCATTAAGGGGACACTGCATTAGCCAGTTCATTGTGCAGGATAGACATGAATGAGAAACAGGACCGATGAGAAAATCTATTTGAAAATATGGAAAATTAAACATGTGGGTCCATAGGTGCCATAAGTGGGGGGGGGGGCAGGGGGTGGTCGCCCCCCAAACGAAAAAGTGGGGGGGGGGCAAAAATGCATTTTCGCCCCCCCCCCAAACCCCCCCCCCCCCTTCCATAAAAAAAAAAAAAAAAATCAGTAGTAAAGGAGTAAAAATCGTGTGTATATTAAAAGCGTGATTGCTTTATTACGTAATTGTAAGCCTTTGTATTCATTTTTCGTATTCATGGAGATCACTGAAGACAGATAAAGCATTCAAACTTTAAACTTTAACGTAGTGGAGGTTTTGTATTAGACGCAAGGTTGCCAGAGTTGGCAGAATTCTGCTTTCTGGCAGAATTTTGACCGCTTTAGCATAATTTGACAAAATTTAGCAGAATTTTAGCATAATTCTGGTGTTTTGTTTTTTTGCTTGTCAGAGAATTTTCAGAGAATGTTTGAGTAAAATTTTGATTTAGCAGTAGGATCTGTATTGTTGTGAGAGGGTGGGAAAGCGTGTGTGTTTTTTTAGGGGTGAGAAGACATGAGCCCTTGAAAGGTGAGCCCCCTTGAATGTTTGCCCCCCCCCCCAATCCCAAACTGCTTCCGGCGCGCCTGTGTGGGTCTCATTTCATATAAGTTCGCTGCAAATACAATCGACTAAAGGGTACTGATGGTGTCCAAAGACACAGTTACGGTGACAACTTTTTAGTGAAGTTTCTATGAGATCTTAGCATTTCTATCAGGCCTTTAAATAGCGCCTTCCACAAAATCACCAGCCTAAAATTATGCGGAGTGTGCGCATGCGCATTTCACGAGCTATATGGGGATATCGCTGATTTTAGAAGGGCCGAGAAAAGGACACTTTCAACATGTTCAAGGGTTAAGCTCTCCTTTTTTTTTTTTCTTTCTTTCTTTTTTTTTTTTCCTAACGCCGGCACTAGGGTTTTTCGGAGGGGGGGGGGGGGGGGGGGAAGAGATAAAGATGTGACGCGCTTTTTTTTTAATTTTTTTTTTTAGTTTCTTTTTTATTTCACTTCGTCAGAAATTCTTAAAAGAATCTTGGATCCGCCCCCCGGCCGATACCACCTATTATTTCTGTAAGGGGGTGGGTTTATATAGTAATTATGACAATAACTTGCCCAATCATTTTTTTAAAGAAAAAAATTGATAGGCCTATATCTGCCTTTTTTACACATATATATATATATATATATATCTTTTGGGGGGGGGGGTCAAACGCAGAGGACTATCTGACGGCTAGGGTTATAGTTACACAAGTAGGGAACGGTCTAGTGGACATGGTGGAAGGACGGTCCAGTGATTATACTACAAGAATTATAGGCCTATCGCCGAATTATGTGGGTGACACGACATTTGCTCCTGCGACATTTGCTCCGCCGGCCATATCTCGAAAGGTCAAAGGTTAAGGTCAAGGTCATGATTATTATTATTATTTTTTTTTTTTTTTGTTCAGGATTAGGGTTAGGGTTAGGGTTAGGTTTAGGATTAGGATTTAACATGGCAAAGTTAGACCGGAGCAACTGTCATAGGAGCACATGTCATGGAACCAATTATGTGTCGTTTAGAAGGTTTCTTCTGTTAGTCTGCACCCTCCCCCTGCTTTTCCGCCTCTCTCTCTCTCTCTCTTGCTTTGATTTTTATCAGTGTCGTAATTCTGTTCTGTCAGTCTACCCCCCTCTCTCTTTCTTTTGCTTTTTAATATGGCTGTCTCTCTGTCTATCTCTCTCTATCTTTCTGTCTCTATTTCTCTTTCTCGCTCTCTCCCGCCATCCTCGCCTTTCACAAGTCATGATGGCTTTATCTATCTGATTTTACCTTTCTCTATTATCCCCTCTCCGAGTTCTCCTCTCCTCTGTTTCTGTCCATCTCATTCTCAGCTTCTCAGACCCTCTCCAACACACATGCACTTCTTTTTATTTATTTTTTCTTTCTTGCAGCACACTTAATTTATATCCCCTCTCTCTGTCTGTCTGTCTCTCTCTCTCCATCTTACTTACCAACCGCCCCCCCCCCCCCCCTCCTTCTCGTCTGGCGGCTGGCAGAAGGGCGCGCGCATGCCATGAAGCGAATTTCTGGTAACGCGCTTCTAAGATTCTGATTGCTCTAGCTCTATAATACATGTAATACCTTTTTTCAAACATGACAGGGATTTCTCTCTGTATCAAGTAATAAAAAGTGAAAATGGATGGTAATTACCTAATAGTTTCGTATCAAATAAGCACATATGTTTGAAGTAACGGGTATTTAATGCTTACGACCTTCTGCTTTTAAACTGCAGTAGTGGGCGTCGCGTTTAGCAGAAAACGCAACGCCCTTCTGCCAGTCCAGCCGCACGACGTTCTTATCTAGGGTGAAAACGACGTTAAAGCGAATTAGGGTTAGCAAGAACAGCTCGACAGAAAAGTGACCAACCGGGTCTTAATTTCAAAGGTTTTATTGTAGCTGAAATGTAATGTGGAATTAAGGCACTATCATACAAATGGGTAAAAAAGGTGCATCAGAGTATAACAACATATAAGTATTACGTAAAAGATGAAACGAATGAAAGATTCAAGACACTTTAAAGTGTACCAATCACCAAAATATATTTTGATCTGTATGTTGGGGTCCAAGATTTCAGCTCCAAGATTCCAGACCTGGAGGCGCAAGGGGGGGGGGGGGGGGGGGTGCGTATGTATTTCGGCAGTTCTATGTGCAGTAGAACCATTGGGCCTTCAACAAAGTAGGGGGATAGCCTATATAGCGCCAATTATCAATTATTTTCAGATATTTTGCTATTCTTTTCCCTTTTCTTATGGCTAATGTATATCTTTGTATCATTTTGGATATTTTTTATGCTCCTTTCCTACATGTTCACTTTATTTACACCGATTTAGACGGACCATTTTGAAATAATAATGATAACAATAGTGGGTTCTTGTATAGCGCACATGTCTGTCAAACTTGACACTCCTGGTTCTCCACAATTATTACCCTGGCTCTAGCATGGCTGCACTTAAGGCGCTCTAGCATTTCCTGTCAGGTACCCATTTACCTCACCTGGAGTGGAGTGTGGCAAATGTAGATTAATGTCTTGCCAAAAGATACTAGTGCTGGGCCAGGGATTCGAACTCCGTTCCTTGTGGTTCACAGTCCGGGGACTTATCCACTAGACCACAACACCGAGCCTATTTATAATATGATAAACAAGAGTGAAAATGGTAGTATCTCATTTAAAGGGAATCCAGCCTTAGCGGCAAGTTGTTCTGAAAGAAAGAGGACAAATCAGAGAAGCAGATGAGTGAAAGTTTGAACGAAGTCGCATAAACAGGGAAAGTTATGAATTTTGGAAAGTTGTAATCACTATACGTATGGAAATTTTAAATTAGCCGAATCGGTAACGTCACAATGATGTAGAGGCGAAGACTCCCCCATTTGCTTCAACATACAAAATTACTGAAATGTCATTGTTTAGTATGTATTATTCAGTAGGATATTATTTTCTTTTATGAGGACATATAGCAACATGTTATTTACAGTATATGCGCTTCGGAGAAAACCGCAAATTAGGGATAATTTAGTGTCAGACCAACGGGAGAGTTGACCGCCAACGTATTATGTCACAATCGACTCACCAAATTGCCAATTTAGGATTCGCATAGATTGAGTGATCTCCAATTTCTTTCTACTTTCACCATTCTGTTTTTCTTATTTTTCTGCTCAGTTCACACAAATCATATACCAAATGTTTGACTGTCCTTTAAGTATACAGTAAAAACAAAACACCCCCCCCCCAAAAAAAATGGATCATACGGTGATCATGAATCATGCGAATGAGTACTATAATACAATAAATATAATTTATCATACATGCTTCTATACAGTCGAACGGGGGGGGGGGGGGGGGGGGGCTTGCTTGGGACGGAGCCCCCCCCCCCCTTCCCTTAGCACTTTGTCACTAGAAAAATTCAGCGAATTGTTAATATAGTCATCATATTCGGTATTTCTCTCATTTTGAAAATTTCATTTTGTACAAATTCTTATAAAATAACATTTAATCTAAAATAGTGTGATTTTTTATTCCCCTCGATCACTTCATTCGCTCTGAAAAAGTCAGAAGCTGGAGAGCTAACATTCGGAGAAAAGACGTCAGGTCCCTTGTGAAATAAAGTCCGTACTCCCTTTTTTTCTTTTTTCCTTTTTTCTTTGCGCAATTTATTTTGGAAACAGGTTCCCAATTTAGAAGAAGTAGCTAGGATTAACCATGAAATGGAAAAAAAAAATGCGTATGAAACAAATGATTTCTTAGTGACAAAAGATTATTCCATTCTGCACCGTTGGACATTCATAATTGGTATACAATGAGACTTATTCATATGCCTCATATATAATAACTGTAAAAGTCTTCTTTATAGACATTAAAAAAAAAAAAGATTATCCACATAATGCTGTTCATACTGTCAACACCATAAGATAGGTACATCATTCTCCGAAAAGGTGTGCAATTAGAGATGTACACATGACAAAATTTCAGCATTAATGATTTCATTAAATTCTTATGAATTCAGAAACTTTAAATCCTTACGAATGCAAAACAGTCAATGGATGATTTTCGGCTACCAACATTTTTTTCAAGAAAATATTTGCAAACTCAGTGACCGTTTTGAACATGTTGAACATTTTGAACCACATCTCAGATACTTTACCAGAGATAGTATCTTAGAAAACCTCTGATTGTCTGTTTAATTCTTGCTTAAAAATATCAATACTTATGTAAAACTAAAAACTTGAACATGTACAACAAACATCATGGAAACATTTTGGAGTCAACCTTAATCTTTTCTGTAATAAAAATGATCGTGATTTATAAAGACATAATGAAGATTAAATAAAAGGCAAAAACGTATATACAGTATATTTCTGCTTGAAATATGTAACCCTTAATTGAGTTTGTATTTGTATTTTAAGTTTATCAATAATCCATTGATTATGTATGAAACGTTATGAATAGGTATTACACTTGTGATTAAAAAAAAAAATGGCACATAACATCTCTGCCAGATTAAACAAATTCTGGATGCAAAGAAGAACGGTGTATGGTAACGTATTTGACGCATCGGAAGTTCCGTTAGCATATACAGCAACAGACCCAGCACCAATAAATGGTTTCTAACTTGTAGAACATCAAAATATGACTATATTCGTAAAAACAACATATTTCTAACCGTGAAGAACGACCTTTACATAGATAAGTGATTAAATACTTCTATAACAATGAGATATATGTAAAATACGAATACTAACAATAAAACTCAAAACTACAATGTTTTTCTGATATAGATCTGAAATTTGCAGTTACGGAAGTCGTTAAAATGAAGTTGGAGAAGATTTTTAAGAAAATAATACGCATAAATTCCATTTCCACATTGTTCCTGTAATAGATAATGTCTCAAGAAAATTATGAACGGCAAATGACTGATACATAATTATCTCATCAGATACATTACCACCCTGATCATAAAAGAATTGAGAGAAAAAAAAGGAAAGGATCGAGAGAGAAGATAGGGAATGTGTCAGCAGAAGTGTTAAAATTTACATTATTAATAATTACATAATATATAGACATATATAGTTTGTAGATATTGACTATAAAATGATAAATAAATATCTTTTCAGATACGTTAATAATCTGATCTTATCAGATACGTTACCGTATCTAAATTTGGCAATAAGAGCACAGGAAATAAACCACCATGCTAGTACAGTAGAGCACGCGGTCTGAAAGGTTAAATCCGCTCGCAAAAGCGCCTTGCGTTGATCATGCTGCCTGATATTGTAACGTATCCGATGTGCCGTTTCTGTTCTCACACTATTTTCACAAAAACAATAATTTTCTTATGTAATTTCCGGTGTGTAATCAACCATTAGTGTAAGTATGCAAAAGTACGTGAGCTTTGCGTTTATTTACTGCATACTTTTTTCTTAATGAAGCAAAGTTTAAGTAACTTATCTGATATCAGCTCATCGTACATTAGTTTTTCAAGTGGTTAGATCTGTATATATTTTTGTAACAAGAGATTCGATGAATATATCATGGTGCCATAATATGCTTGTAGTTGACTTTGTTTAAAGGGAATTGGTAACTTTGTGGAGGTTTGATTTAATAAATTGTTGAATTTTGATGTTTGTGTTGTAAAATGATGTTTAGAAGGATAAATAAACAACCAGGAATATAAAGGTTTTGCAATATATGATGTTATTTTCAAGATATCTGTAACTGAATATTGACATTCATGAAACCATACTGGGGTACGCTTTAGTCTAACAGTGTAGTCTATGGGGAGAAAAGGTGTGGCATTTCAGTTCACTTGCATATTTTCACTTTTTGTGAAGCACATGATGATGCGTTTAACATGCATTTTTCAGGGCTTCATTTTTACAACATATTATATTCACTGATAGCATTTAGGTCCATGAAGCTCAGATTTTATCAAGCCTCACGGTGTCTTGAGACTTCTTCAAATAATGTCACCCATAGACGTATTAATCAATGCAAATATCCCAGTTCTTGGTCTACCTTGTCTCTGTTTGCCATCTATCTCCCTTTCCTTTACGATAGTTTCATTTGTACGAAGTTTGTGAGTTGTCATTACTACGAAGTAAGTTCTATGAAATACAAATGAATGCCAGTAGCAAAGGCGATTAAGTTCGGTCTTAGGCTGACCATGTAACACCAACATCTCAGGTCATCGATTCGCTGAGGAAGATGGAGAGTCTGGAACGTCACCTGCTTGACGAGACGGGCGCCCTCTAGTATGTATCTGGTCAACCTGAACCCATCCCCAACTCTGGCTACTAACACTCTATCTTGGCTGTCCACGGCAGGGCAAAGTAGCTCCTCAGCATTCCTTGCTGCAATGGAGGATCCTACTCGACCTTTCTTATCATAAACCCTGACCGTGTTGGGCACTCCTTCTCTACGGGCACCAATGATCATTACACCGTTCCTGGTAACACCAATCTGTTCCGGTTCCATACTATCAGTAGAGACTACTTTCAGTGGGAGAGTGGTCTTTGCACCATGGAAGATATAGATCTCTGGATTACCGTTAACAGCGTAAATCTTCCCATGTTGGTCACTACACAGGAAAATGTATTCTTTACCTTGGCTACATCTTTTCTCTCCAATACTTTGCGTACCAAGGATGTTGTAGACACTAAATGTATCCATACCATGTGATAACACTGGTCTCCCGTTGGTAAGGAATGCAATATCGTACACGTGACCAACTTCTTTTTTCAGATGTGGTTTCATGTCACCTGACTTGCCACCTGATCTGTCACCTGACACATGGAAGCAATCGGTGCCGGGTCGTTCATCTCCATATCCTACTGCGACAGCATCCTGGGAAAATGCTGCCATTCCCCACATAGCATGAGTTAAGCCGACCTTTCTTACAATGGTCAGAGAATTAGTTTTAACTGTTGATGGAATCTCTACTTTTTCACCCTGTTTTTTCGCCTTTTCAAATGTCTTATTCGCAGCATCACCAAGAATTTCCTGTTGATCAACCGCGGCTGCATTCCTTCCCGGAGCTATGTGACCGATGGCAAGGAGATTCTCACCGGCTGGACAAAACTGTACGAGCTTTGCTTCTTGTTTAAGACATACTGTTTGCTCCTCTTTGATGGCTTTCTGCAGGGATCGCTCCAGGTCATTATATTTCAAATGATATGCTTTGAGTGTGTCTGAGTCTAAATACTTATGTATATTACCTGTTAGTTTTGTGATCGAACTCTCTATGTTGTCGATTGATTCTTTCTGGTTAGCAATGAAGCTTTGAAATCGATTATCCGAATACTGTCGAATCCTATTAACTTTTTCCAGTAGTCTTTCTTCATTTACCTTTAGAGTGGTTACTTTTCTGGCAAATACATTTGTAACTTCACTCTCTACATTTTTTAAGTGGCAATACACATCCATCTGTTCTTGCTCAGCGTTGATGATAGACTCTTCAATTTTAGTTTTCCTCTCTACACTCTGCGCAATAACCGCTTCTCTCTTTCTGTCCAAGTCATCTTCTAACTGTTCTTTTTTCTTGATCCTGTGACCTTGGTGGTTGTCAAAGAAACATGTGAGGCAGATGAACTCTTCACAAATTTCACAAAAAATGTCTCTGAAGACTCCACTGTGCAATGAACAAAAAGTTGATGAACGATTATCTTCCTCTGTAAACAATTCGTCGTGAAGACCTTTCACCAGAAAGTTTGGTGTAAGCCCTGCAACCCGATGTTGTCCTAGCTTCGTACTTTTCCTACAGACCGGACAGACAATGCAATCACTTTCATTGTGTTGCTCGTCATACGCCTCCAAACAACCCTTGCAGAAGGTATGTCCGCAGTTGAGGATGGTAGCTTTGTTGAAGATATCAAGACACAAAGGACATATCAGACCTTTCAGCCTCTCCCCTTCCACTCTTGAAGCCATTGCAGTTCTTGGGTCAAGATAACTAAATGTAAAAGAGAAAATTATGAGTGCATGTTCATGTCAAGCCTTTGCTTCGGTCATACATAGCCTTTTAACAGAAGAAGAACAAGTACAACAACAACAACAACAACAAAAACAAGAAGAACAAAAAGAACGACAAGAGCAACAACAACAAATCTTATCGAGATTGAGATTCTTTTTCACTTGAAAATTAATTTCATTGTTCCAGACACACTCTCTGTATTTGGACAAGCCTGAATGTATTCGATCGTCCATTACCGGCTCCGTCAAAGATCTTAGTATACCCGGGGGCGTTTCATCAAGTGTCTTGGTGATTTTTACCGACAAATGTGCTCTCAGCCAATCAGAAGCAAGGATTTCAGTAGCTTATAACAGTTATTGTAACATGTCGTTGATGACAAGTTTTATGAAACAGGGTCCCGATGAGGCCCTTCTAGAGGCTGGATCGGACAAAACGTCAAAGAAAATACTCTTCCATAATAGTAGATAACGAACGGGACCAAAAGAAAAGAAAACAATAACAAATATTTTAGACTCTTCTCTTGTACCATGTCGATTATTCTTTACTCAATTACTTATGTTCAGAAAACCAGACTAAGTTTAATATTAAAAGCCCACTGATTTATGAATTTCTGCTCAAAAATATTCAAGACTATATTAAAATCTGTTAAATCAACTTGATGAAATCTGTCTATGGCTTCAGTATCCTTCCAATTCATTCGTATAGCACTAATCATATCGTTTATCTTAAGCAAACCGTCTCCGTTAATACCAAGACTTTGAAAGTATGCCACCGGCTTCACATGTCCATTATCGTAAATATCTGTTAGCTGGCATATGCCACTATCATATAAATCACTATAAAAAAACGTTTTATCTCTTATGCGTATATTTCTATTATTAAATATTATTGGATTTATAACATCACTTTCAAAATTCCTGCATTTTTCCATATCCTGCATGCCAAACTTTCATAATTTCCAAATAAAATGGTTGAGCAACCAATCTCAAAATGGACGACTCAAAATCAAAATCAAAATCAAAATCACATTAAAAAAAAAAACAAATCTTCCATCAACTGATCTAAAGCAGTAATCAAAATACAATTTCCACCCTGCATTCTCTTCTCCATATAATAAGCGCTTTAACCACATAATACATTTTGTCTTGACAAACAGCTTGAAATTTGTCATTTTTAAGCCACCATTTGCATAATCCTGATACATTATTTTCCTTTTTATTCTTTCTTTTCCACCCCACAGAAATTCAGAAGTAATCTTTTCTACCACTATGAGTGACGAAAAAAAATTAATTTTTGATAATGCATATGTTTTGATCAGGTTTTTTTTCCCCATAAGGGTTTAATCCCGTTCTTTCCACCACCCTAAAAGCCTTTTAATTTTACTTAATATCTCTTTATAATTCAAATCCTCTTTTTTTTCTAACATTCATGGAAAAATAAACACCCAAAATTTTACGTTCCTGAACAAGGTTGCCAAGCAAGGCTATATCCGGTCTATCACAATTCTTACCCATCCACATAAAATTAGTCTTTCCTTTGTTAACTTTGAGACCACTAATTTTCTCGAATTCTTCAAAAATAATCTGTAACCTATCAATCGAGGGTTTGTCTTTTACAAATCGAGAAATATCATCTGCATACAGTATTTGTCTAATCTCATTTTTCCCAAATTGAATTCCTTTAATGTTATTATCTTTCCTTATTACCTGCTCAAGTTTCAGTTTCTATGGCTAACAGAAACAGATAGGGAGATAATGGATCACCCTGTCTGACCCCCCTTTGATATCAAAGTACCCAGTCGAACGCCCACCGTTCATTACACAACTGCTTATATCCGTATATAACACCTTAATCCAAGATCGGAAAGAATCGCCAAACCCAAACAAATCCAGAAATTTGGACAGAAAAGCGTGAGCTACAGAATCAAATGCCTTTTCAAAATCCACTGTGACCAAAAAAACATTTGTTTGATTTAAAGAATGAAATAGCATATCATCTATTAACCTTACAGCTTCTCCAATATTTTTATCTTCTATATAACCTACTTGATCATAATGAATTATTTCACCCAATACCTTTTTTATTCTTTTTGCTAATACCTTAGATAAAATCTTGTAATCCACATTCAACAGCGTAATCGGTCTATAATTTTGAACGTAAATTGTAACTTTACCCTCCTTCTCTATCAATGTAATAACGCCTTGCTTTTGTGACGTCGATAATTCCCCCCTATTATAGGTTTCATTCACATACACACACACACACACACACACACACACACACACACGCACATAACAACGCGCTTGCAGACAAATCCTTTCTCTCTTTTCCTGCTCCCGCGCGCTCTCTCTCTCTCCCTTTCTCTCTCACACACACACACACGCACACACACACAATCACCTCGTACCTCTCTTTCCCTGCCACCCCCCCCCCCTCTCTCTCTCTCTCTCTATCTCACACACACGAAGATACTCACACCCTTCCCTTCTCTTCCATACTCTCCCCCTCTCTTTCTGTGCTAGGATCACTGTCTCATAAGCATTACCTAAATTTCACATTTCAAAAATTGAGTCCGATCTATATTATCTTGTTCAAATGTCACCATTTAAAATGTCATCATTTTGTTTATATTTACCTGGGAATATGTGGAATAAGGCTGCTGTCAAGATAGCAAGACAATAATGACTTTGATGGTCCGTGTAATCAGTCTCTCTCTCTCTCTCTCTCTTGAAATGTTGTATACACCAATGATCACGTTCAAATCTACTCGTGTTATACTTCAAACTCAATAACGACATATGGAAGGCATCTAGCTGCAAACATGTATATCTAGTATTCATGTACATTAGCTTGGCACAGGTTGGCAAAGTTCATGATTGTTCTGGCAAAGAATGTGAATCACTTCCGTTTCAATTTCCTATTGCGTTTCAAAAAGTACACACTTTGGAAATATCGTCCAAAATGATAATTTCACAATATCTAGGTGATTTTTTAATTTTTTTTATTATAAAGTCATGGGTGAGGGTCTGTTCAATCGGATGGTGCTATGTGTATTGCCAATATTTTACGCTTGAGTGAGAAGTCCCTACTTTTGGGGAAACTTGCAAAAATTGGTTTGTGCAAAAATGACTCGTTCTTGGATTTGATCAAAGCGCATATCAGGCATTAACTGCATGTGCTCCGTTAATCATCAATATATTTGAACTGTTATTTAATCCTTAATCATATGCCTACCCGTAGTGACGTATCCCGAAATTGATCCACCTAAGACAGAAGTGAAATGTACAAGTTATGGAAAGCTCCGTTCTTGTACGAGCATAGCAAGCTCTCTACTTTCCAGCTCCTTTTCTTTGTTAAATGGGGACCTAACTCGACAAGCCTCGCTTTTAATAGGTTCCCCCACAAGTGTATATACTGTATGCGTTTATTACCTCTACTGGAAGATGTTTATTATACTGAGCTGTTATTATGTATTATCCTTTGTATTATGCCATTTGATTTATATACTTATATTTTGCTTTCTCATGTACAAATGTAAACCGACCGTGGAAACAAATAAAATCAAATCAAATCAAATCAAATATTTTTTCTGGGCCTTTATGGAGGAGCAGGAGCTACACCACCTTCAACCAAGGGTCAATACTGGATACGCAATACCCCCCTCCCCCCCACAACCATCAACACCAGCATTGCAGGTGGTGTCTTTCCTGAGCAACTCAGCTGCATCAATACTCCTTTTTGCCTGAAGAGTGTTGGAAAGCTTCAATGCAGTATGCAGGAGGGGATCCCTAACATTTACAAGTATTCTTCTTCAAATTTCTAACTCATCTTTAATTTACGAGACCCCAGAAACAGCGTCTTATGGGATAAGAATTTTAAAAAGGAAGCAAGTTCATTGATAAAGGTAATGCTTTATATTTTTTCAGTTAAACCTGTATACGTGACATGTGAATATCCATTAGAGTCCTTGCTTTCCACATGCTTCAGAGAGTAACACATCCTGCAACTGGTTGGAAGAGATAGGGACCGAAGGAAAGGAACCAAACTGATTGTTCAAAAAAATATTTTCTTTTTCTCTTCTTGAAAACTGAAAATGTACCCATATCTTTCCCTACTGCATAAATCCTTTCGATATGATCGAGACAAAAATGGAATTGTGTGCATATAATCTGCATTGTTGTGTGTGGGGCGAGTTGGTGTTTGTGTGTGTTTGTGTATTACGTAAAAGATGAAACGAATGAAAGATTCAAGACACTTTAAAGTGTACCAATCACCAAAATATATTTTGATCTGTATGTTGGGGTCCAAGATTTCAGCTCCAAGATTCCAGACCTGGAGGCGCAAGGGGGGGGGGGGGGGGGGGGCGGTGCGTATGTATTTCGGCAGTTCTATGTGCAGTAGAACCATTGGGCCTTCAACAAAGTAGGGGGATAGCCTATATAGCGCCAATTATCAATTATTTTCAGATATTTTGCTATTCTTTTCCCATTCCTTATGGCTAATGTATATCTCATTTTGGATATTTTTATGCTCCTTTCCTACATGTTCACTTTATTTACACCGATTTAGATGGACTATTTTGAAATAATAATAATGATAATGGGTTCTTGTATAGTGCACATGTCTGGCAAACTTGACACTCCTGGCGCTCCACAATTATTACCCTGGCTTTAGCATGGCTGCCCTTAAGGCGCTCTAGCATTTAAAGGAATTAATTCCTGTCAGGTACCCATTTACCTCACATGGGTCGAGTGTGGCAAATGTAGATTAGACACTAGTGCTGGGCTAGGGATTCGAACCCCGTACCTTGTGGTTTACAGTCCGGGGACTTATCCACCAGACCACAACACCGAACCCATTTATAATATGATAAACAAGAGTGAAAATGGTACCATGGTATCTCATTTAAAGGGAATCCAGCCTTAGCGGCAAGTTGTTCTGAAAGAAAGAGGACAAATCAGAGAAGCAGATGAGTGAAAGTTTGAACGAAGTCGCATAAACAGGGAAAGTTATGAATTTTGGAAAGTTGTAATCACTATACGTATGGAAATTTTAAATTAGCCGAATCGGTAACGTCACAATGATGTAGAGGCGAAGACTCCCCCATTTGCTTCAACATACAAAATTACTGAAATGTCATTGTTTAGTATGTATTATTCAGTAGGATATTATTTTCTTTTATGAGGACATATAGCAACATGTTATTTACAGTATATGCGCTTCGGAGAAAACCGCAAATTGGGGATAATTTAGTGTCAGACCAACGGGAGAGTTGACCGCCAACGTATTATGTCACAATCGACTCACCAAATTGCCAATTTAGGATTCGCATAGATTGAGTGATCTCCAATTTCTTTCTACTTTCACCATTCTGTTTTTCTTATTTTTCTGCTCAGTTCACACAAATCATATACCAAATGTTTGACTGTCCTTTAAGTATACAGTAAAAACAAAACACCCCCCCCCCCCCAAAAAAAATGGATCATACGGTAATCATGAATCATGCGAATGAGTACTATAATACAATAAATATAATTTATCATACATGCTTCTATACAGTCGAACGGGGGGGGGGGGGGGGGGCTTGCTGGGGACGGAGCCCCCCCCCCTTCCCTTAGCACTTTGTCACTAGAAAAATTCAGCGAATTGTTAATATAGTCATCATATTCGGTATTTCTCTCATTTTGAAAATTTCATTTTGTACAAATTCTTATAAAATAACATTTAATCTAAAATAGTGTGATTTTTTATTCCCCTCGATCACTTCATTCGCTCTGAAAAAGTCAGAAGCTGGAGAGCTAACATTCGGAGAAAAGACGTCAGGTCCCTTGTGAAATAAAGTCCGTACTCCCTTTTTTTCTTTTTTCCTTTTTTCTTTGCGCAATTTATTTTGGAAACAGGTTCCCAATTTAGAAGAAGTAGCTAGGATTAACCATGAAATGGAAAAAAAAAAATGCGTATGAAACAAATGATTTCTTAGTGACAAAAGATTATTCCATTCTGCACCGTTGGACATTCATAATTGGTATACAATGAGACTTATTCATATGCCTCATATATAATAACTGTAAAAGTCTTCTTTATAGACATTAAAAAAAAAAAAGATTATCCACATAATGCTGTTCATACTGTCAACACCATAAGATAGGTACATCATTCTCCGAAAAGGTGTGCAATTAGAGATGTACACATGACAAAATTTCAGCATTAATGATTTCATTAAATTCTTATGAATTCAGAAACTTTAAATCCTTACGAATGCAAAACAGTCAATGGATGATTTTCGGCTACCAACATTTTTTTCAAGAAAATATTTGCAAACTCAGTGACCGTTTTGAACATGTTGAACATTTTGAACCACATCTCAGATACTTTACCAGAGATAGTATCTTAGAAAACCTCTGATTGTCTGTTTAATTCTTGCTTAAAAATATCAATACTTATGTAAAACTAAAAACTTGAACATGTACAACAAACATCATGGAAACATTTTGGAGTCAACCTTAATCTTTTCTGTAATAAAAATGATCGTGATTTATAAAGACATAATGAAGATTAAATAAAAGGCAAAAACGTATATACAGTATATTTCTGCTTGAAATATGTAACCCTTAATTGAGTTTGTATTTGTATTTTAAGTTTATCAATAATCCATTGATTATGTATGAAACGTTATGAATAGGTATTACACTTGTGATTAAAAAAAAAAAATGGCACGTAACATCTCTGCCAGATTAAACAAATTCTGGATGCAAAGAAGAACGGTGTATGGTAACGTATTTGACGCATCGGAAGTTCCGTTAGCATATACAGCAACAGACCCAGCACCAATAAATGGTTTCTAACTTGTAGAACATCAAAATATGACTATATTCGTAAAAACAACATATTTCTAACCGTGAAGAACGACCTTTACATAGATAAGTGATTAAATACTTCTATAACAATGAGATATATGTAAAATACGAATACTAACAATAAAACTCAAAACTACAATGTTTTTCTGATATAGATCTGAAATTTGCAGTTACGGAAGTCGTTAAAATGAAGTTGGAAAAGATTTTTACGAAAATAATACGCATAAATTCCATTTCCCCATTGTTCCTGTAATAGATAATGTCTCAAGAAAATTATGAACGGCAAATGACTGATACATAATTATCTCATCAGATACATTACCACCCTGATCATAAAAGAATTGAGAGAAAAAAAAGGAAAGGATCGAGAGAGAAGATAGGGAATGTGTCAGCAGAAGTGTTAAAATTTACATTATTATTAATTACATAATATATAGACATATAGAGTTTGTAGATATTGACTATAAAATGATAAATAAATATCTTTTCAGATACGTTAATAATCTGATCTTATCAGATACGTTACCGTATCTAAATTTGGCAATAAGAGCACAGGAAATAAACCACCATGCTAGTACAGTAGAGCACGCGGTCTGAAAGGTTAAATCCGCTCGCAAAAGCGCCTTGCGTTGATCATGCTGCCTGATATTGTAACGTATCCGATGTGCCGTTTCTGTTCTCACACTATTTTCACAAAAACAATAATTTTCTTATGTAATTTCCGGTGTGTAATCAACCATTAGTGTAAGTATGCAAAAGTACGTGAGCTTTGCGTTTATTTACTGCATACTTTTTTCTTAATGAAGCAAAGTTTAAGTAACTTATCTGATATCAGCTCATCGTACATTAGTTTTTCAAGTGGTTAGATCTGTATATATTTTTGTAACAAGAGATTCGATGAATATATCATGGTGCCATAATATGCTTGTAGTTGACTTTGTTTAAAGGGAATTGGTAACTTTGTGGAGGTTTGATTTAATAAATTGTTGAATTTTGATGTTTGTGTTGTAAAATGATGTTTAGAAGGATAAATAAACAACCAGGAATATAAAGGTTTTGCAATATATGATGTTATTTTCAAGATATCTGTAACTGAATATTGACATTCATGAAACCATACTGGGGTACGCTTTAGTCTAACAGTGTAGTCTATGGGGAGAAAAGGTGTGGCATTTCAGTTCACTTGCATATTTTCACTTTTTGTGAAGCACATGATGATGCGTTTAACATGCATTTTTCAGGGCTTCATTTTTACAACATATTATATTCACTGATAGCATTTAGGTCCATGAAGCTCAGATTTTATCAAGCCTCACGGTGTCTTGAGACTTCTTCAAATAATGTCACCCATAGACGTATTAATCAATGCAAATATCCCAGTTCTTGGTCTACTTCACTTTTTGTGAAGCACATGATGATGCGTTTAACCTTCCTTTTTCAGGGCTTCAATTTTACAACATATTATATTCACTGATAGCATTTAGGTCCATGAAGCTCAGATTTTATCAAGCCTGACGGTGTCTTGAGACTTCTTCAAATAATGTCACCCATAGACGTATTAATCAATGCAAATATCCCAGTTCTTGGTCTACCTTGTCTCTGTTTGCCATCTATCTCCCTTTCCTTTACGATAGTTTCATTTGTACGAAGTTTGTGAGTTGTCATTACTACGAAGTAAGTTCTATGAAATACAAATGAATGCCAGTAGCAAAGGCGATTAAGTTCGGTCTTAGGCTGACCATGTAACACCAACATCTCAGGTCATCGATACGCTGAGGAAGATGGAGAGTCTGGAACGTCACCTGCTCGACGAGACGGGCGCCCTCTAGTATGTATCTGGTCAACATGAACCCATCCCCAACTCTGGCTACTAACACTCTATCTTGGCTGTCCACGGCAGGGCAAAGTAGCTCCTCAGCATTCCTTGCTGCAATGGAGGATCCTACTCGACCTTTCTTATCATAAACCCTGACCGTGTTGGGCACTCCTTCTCTACAGGCACCAATGATCATTACACCGTTCCTGGTAACACCAATCTGTTCCGGTTCCATACTACCAGTAGAAACTACTTTCAGTGGGGTAGTGGTCTTTGTACCATGGAAGATATAGATCTCTGGATTACCGTTAACAGCGTAAATCTTCTCATGTTGGTCACTACACAGGAAAATGTATTCTTTACCTTGGTTGCATCTTTTCTCTCCAGTACTTTGCGTACCAAGGATGTTGTAGACACTAAATGTATCTATACTATGTGATAACACTGGTCTCCCGTTGGTAAGGAATGCAATATCGTACACGTGACCAACTTCTTTTTTCAGATGTGGTTTCATGTCACCTGACTTGCCACCTGATCTGTCACCTGACACATGGAAGCAATCGGTGCCGGGTCGTTCATCTCCATATCCTACTGCGACAGCATCCTGGGAAAATGCTGCCATTCCCCACATAGCATGAGGTAAGCTGACCTTTCTTACAATGGTCAGAGAATTAGTTTTAACTGTTGATGGAATCTCTACTTTTTCACCCTGTTTTTTCGCCTTTTCAAATGTCTTATTCGCAGCATCACCAAGAATTTCCTGTTGATCAACCGCGGCTGCATTCCTTCCCGGAGCTATGTGACCGATGGCAAGGAGATTCTCACCGGCTGGACAAAACTGTACGAGCTTTGCTTCTTGTTTAAGACATACTGTTTGCTCCTCTTTGATGGCTTTCTGCAGGGATCGCTCCAGGTCATTATATTTCAAATGATATGCTTTGAGTGTGTCTGAGTCTAAATACTTATGTATATTACCTGTTAGTTTTGTGATCGAACTCTCTATGTTGTCGATTGATTCTTTCTGGTTAGCAATGAAGCTTTGAAATCGATTATCCGAATACTGTCGAATCCTATTAACTTTTTCCAGTAGTCTTTCTTCATTTACCTTTAGAGTGGTTACTTTTCTGGCAAATACATTTGTAACTTCACTCTCTACATTTTTTAAGTGGCAATACACATCCATCTGTTCTTGCTCAGCGTTGATGATAGACTCTTCAATTTTAGTTTTCCTCTCTACACTCTGCACAATAACCGCTTCTCTCTTTCTGTCCAAGTCATCTTCTAACTGTTCTTTTTTCTTGATCCTGTGACCTTGGTGGTTGTCAAAGAAACATGTAAGGCAGATGAACTCTTCACAAATTTCACAAAAAATGTCTCTGAAGACTCCACTGTGCAATGAACAAAAAGTTGATGAACGATTATCTTCCTCTGTAAACAATTCGTCGTGAAGACCTTTCACCAGAAAGTTTGGTGTAAGCCCTGCAACCCGATGTTGTCCTAGCTTAGTACTTTTCCTACAGACCGGACAGACAATGCAATCACTTTCATTGTGTTGCTCGTCATACGCCTCCAAACAACCCTTGCAGAAGGTATGTCCGCAGTTGAGGATGGTAGCTTTGTTGAAGATATCAAGACACAAAGGACATATCAGACCTTTCAGCCTCTCCCCTTCCACTCCTGTAGCCATTGCAGCTCTTGGGTCAAGATAACTAAATGTAAAAGAGAAAATTATGAGTGCATGTTCATGTCAAACCTTTGCTTCGGTCATACATAGCCTTTTAACAGAAGAAGAACAAGTACAACAACAACAACAACAACAACAAAAACAAAAACAAGAACAACAAGAACGACAAGAGCAACAACAACAAATCTTATCGAGATTGAGATTCTTTTTCACTTGAAAATTAATTTCATTGTTCCAGACACACTCTCTGTATTTGGGCAAGCCTGAATGTATTCGATCGTCCCATACATTACCGGCTCCGTCAAAGATCTTAGTATACCCGGGGGCGTTTCATCAGGTGTCTTGTCGGTGATTTTTACCGACAAATTTGCCCTCAGCCAATCAGAAGCAAGGATTTCAAGTTATTGCAGCTTGTCGTTGATGACAAGTTTTATGAAACAGGGCCCCGACGAGGCCCTTCTAGAGCCTGGATCGGACAAAACGTCAAAGAAAATACTATTCCATAATAGTAGATAACGAACGGGACAAAAAGGAAAAGAAAACAATAACAAATATTTTAGACTCTTCTCTTGTACCATGTCGATTATTCTTTGACTCAATTACTTATGTTCAGAAAACCAAACTAAGTTTAATAAAGTCCACTGATTTATGAATTTCTAAGCGTCATTCTCTTTATTTCATATAAATTGTTGTAATTCTGTAACAAACAAAAAATAATAACCCAAACGAATCCAGTCAGGAAATGAAAAAGTCAATTGATGTCGTTTTGACATGATTTTGTTTGTTCCTTTAGTTACAGAATTGTGGTAATTTTTCTAGGATGAGGTTGACACTTGTATTCACCCCCTCCCCTTCTATCTCTCTAACACACAGACATACACACACTTTTCTTTTTTGTTTTTCAGTAATCTTTATTCAATTTCTATATATTACATAGCATTCGTCTTGAATGTATACAACAAATTACACTCGATAAAATCATTGAAACAAGGCATACAACAAAAATATCATTGAATGAAATGTAATCATTAAGAAGACCAAGAAGAAAAAAAGAAAAAAAATGCCCCCTCCTTACCTCAAACAATGAATATCAAACTGTATAACTGTATAACATAATTCATTCTTACTCTAGACTCCTTATTCCACTTACTTCCATCCCCCACCCCCTCGTCCCTCTACTTAACCCATATCACAGCATACACACACCGTACCCCACCACCCACACGACACGCAAACACACAAAAACACCCATACGCATCCACCTATCCATACTATATCATCTCAGGTTCCCTCCTCCAGTCCACATTCCTGACTTGAATATTTGAATGAGCAATAAGCAACGACATAAACTCACCGAACTGGAGGAAATAATCGAGCATAGAATGAGTGGGAAACAGGGAATGGGGTGAATAGAAAGTACCCCAGGAAAACCACGCACGACTCCACGAACGACCCGAATATGAAGTGCCAGATAGAATGCACAAAGTTTTTCCCGATGTTCCAACAAAGCGTGACTGCATCCACCCAAGCCGACGCAGCCAAAAAATGACTGAGCATCCCATCTGGCTTGTCATATCCAAGTCATTCGCAAAGCCATGCGCAACTTCACGAACAGCTCCACGAAACACCCCCAGGTCAATCAATCCAGGTTTATGTGTTCCCATTTTAAATGCAAATGCAGTCTACCTGCTTTTGACCCTAGAGTTTTTTTCATCCTCTATAAATTCCGAAATAATTTTTACTATCTTTTCTCTGGTAGGCAAGTTATTTTCTGACCAAGATTTGAAAATAGTATATTTCAACAAAATCATCAGACTATTTACACACTTAGATCTATCAGAATTACCCCTGATTCCCAAAAATATTTCTTGCCAATTCATATTTTTCAATTCAGCTATATCAAACTGTTCAATCATAAATTTCCATATCTGTTTAACCTTGTCACACTGCCAAAATAAATGCGAATATGTCTCTGGTTCAAGTTGACAAAAAGAGCATAGGTTATCAGCTACAAAACCAAATTTCATAAGCTGTTCTTTGGTATTTACGACCCCGTGTACTAACATAAACTGAAATTCCCTGTATTTCGAAATCAATGTTGAACTTCTCGGTGTGACTAGTAGTTCCCTCAATTTCTTATCCGTAAAATCAAAGTTGTTGTGACCATCCCTTATCTGTAAACTATAAGTGTCTTGCAACTCTTTGACAAAATGTTCATAAATTCTCCCAGATTTTATGCATTCAAAATTAGATTTCTGCTCAAAAATATTCAAGACTATATCAAAATTTGTTAAATCAACTTGCTGAAATCTGTCTATGGCTTCATTATCCTTCCAATTCATTGGTATAGCACTAATTATATCGTTCATCTTAAGCAAACCGTCTACGTTAATACCAAGACTTTGAAAGTATGCCACCGGCTTCACATGTCCATTATCGTAAATATCTGTTAGCTGGCATATGCCACTATCATATAAATCACTATAAAAAAAAAAAACGTTTTATCCCTTATACGTATATTTCTATTATATATTCCAATATTTCTGTCTTCTATATAACTTACTTGATCATAATGAATTATTTCACCTAATACCTTTTTTTATTCTTTTTGCTAATACCTTAGATAACATCTTGTAATCCACATTCAACAGCGTAATCGGTCTATAATTTTGAACGTACATTGTAACTTTACCCTCCTTCTCTATCAATGTAATAACGCCTTGCTTTTGTGACGTCGATAATTCCTCCCATTATAGGTTTCATTCACATACACACACACACACACACACACACCCACCCGCACGCGCACGTGCGCATATTCAGACCCATTCTCTTCCGTGCTCTCTCTGTCACTCTCTCTCAGCACACTCACACACCCTTTCACCATGTTCACGTACATAAACAAGCATCCATTCGCTGCCTTCCCCTTCTCACTCTCCCTCCCTCCCTCCCTCTCTCCCTTTCTCTTTGTCGGTCTGTCTGTCTCTCTCTCTGTCACCCACACGCACACACACACACACACACCCACGCACATAACAACGCGCTTGCAGACAAACCCTTTCTCTCTTTTCCTGCTCCCGCGCTCTCTCTCTCTCTCTTTCTCTCTCTCTCCCTCTCTCTCACACACACACACACACACAATCACTTCGTACCTCTCTTTCCCTGCCAACCCCCCCCCCCCTCTCTCTCTATCTCTATCTCACACACACGAAGATACTCACACCCTCCCCTTCTCTTCCATACTCTCCCCCTCTCTTTCTGTGCTAGGATCACTGTCTCATAAGCATTACCTAAATTTCACATTTCAAAAATTGAGTCCGATCTATATTATCTTGTTCAAATGTCACCATTTAAAATGTCATCATTTTGTTTATATTTACCTGGGAATATGTGGAATAAGGCTGCTGTCAAGATAGCAAGACAATAATGACTTTGATGGTCCGTGTAATCAGTCTGTCTCTCTCTTGATATATTGTATACACCAATGATCACGTTCAAATCTACTCGTGTTATACTTCAAACTCAATAACGACATATGGAAGGCATCTAGCTGCAAACATGTATATCTAGTATTCATGTACATTAGCTTGGCACAGGTTGGCAAAGTTCATGATTGTTCTGGCAAAGAATGTGAATCACTTCCGTTTCAATTTCCTATTGCGTTTCAAAAAGTACACACTTTGGAAATATCGTCCAAAATGATAATTTCACAATATCTAGGTGATTTTTTAATTTTTTTTATTATAAAGTCATGGGTGAGGGTCTGTTCAATCGGATGGTGCTATGTGTATTGCCAATATTTTACGCTTGAGTGAGAAGTCCCTACTTTTGGGGAAACTTGCAAAAATTGGTTTGTGCAAAAATGACTCGTTCTTGGATTTGATCAAAGCGCATATCAGGCATTAACTGCATGTGCTCCGTTAATCATCAATATATTTGAACTGTTATTTAATCCTTAATCATATGCCTACCCGTAGTGACGTATCCCGAAATTGATCCACCTAAGACAGAAGTGAAATGTACAAGTTATGGAAAGCTCCGTTCTTGTACGAGCATAGCAAGCTCTCTACTTTCCAGCTCCTTTTCTTTGTTAAATGGGGACCTAACTCGACAAGCCTCGCTTTTAATAGGTTCCCCCACAAGTGTATATACTGTATGCGTTTATTACCTCTACTGGAAGATGTTTATTATACTGAGCTGTTATTATGTATTATCCTTTGTATTATGCCATTTGATTTATATACTTATATTTTGCTTTCTCATGTACAAATGTAAACCGACCGTGGAAACAAATAAAATCAAATCAAATCAAATCAAATATTTTTTCTGGGCCTTTATGGAGGAGCAGGAGCTACACCACCTTCAACCAAGGGTCAATACTGGATACGCAATACCCCCCCCCCCCCCCCACAACCATCAACACCAGCATTGCAGGTGGTGTCTTTCCTGAGCAACTCAGCTGCATCAATACTCCTTTTTGCCTGAAGAGTGTTGGAAAGCTTCAATGCAGTATGCAGGAGGGGATCCCTAACATTTACAAGTATTCTTCTTCAAATTTCTAACTCATCTTTAATTTACGAGACCCCAGAAACAGCGTCTTATGGGATAAGAATTTTAAAAAGGAAGCAAGTTCATTGATAAAGGTAATGCTTTATATTTTTTCAGTTAAACCTGTATACGTGACATGTGAATATCCATTAGAGTCCTTGCTTTCCACATGCTTCAGAGAGTAACACATCCTGCAACTGGTTGGAAGAGATAGGGACCGAAGGAAAGGAACCAAACTGATTGTTCAAAAAAATATTTTCTTTTTCTCTTCTTGAAAACTGAAAATGTACCCATATCTTTCCCTACTGCATAAATCCTTTCGACATGATCGAGACAAAAATGGAATTGTGTGCATATAATCTGCATTGTTGTGTGTGGGGCGAGTTGGTGTTTGTGTGTGTTTGTGTATTACGTAAAAGATGAAACGAATGAAAGATTCAAGACACTTTAAAGTGTACCAATCACCAAAATATATTTTGATCTGTATGTTGGGGTCCAAGATTTCAGCTCCAAGATTCCAGACCTGGAGGCGCAAGGGGGAGGGGGGGGGGGGGGGCGGTGCGTATGTATTTCGGCAGTTCTATGTGCAGTAGAACCATTGGGCCTTCAACAAAGTAGGGGGATAGCCTATATAGCGCCAATTATCAATTATTTTCAGATATTTTGCTATTCTTTTCCCATTCCTTATGGCTAATGTATATCTCATTTTGGATATTTTTATGCTCCTTTCCTACATGTTCACTTTATTTACACCGATTTAGATGGACTATTTTGAAATAATAATAATGATAATGGGTTCTTGTATAGTGCACATGTCTGGCAAACTTGACACTCCTGGCGCTCCACAATTATTACCCTGGCTTTAGCATGGCTGCCCTTAAGGCGCTCTAGCATTTAAAGGAATTAATTCCTGTCAGGTACCCATTTACCTCACATGGGTCGAGTGTGGCAAATGTAGATTAGACACTAGTGCTGGGCTAGGGATTCGAACCCCGTACCTTGTGGTTTACAGTCCGGGGACTTATCCACCAGACCACAACACCGAACCCATTTATAACATGATAAACAAGAGTGAAAATGGTACCATGGTATCTCATTTAAAGGGAATCCAGCCTTAGCGGCAAGTTGTTCTGAAAGAAAGAGGACAAATCAGAGAAGCAGATGAGTGAAAGTTTGAACGAAGTCGCATAAACAGGGAAAGTTATGAATTTTGGAAAGTTGTAATCACTATACGTATGGAAATTTTAAATTAGCCGAATCGGTAACGTCACAATGATGTAGAGGCGAAGACTCCCCCATTTGCTTCAACATACAAAATTACTGAAATGTCATTGTTTAGTATGTATTATTCAGTAGGATATTATTTTCTTTTATGAGGACATATAGCAACATGTTATTTACAGTATATGCGCTTCGGAGAAAACCGCAAATTGGGGATAATTTAGTGTCAGACCAACGGGAGAGTTGACCGCCAACGTATTATGTCACAATCGACTCACCAAATTGCCAATTTAGGATTCGCATAGATTGAGTGATCTCCAATTTCTTTCTACTTTCACCATTCTGTTTTTCTTATTTTTCTGCTCAGTTCACACAAATCATATACCAAATGTTTGACTGTCCTTTAAGTATACAGTAAAAACAAAACACCCCCCCCAAAAAAAAAATGGATCATACGGTGATCATGAATCATGCTAATGAGTACTATAATACAATAAATATAATTTATCATACATGCTTCTATACAGTCGAACGGGGGGGGGGGGGGCTTGCTGGGGACGGAGCCCCCCCCCCCTTCCCTTAGCACTTTGTCACTAGAAAAATTCAGCGAATTGTTAATATAGTCATCATATTCGGTATTTCCCTCATTTTGAAAATTTCATTTTGTACAAATTCTTATAAAATAACATTTAATCTAAAATAGTGTGATTTTTTATTCCCGTCGATCACTTCATTCGCTCTGAAAAAGTCAGAAGCTGGAGAGCTAACATTCGGAGAAAAGACGTCAGGTCCCTTGTGAAATAAAGTCCGTACTCCCTTTTTTTCTTTTTTCCTTTTTTCTTTGCGCAATTTATTTTGGAAACAGGTTCCCAATTTAGAAGAAGTAGCTAGGATTAACCATGAAATGGAAAAAAAAATGCGTATGAAACAAATGATTTCTTAGTGACAAAAGATTATTCCATTCTGCACCGTTGGACATTCATAATTGGTATACAATGAGACTTATTCATATGCCTCATATATAATAACTGTAAAAGTCTTCTTTATAGACATTAAAAAAAAAAAAGATTATCCACATAATGCTGTTCATACTGTCAACACCATAACATAGGTACATCATTCTCCGCATCGGAAGTTCCGTTAGCATATACAGCAACAGACCCAGCACCAATAAATGGTTTCTAACTTGTAGAACATCAAAATATGACTATATTCGTAAAAACAACATATTTCTAACCGTGAAGAACGACCTTTACATAGATAAGTGATTAAATACTTCTATAACAATGAGATATATGTAAAATACGAATACTAACAATAAAACTCAAAACTACAATGTTTTTCTGATATAGATCTGAAATTTGCAGTTACGGAAGTCGTTAAAATGAAGTTGGAGAAGATTTTTAAGAAAATAATACGCATAAATTCCATTTCCCCATTGTTCCTGTAATAGATAATGTCTCAAGAAAATTATGAACGGCAAATGACTGATACATAATTATCTCATCAGATACATTACCACCCTGATCATAAAAGAATTGAGAGAAAAAAAGGAAAGGATCGAGAGAGAAAATAGGGAATGTGTCAGCAGAAGTGTTAAAATTTACATTATTAATAATTACATAATATATAGACATATTTAGTTTGTAGATATTGACTATAAAATGATAAATAAATATCTTTTCAGATACGTTAATAATCTGATCTTATCAGATACGTTACCGTATCTAAATTTGGCAATAAGAGCACAGGAAATAAACCACCATGCTAGTACAGTAGAGCACGCGGTCTGAAAGGTTAAATCCGCTCGCAAAAGCGCCTTGCGTTGATCATGCTGCCTGATATTGTAACGTATCCGATGTGCCGTTTCTGTTCTCACACTATTTTCACAAAAACAATAATTTTCTTATGTAATTTCCGGTGTGTAATCAACCATTAGTGTAAGTATGCAAAAGTACGTGAGCTTTGCGTTTATTTACTGCATACTTTTTTCTTAATGAAGCAAAGTTTAAGTAACTTATCTGATATCAGCTCATCGTACATTAGTTTTTCAAGTGGTTAGATCTGTATATATTTTTGTAACAAGAGATTCGATGAATATATCATGGTGCCATAATATGCTTGTAGTTGACTTTGTTTAAAGGGAATTGGTAACTTTGTGGAGGTTTGATTTAATAAATTGTTGAATTTTGATGTTTGTGTTGTAAAATGATGTTTTGAAGGATAAATAAACAACCAGGAATATAAAGGTTTTGCAATATATGATGTTATTTTCAAGATATCTGTAACTCAGTATTGACATTCATGAAACCATACTGGGGTACGCTTTAGTCTAACAGTGTAGTCTATGGGGAGAAAAGGTGTGGCATTTCAGTTCACTTGCATATTTTCACTTTTTGTGAAGCACATGATGATGCGTTTAACATGCATTTTTCAGGGCTTCATTTTTACAACATATTATATTCACTGATAGCATTTAGGTCCATGAAGCTCAGATTTTATCAAGCCTCACGGTGTCTTGAGACTTCTTCAAATAATGTCACCCATAGACGTATTAATCAATGCAAATATCCCAGTTCTTGGTCTACTTCACTTTTTGTGAAGCACATGATGATGCGTTTAACCTTCCTTTTTCAGGGCTTCAATTTTACAACATATTATATTCACTGATAGCATTTAGGTCCATGAAGCTCAGATTTTATCAAGCCTGACGGTGTCTTGAGACTTCTTCAAATAATGTCACCCATAGACGTATTAATCAATGCAAATATCCCAGTTCTTGGTCTACCTTGTCTCTGTTTGCCATCTATCTCCCTTTCCTTTACGATAGTTTCATTTGTACGAAGTTTGTGAGTTGTCATTACTACGAAGTAAGTTCTATGAAATACAAATGAATGCCAGTAGCAAAGGCGATTAAGTTCGGTCTTAGGCTGACCATGTAACACCAACATCTCAGGTCATCGATACGCTGAGGAAGATGGAGAGTCTGGAACGTCACCTGCTCGACGAGACGGGCGCCCTCTAGTATGTATCTGGTCAACATGAACCCATCCCCAACTCTGGCTACTAACACTCTATCTTGGCTGTCCACGGCAGGGCAAAGTAGCTCCTCAGCATTCCTTGCTGCAATGGAGGATCCTACTCGACCTTTCTTATCATAAACCCTGACCGTGTTGGGCACTCCTTCTCTACAGGCACCAATGATCATTACACCGTTCCTGGTAACACCAATCTGTTCCGGTTCCATACTACCAGTAGAAACTACTTTCAGTGGGGTAGTGGTCTTTGTACCATGGAAGATATAGATCTCTGGATTACCGTTAACAGCGTAAATCTTCTCATGTTGGTCACTACACAGGAAAATGTATTCTTTACCTTGGTTGCATCTTTTCTCTCCAGTACTTTGCGTACCAAGGATGTTGTAGACACTAAATGTATCCATACTATGTGATAACACTGGTCTCCCGTTGGTAAGGAATGCAATATCGTACACGTGACCAACTTCTTTTTTCAGATGTGGTTTCATGTCACCTGACTTGCCACCTGATCTGTCACCTGACACATGGAAGCAATCGGTGCCGGGTCCTTCATCTCCATATCCTACTGCGACAGCATCCTGGGAAAATGCTGCCATTCCCCACATAGCATGAGGTAAGCTGACCTTTCTTACAATGGTCAGAGAATTAGTTTTAACTGTTGATGGAATCTCTACTTTTTCACCCTGTTTTTTCGCCTTTTCAAATGTCTTATTCGCAGCATCACCAAGAATTTCCTGTTGATCAACCGCGGCTGCATTCCTTCCCGGAGCTATGTGACCGATGGCAAGGAGATTCTCACCGGCTGGACAAAACTGTACGAGCTTTGCTTCTTGTTTAAGACATACTGTTTGCTCCTCTTTGATGGCTTTCTGCAGGGATCGCTCCAGGTCATTATATTTCAAATGATATGCTTTGAGTGTGTCTGAGTCTAAATACTTATGTATATTACCTGTTAGTTTTGTGATCGAACTCTCTATGTTGTCGATTGATTCTTTCTGGTTAGCAATGAAGCTTTGAAATCGATTATCCGAATACTGTCGAATCCTATTAACTTTTTCCAGTAGTCTTTCTTCATTTACCTTTAGAGTGGTTACTTTTCTGGCAAATACATTTGTAACTTCACTCTCTACATTTTTTAAGTGGCAATACACATCCATCTGTTCTTGCTCAGCGTTGATGATAGACTCTTCAATTTTAGTTTTCCTCTCTACACTCTGCGCAATAACCGCTTCTCTCTTTCTGTCCAAGTCATCTTCTAACTGTTCTTTTTTCTTGATCCTGTGACCTTGGTGGTTGTCAAAGAAACATGTGAGGCAGATGAACTCTTCACAAATTTCACAAAAAATGTCTCTGAAGACTCCACTGTGCAATGAACAAAAAGTTGATGAACGATTATCTTCCTCTGTAAACAATTCGTCGTGAAGACCTTTCACCAGAAAGTTTGGTGTAAGCCCTGCAACCCGATGTTGTCCTAGCTTCGTACTTTTCCTACAGACCGGACAGACAATGCAATCACTTTCATTGTGTTGCTCGTCATACGCCTCCAAACAACCCTTGCAGAAGGTATGTCCGCAGTTGAGGATGGTAGCTTTGTTGAAGATATCAAGACACAAAGGACATATCAGACCTTTCAGCCTCTCCCCTTCCACTCTTGTAGCCATTGCAGCTCTTGGGTCAAGATAACTAAATGTAAAAGAGAAAATTATGAGTGCATGTTCATGTCAAACCTTTGCTTCGGTCATACATATCCTTTTAACAGAAGAAGAACAAGTACAACAACAACAACAACAGCAACAAAAACAAAAACAAGAACAACAAGAACGACAAGAGCAACAACAACAAATCTTATCGAGATTGAGATTCTTTTTCCCTTGAAAATTAATTTCATTGTTCCAGACACACTCTCTGTATTTGGGCAATCCTGAATGTATTCGATCGTCCCATACATTACCGGCTCCGTCAAAGATCTTAGTATACCCGGGGGCGTTTCATCAGGTGTCTTGTCGGTGATTTTTACCGACAAATTTGCCCTCAGCCAATCAGAAGCAAGGATTTCAAGTTATTGCAGCTTGTCGTTGATGACAAGTTTTATGAAACAGGGCCCCGACGAGGCCCTTCTAGAGCCTGGATCGGACAAAACGTCAAAGAAAATACTATTCCATAATAGTAGATAACGAACGGGACAAAAAAGAAAAGAAAACAATAACAAATATTTTAGACTCTTCTCTTGTACCATGTCGATTATTCTTTGACTCAATTACTTATGTTCAGAAAACCAAACTAAGTTTAATAAAGTCCACTGATTTATGAATTTCTAAGCGTCATTCTCTTTATTTCATATAAATTGTTGTAATACTGTAACAAACAAAAAATAATAACCCAAACGAATCCAGTCAGGAAATGAAAAAGTCAATTGATGTCGTTTTGACATGATTTTGTTTGTTCCTTTAGTTACAGAATTGTGGTAATTTTTCTAGGATGAGGTTGACACTTGTATTCACCCCCTCCCCTTCTATCTCTCTAACACACAGACATACACACACTTTTCTTTTTTGTTTTTCAGTAATCTTTATTCAATTTCTATATATTACATAGTATTCGTCTTGAATGTATACAACAAATTACACTCGATAAAATCATTGAAACAAGGCATACAACAAAAATATCATTGAATGAAATGTAATCATTAAGAAGACCAAGAAGAAAAAAAGAAAAAAAATGCCCCCTCCTTACCTCAAACAATGAATATCAAACTGTATAACATAATTCATTCTTACTCTAGACTCCTTATTCCACTTACTTCCATCCCCCACCCCCTCGTCCCTCTACTTAACCCATATCACAGCATACACACACCGTACCCCACCACCCACACGACACGCAAACACACAAAAACACCCATACGCATCCACCTATCCATACTATATCATCTCAGGTTCCCTCCTCCAGTCCACATTCCTGACTTGAATATTTGAATGAGCAATAAGCAACGACATAAACTCACCGAACTGGAGGAAATAATCGAGCATAGAATGAGTGGGAAACAGGGAATGGGGTGAATAGAAAGTACCCCAGGAAAACCACGCACGACTCCACGAACGACCCGAATATGAAGTGCCAGATAGAATGCACAAAGTTTTTCCCCGATGTTCCAACAAAGCGTGACTGCATCCACCCAAGCCGACGCAGCCAAAAAATGACTGAGCATCCCATCTGGCTTGTCATATCCAAGTCATTCGCAAAGCCATGCGCAACTTCACGAACAGCTCCACGAAACACCCCCAGGTCAATCAATCCAGGTTTATGTGTTCCCATTTTAAATGCAAATGCAGTCTACCTGCTTTTGACCCTAGAGTTTTTTTCATCCTCTATAAATTCCGAAATAATTTTTACTATCTTTTCTCTGGTAGGCAAGTTATTTTCTGACCAAGATTTGAAAATAGTATATTTCAACAAAATCATCAGACTATTTACACACTTAGATCTATCAGAATTACCCCTGATTCCCAAAAATATTTCTTGCCAATTCATATTTTTCAATTCAGCTATATCAAACTGTTCAATCATAAATTTCCATATCTGTTTAACCTTGTCACACTGCCAAAATAAATGCGAATATGTCTCTGGTTCAAGTTGACAAAAAGAGCATAGGTTATCAGCTACAAAACCAAATTTCATAAGCTGTTCTTTGGTATTTACGACCCCGTGTACTAACATAAACTGAAATTCCCTGTATTTCGAAATCAATGTTGAACTTCTCGGTCTGACAAGTAGTTCCCTCAATTTCTTATCCGTAAAATCAAAGTTGTTGTGACCATCCCTTATCTGTAAACTATAAGTGTCTTGCAACTCTTTGACAAAATGTTCATAAATTCTCCCAGATTTTAGGCATTCAAAATTAGATTTCTGCTCAAAAATATTCAAGACTATATCAAAATTTGTTAAATCAACTTGCTGAAATCTGTCTATGGCTTCATTATCCTTCCAATTCATTGGTATAGCACTAATTATATCGTTTATCTTAAGCAAACCGTCTACGTTAATACCAAGACTTTGAAAGTATGCCACCGGCTTCACATGTCCATTATCGTAAATATCTGTTAGCTGGCATATGCCACTATCATATAAATCACTATAAAAAAAAAAAAACGTTTTATCCCTTATACGTATATTTCTATTATATATTCCAATATTTCTGTCTTCTATATAACTTACTTGATCATAATGAATTATTTCACCTAATACCTTTTTTTATTCTTTTTGCTAATACCTTAGATAACATCTTGTAATCCACATTCAACAGCGTAATCGGTCTATAATTTTGAACGTACATTGTAACTTTACCCTCCTTCTCTATCAATGTAATAACGCCTTGCTTTTGTGACGTCGATAATTCCCCCCATTATAGGTTTCATTCACATACACACACACACACACACACACCCACCCGCACGCGCACGTGCGCATATTTGGACCCATTCTCTTCCGTGCTCTCTCTGTCACTCTCTCTCAGCACACTCACACACCCTTTCACCATGTTCACGTACATAAACAAGCATCCATTCGCTGCCTTCCCCTTCTCACTCTCCCTCCCTCCCTCCCTCTCTCCCTTTCTCTTTGTCGGTCCGTCTGTCTCTCTCTCTGTCACCCACACGCACACACACACACACCCATGCACATAACAACGCGCTTGCAGACAAACCCTTTCTCTCTTTTCCTGCTCCCGCGCTCTCTCTCTCTCTCTCTTCTCTCTCTCTCTCTCTCTCTCTCTCTCACACACACACACACAATCACTTCGTACCTCTCTTTCCCTGCCAACCCCCCCCCCCTCTCTCTCTATCTCTATCTCACACACACGAAGATACTCACACCCTCCCCTTCTCTTCCATACTCTCCCCCTCTCTTTCTGTGCTAGGATCACTGTCTCATAAGCATTACCTAAATTTCACATTTCAAAAATTGAGTCCGATCTATATTATCTTGTTCAAATGTCACCATTTAAAATGTCATCATTTTGTTTATATTTACCTTGGAATATGTGGAATAAGGCTGCTGTCAAGATGACAAGACAATAATGACTTTGATGGTCCGTGTAATCAGTCTGTCTCTCTCTTGATATATTGTATACACCAATGATCACGTTCAAATCTGCTCGTGTTATACTTCGAACTCAATAACGACATATGGAAGGCTTCACATGCTATCTAGCTGCAAACATGTATATCTAGTATTCATGTATATTAGCTGGGCACAAGTGGGCAAAGTTCATGATTGTTTTGACAAAGAATGTGAATCACTTCCGTTTCAATTTCCTATTGCGTTTCAAAAAGTACACACTTTGGAAATATCGTCCAAAATGATAATTTCACAATATCTAGGTGATTTTTTTTTTTTATTATAAAGTCATGGATGAGGGTCTGTTCAATCGGATGGTGCTATGTGTATTACCAATATTTTACGCTACTTTGGGGGAAACTCGCAAACACTGGTTTGTGCAAAAATGACTCGTTCTTGGATTTGATCAAAGCGCATATCAGGCATTAACTGCATGTGCTCCGTTAATCATCAAATTTGAACTGTTATTTAATCCTTAATCATATGCCTACCCGTAGTGACGTATCCAGAAATTGATCCACCCAAGACAGAAGTGAAATGTACAAATTATGGAAAGCTCCGTTCTTGTACGAGCATAGCAAGCTCTACTGATATTTTTTCTGGGCCTTTATGGAGGAGCAGGAGCTACACCACCTTCAACCAAGGGTCAATACTGGATACGCAATGCCCTTCTCTCCCCCCCCCCCCCCCCACACACACACAACCATCAACACCAACATTGCAGGTGGTGTCTTTCCTGAGCAACTCAGCTGCATCAATACTCCTTTTTGCCTGAAGAGTGTTGGAAAGCTTCAATGCAGTAGGCAGGAGGGGATCCCTAACATTTACATGTATTCTCTTCAAATTTCTAACTCATCTTTAATTTACAAGACCCCAGAAACAGCGTCTTATGGGATAAGAATTTTAAAAAGGAAGCAAGTTCATTGATAAAGGTAATGCTTTATATTTTTTCAGTTAAACCTGTATACGTGACATGTGAATATCCATTAGAGTCCTTGCTTTCCACATGCTTCAGAGAGTAACACATCCTGCAACTGGTTGGAAGAGATAGGGACCGAAGGAAAGGAACCAAACTGATTGTTCAAAGAAATATTTTCTTTTTCACTTCTTGAAAACTGAAAATGTACCTATATCTTTCCCTACTGCATATATCCTTTCGACATGATCGAAACAAAAATGGAATTGTGTGCATATAATCTGCACTGTTGTGTGTGGGGCGAGTTGGTGTTTGTGTGTGTTTGTGGGGGGGGGGGGGTGCAGAGCTATATTATTGTAAATGGGATTCAATTATTATTCAAATAAATTACTGATAATTAACAGAGCACATGCAGTTACTGCTTGATATGCACTTTGATCGAATTCAAGGCAGTGGCAATTTTGCGCAAACCATTTTTTGCGAGTTTTCCCCAAGATTCAGATTCAGATTGAGATTCAGATTTTATTGACTGTTTTCAATCATATTAGCATAATACTGCAGTGCATAAGAAAAATTAAATACAATAACCACAATAATATAACAATGATGTTTTTTCATAGATATTGGCACATAATTAAAAATCAATAAGTAACATATATGATGCACAAATATTGACCTATTAAGTGATGTTGAAAACAGTTGGACATGTTTAAAAGCAGAGCTTGTATATTACATTTCCAAAAACTTATATAACTTAATCACGATTTGATTGTTCAATAATACCAAATTCATAAGCATCATTACGAGAAGGGAATTATTGATAAGAGAGAATTGATAAGTGAGTTGGGGTAGGACTATTCCTGAACCCATAAGAAAAATTAAGTGTGAAAGTAAAATGAAAGTGCAAGACGGTGTGGAAACAAAAGAGAATGAAGAGGAGGGTGGAGAAGTAGGAAAATGAAAGATAATGAGTGTGTCTGTGTGTGAGAAGGAAGAGAGAAGGCAGGAAAAAGAAGAGTTGAAAAGGGAGTAAAACAGAGAAGAGAGAAAGAGATGGAGAGAGAGAGGGGGAGAGAGAGAGAGGGGGGGGGGGGGGAGAGAGAGAGGGGGGGGGGGGAGAGAGAGAGAGAGAGAGATGCGGGTCCTGCTCGTTCAGTTTGAATTCATTGCATATGGTTGAAGAAGATGCTTTTCAACTTGCTTTTGAAACAGTTTGGACTTTGGGAGTTGATTATATCGCTGCTATAAAGTGAGTTCCAGTATTTCGGGCCGTAGGAAGAGACGGTTTTGTGTGCAAAAAGAGTGCGGGTGCGGGGAAGTTGGAAACGGTTGGATTGTCAGATAAAGGTCATTTGTACCCAAATTGTAAAACCCACTGAGACGGATACTGGATACATGCTCATGATAGTCATGTAATCATTATTTATGTATTTATCAGAGGGACATTCTTTGATACACAGCTGGAAGTATTCTTCTACAGTGGGCTGACAAAAGGTATTCATGAATCACCTTCACCCTTTTGGGCAGTGACTATTCTAAAAGGCACAAAGTAGGATGTCTCTATGTGCAAAAGATAAGTGGATTTTGGGGGGTCATTTGTACCCAAGCTAACTCCGAACTGGTCTATTCATGTATGGAAAGTAGCCAGTACTCACTCAAGCGTAAAATATTGTCAATGCCCATAGTGTCCTCTGATTAAACACATCCTCACCCACATTTTTATACGGGAAAAAAAATTATACCACTTTGTGAAATTATCAATTTCGAAGATATGTTCAAAGCTTGTATTTTTTTTATACCCACTGTATAGTCTGCATCCTTCCTGGTAAGTTAGAATGGTGGACCAACGACCGACGAGACAATAGTTACAATGACGATGATCACAATGATGATTGAGATGATGGTGATCATGATGATGATAAAATAGTAATAATAATGACAATCATAACAATAATTATAATAATAGCAGTAAGTCCTGATGATAATTAATGACAATCAACAATAATGGAGGGGATGATGATGATGATAATGATATCAATTACAACTAGAACTGCAATCGTATCGGAACGATGTGCATGCAATGTCGTCCGTATCTTTTATTTTTTTGGAAAGTTGACATGTGAAATATAAAGTTATGCATGTTGAAACATGATATCAGATAAGATGGGAGAAAATAATGCATACTGTTAAATTAGGAGATGATAGAAAAATGAAAACAAGGAAAAAGAACAAAAAAACAAAGAATGATGATAATGGTGATGACAATGAGGATGATGGTGATGATGGTAATGGTGGTGTTGATGATGATGATGGTGTTGATGATGATTGTGATGATATAATAATGGTGATGATGATAAAGATCGATAATGATAAAATGATGATGATGATGGTGATGATGATAATGGTGATGATGATGGTGATGATATGATGATGATGATATAATCATGGTGATGATGATAATGATGATAATGATGATAAAATGATGATGATGGTGGTGATGATGATATTGATGATATAATGATGATGAAAATGGTAATGACGATGATATAATGATGATTGTGATAAAGATAATGGTGATGATGATGATGGTGATGACGATGATGGTGGCGCACGCCCTGACCCAAATGGCTTTTCACAGGCTCCAGTCCACATGGCCTCAAAACAATGAAGCATAGTAAACTACGCACGGCACTTTGGGGTTGTGCGGTATTTAACATAAGGAAAGGAAGAAATCAAAGATCATAGAACAATGACAGTAGGGTAAAACATAGAAAGACAAGATGACAAAGAATAACATAGGGAAAGGTAGAAGGATAAAATGCCTTTCCATAGCCTCTGGCCACGTGGCTTCCACACTATATGTGACGCATAGTATACCAGGCCACATCGGCTTTGCGTAGAATTGTATTGAAGAAAATGTCGTTAAATGGCATGTACTGAAATGGCTTTATTTGCTAATAACTGGGCTCTTTTTTGTTCTTTATGTGCCGTATTTGGTATCATACGAAAGAGCATTTCATGGCCGTCATTTTGGGACCACTTTCATATTTTTATGACAATCCTATCGAAGCGTGTGATGCATGATAATTTATAGAACAAAATGGCGTCTAAAATGTCACGCTTGACCGATTTTAAAAATCCGGCTTCGAGATTCTCTTCATTTTGCCTCAAAGAATGTGCCTGCAAAATTTCAAGAAAAATAAAGAACGTTCAGGGGGCCACAGTCGTGAACCCGATTTGCCACTTAGCATTACGTGTAAAGCATGGGCGGAAACTCTGCAGGATCCGTATTATGCCCGGACTTAAGGCCCGGTCACACATACTCGACGCACGGCCCGCGCATTGAAAATCACTTAAAAAATAGAAAATAACTTCAGTGCGTCGTTGTGCGCCCAACTTTTTGTCAGGATTTGGGAGAAGCTAGCGAGTTAACAACGAATGGATAGCGTGTTGCTAGTGCGCTGCGCGTATACAGGCCGCGTGCAGAGCGCATACAGAGCGTATAAAGGACGCACGTGTTGAAAAATCTAAATAAAGCACTGCGTATTGCTAGCGCACGAAACGAATGGTCCGCACATGCACCGCGTATTCAACGCACAGCGGTCACGTGACTGTGCGGCTCGTCTTGCATGACGTCATATGTAGTGCAGCGGCGAGTGCACAAACAAATACCCAGCGTGTGCTCCGCGTGTGGCTGGCGTTGGTCCAGCGCGCTCGACGCGTATCTGGCGATGGTCCAGCGCGCTCTGCGCGTGTCTGGCGTCCTCCTGGCGAGTACATTCATGCGTCGAGCTCCGCGCACATTTTTGTGCATGCACAAAAATTCCCGACGCACAGAGCGAATGACAACGAATGCATAGCGTTGGTCCAGCGCGCTCGACGAACGAGTAACGAATGCTGACGCACACCCAGCGAAAGACAACGCACTGGCCAAAATTGCTAATTTTTCAGTGCGCGGCCATGCGTCGTGTATGTGTGACCGGCACTTTAAATCGCGATTTACTGAAAACTTTCTGTGAGACCTTATACCGTGTTTGGTATCCCCGAGAAGGGAATTTCATTGCAGTCATTTTGAGCCGACTGCCGTTAGGGCGCCATTTAAAATAAGCATATTATTAAATAATATGTTGTGCAGGGTAAATTGAGGTTTTTACCACGCCACATCGGCTTTGCGTAGAATTGTATTGAAGAAAATGTCGTTAAATGGCATGTACTGAAATGGCTTTATTTGCTAATAACTGGGCTCTTTTTTGTTCTTTATGTGCCGTATTTGGTATCATACGAAAGAGCATTTCATGGCCGTCATTTTGAGACTACTTTCATATGTGACCCGGCACCACAAAACCACCAAAAAGTCGCAACCCGTGATTTTATGTAAACAGCTGAAATGGAAATTTGGGTTGGAAAATTTTATTTTGGGATTTTTGGTTTTTCTGAAAGATCGTTCTTTTCTGTACCTTATATCAAAATCTGGAAGCTTAAAACACAGCATAAGACGAATTTTAAACAGTTTTTCTAGACCAGTTTTCTTCGCACAGCTTCGGTTTCTTCCTAATTCTTCGCCTTCCCGTATGATCTTTTTTTAATGGGTACCGCTCACCCATGTAAAATCACTGCAATCTCACGGGCCTTAAAAATTACATTTCCCTAATAACTTTTATACTGATAGAAAGAATAAACTCTCAGCAATCTCATCATACTGATATAACAGTTCACCAATAGTCGCGAAAGCAAATTACAGAGCAGTTTTAAGTTCCATTTCGATGACGAAACGGAGTCTGAAAAAGGACGAACGATCAAGTTTATTCATGTGAGCAAGGAAAGAGTATGTAAGTTCTATGTAAAACAAACTGCATAGGTTAATCAATGTGAACAAGAAAAAGAGTAGGTCCTATTCAAGTCAATTATAGGCTAAATTACAAGTTCAGTGTATGATAACAGAAGGACTACACAGGTAACAAACCAGTATTATGTAAAAGGGAACAAAGAAAGACAACCGAAAGGAGTGAATAGGCATTGTCTAGTGCAGTGTCAGGCCACCGAGGTGCGCTTAATCTCCCATTAGAACACTCTCATTTGCATCATAATAACTTTCAAACAACTAAAGTTCACAATTTGAAGTCTTGGCAATGGAATGAATAAACTATGTTTGACACTTCTACCAAATATCAACCTAATCCGACAATTCATTCATAGTGGGTGCTATGGCCTTTTGATTCACTCTCCATTGATTTTCTCTCTTGTTTTCTTACTCCGCGCGCTTGAATAGGCCTCAACTTTAGAGCTCATTACCTCCCTATTTAATACCAGCAAACCTCTCTTACAAGCTCCTTTCATTCGCTGAATTAAAAGGGTTAGAAAGTTTCAATTATAATGAGTCATAAATCATTTTAAAGCTGAGATTTTGTTCTATCCAAATATGATAAAATCAGAAAAATTATTTTTTGTCACTTTTTGGTGGTTTTGTGGTGCCGGGTCACATATTTTTATGACAATCCTATCGAAGCGTGTGATGCATGATAATTTATAGAACAAAATGGCGTCCAAAATGTCACGCTTGACCGATTTTAAAAATCCGGCTTCGAGATTCTCTTCATTTTGCCTCAAAGAATGTGCCTGCAAAATTTCAAGAAAAATAAAGATCGTTCAGGGGGCCAAAGTTGGGATCCCGATTTGCCCCATAGACAATACGTGTAATGCATGGGCGGAAACTCTGCAGGATCCGTATTATGACCTGACTTAAATCGCGATTTACTGAAAATTTTCTGTGAGACCATATACCGTGTTTGGTATCCCCGAGAAGGGAATTTCATTGCGGTCATTTTGAGCCGACTGCCGTTCGGGCGCCATTTAAAATAACCATATTATGAAATAATATGTAATGCAGGGTAAATTGAGGTTTTTCCGCAATAACTTTGCGATGACGTCATCAGTTTTTATAAAATTTGGCTGACAGTTGTCAAATACATAAATACACATACCCACCAAATTTCAAAGACGTAGGTTAAAGGTTCGCAAAATTAGAGCAAGTTGAAGTGGTTTCGGCATTTCCGTAAATATCGTGTTTTTGACGAGCAATTTTCGCAAAGTCGGTCAGTGATAAGGTACATTTTTTTTTTATTTGCCTGAAAAGGGTATATCTTGGAGTATGTAAATCCAAAAAAGGGTACGGGTTTATCCAAGCATGACGGAGATACGGCCACAAGAAAATAGCCATTTTTGAAACTTTAGAGGGCGCTAATTATATTATTGGGAATCACTGAAGCATGAAATTTAGCAGGAATGTGTGCAATGACAAGATAAAGCCACAGTCTAAATTTGAGACAAAAATGAATTGCTATGAGGAAGTTATGGCAATTTATCATTTTTAGAAGTGAATATTTCAAGAAATTTAGCGTTTTTCCACATGGCCGATTTCGTATGAAGATGGAATTTTTTGATAATATTTTTATAATTATGTAAAGAGCAACTCTTGGACGATCTAAAGGAATTTGTTAGAAGTCTGTAGGATGTAGGATAGTGGACATAGGCCAGGAGAACGAATGGCATGAAAATGGCATAAAAATGGCATGAAAATGGACAAAATGGCGCCTGGATGGTCATGCATGAGTGATTTCGAAAAATGAAAAGTTCTAGGATCAAGATGAAACGGCAAGAAACATGCATATGAAATTTGAAAGAAAATGGACATCAGGAAAGTACCTAAACAGTGATAACAAGCACTACGTGCAAAACAAATAGGATTTTGGTGGAAGAAGAAGAAGAAGAAAAGGATTTTTTTTTTTGATGCAGAACGTGAACGAAAACAAGGCAATGTCGTAGGACGACATAGCATTTACATGTATAATAATAATGATAATGATAACAATTAGGATAATAATAATCAAAATTTAACATTTTTTCAATCTGTTTTTTCCGTTTTCCAAGATTTGGCAAGATAAATTTCGAAAATGAGCCCCCCCCCCCCCCCCCATCCAATCTCTCTCTCTCTCTCTATTTCTCGAACGATGGCACTTATTTAATTAAGGCAATCATTTATTACAAGTGCGTTTATTGAATCTGCACTTATTATAGATATAGAACACAAAATGCTGGCACGCAATGCTATCACTATTTTTAAAGGCAAAACTTAGATGACGTAGGACTCACACAGTAAAATACAGACTGATTTATAGATGGAATGTGAACATATACAGATAAGATGCAAGTAAAAATGAATTTGAATATTAACAACAAAAAAACAACAACTATATGTTCGCTATTTATGTACAGTACACGTTAATGATGCATTTTTTTGTATAGCCTACAACTTTTTTAGTTTCTTAAGGGAAAACAATGTAATATTTATAGAGCATATATAGAACCTTGGAAGTTGTTATTTTAAAATGCGCATCCTGGAAATGCATAGCGCACTATTTCTCATCATATTTTGCCGAGATTTTCTCCGTATACAGGCGAAAGGGTATCTCTTTTGCAAGCCAAAAATACAGAATAGTGTGAGTACAACGGGGCACTGAAGAAAATAACTTTTGAAAAATAACTTTTGAAAACTCACCTCGGAATAAGGAAATGAACACTGACTTTCTGTGAAGTGATCGACAGTTAGATTTCAAAGTAAGTTTTTAGAGGGTTGCCAAATATTACTTGGCTATGGGGCGCCAAGTAGGCCCTATAACATTTATCATCTGTAACAAAATCATTTTTTTTTTCACTTAAAAAAATACTACGTACAAAACCTTAGTATGATTTCATATGAGCTGCATTGTTATGGTATACTGATCGGAGAGAATGTTGTCCTAACAGAATATTTTGCAAAAGGAATACATTTCCCTTTAAAAAGCATTAAGAAACAAACAAACGAACAAAAAAGGGTAATTGATGTAATTTGAATTTGTGACACGTGATATTTGTATTAGGTAAAGATATTGTAATAGCAGTAATCTATGGTTATAATAACGGTTAAAACGTGGATGTTATTTTGGAAAATCTTCAAATACATTTAAATGGAGTAAGAGGCTCATCACAGATGTGGACAGCGTTTCACGAAATCGTAATAGGACATCCACTTTAAGCGTGTGTATTAACATTAATACGCGTTTCACTATGGGATGCCAGCGAACTCGTTCTCATGACGGTTTCGTGAAACGATGCATAGGGTTTCTATAAAGAATGACACAAATATTAGCCAAGCCATACATGACACGTGATCATGTTGATTACTCAATGCATACAAGATTCCGAACTTGACAATTCCAGTTCCTTGGACACTCTCTCCGAAATGAGGAAATATGAACAGTTTTAAATCGGCGAAATTATGAATAATTTACAGGAAAGTGCAATGACATGATGAACACGATAAAAACTACTTTCGAAAAATAAACTCAAGGGCAATTTCAAAGGCCTATTGTACTGCCCATAGAAATCAGGTTCGGATTACGTAATATGCCATTGTAATGTTCGCACATTTCTAAAGGTGATAGACAGGGCTATTGAAAATGCCTTCAATTGATTTTTCGAAAATAGTTTTTATCGTGTTAATGTTACGTACGACTTCTCGGCGACGTAAAGTCATACCGCACTTGCCAGTGATTAAGTTATAATTTGCCAAATTGATTGTCTACTTACTGCATGATCTTCATGAAAGAAAAAATTTACTTCGACTTTAATGATTGGGGGGGGGGGGGGGAGGAGGAGGGGGGAGGGGTCAAAGTCCATTAGGAAGACTAAGGATAACTTGTTTTGAAGGAATGGGAAAATGAAGTGGAAGACCAAGACTGAAAGTATCAAACAAAGATGAAATAGAATGATATGGTTCACACAGACTCGAGGCACAAGAAACGCAGCACCTGAAATGTGTGAAGTCCATGTAAACTGTCTACTGATAATTATAGTTTATATTTGACCAAAAAAAATGATAAGCACTTCACACGTATTTTGAATAATAATGAAATGTAAAACACGATTTAATTTGGGTGCACGGTTTTAAGCATTACATGTATGTATCATATACAAAATAAATACTAAAAAATATAGGTAGGATTCTACAGGTACACTGGATTTGATTTCGATTCAGGGTTGTACGTACTCGGTATCATACACATGTACAAAAAATAAGCTGAATTCATACAAAATTCATTTAGGGTTTTACAGTGGATTGATAAGTTTTGGTAATCAGCCATAATCAGGGATAATGGAAACACTCTTAAAGTGCTGGGCAGGATTTCATCCCATATTGTGTGGTTGAGGGGGAACATGCATGTTTGTGGGGGTAAAATCGACCCCAATACTAGGTAAACAGTACCATATATTGCGTAAAATGTACCCAATACTGGGTAAAATTTTAGCCAACAAACATGCAGATTCCCTTTTTTGCTTAAAGTGAATAATGCAGTGCTTAATAACTGTTTCGTCATTACAAACATTAAAACCCTTGTAGAGATTTGAATAAGCGACGAAAGTAGTATTGTATTCAATGTGCATTTTGTTTCATACATTCTCACATCAAACAATAATTATTTTGCAAAAGCTTGAGATAACAAGCAATTATTTCTCAGACGAATCTTAAGTTTAGAAATATAAATGTAATTGTGTCCAGAGATAAACGAGCAAATGAATTAAATGTCCATATTAAATACAAACTCGAAACAATTATTGTACCTCTTCACATAATTCATGCATTACGCTGAACATTTTTCAGGATAAGTTAAAAATAAAAAGGATGAAAGAAAAATGTCTTGTATTTTAAGGTTTCTACCTGATGTCAATTATTCTAGCTCAAATTGCATGTTAAGGCTGAAAATATGATTATTTGAAAATGTAATTAGTTATGGCGTCAGTGTAGGAGCTCAGTCAGTAATCTCCATGAAAAACAAAAGATCGCCATTGGCAAAGGCAAGAAGGTTGGGTGTTAGACTGACCATGTGACAACATGAATAATTAATGTTATCAGGGAGTAGGAACCGCCTGACAATCATCTCCTTAATGAGTTCCCTTCCCAGAAGTGTGTACCTGGTCAGTCTAAACTCATCTGACCAATCACGAACCCTTGCCACTAAAACTCTATCTTGACTGTCTACTGCAGCATAATAGGAGACATTGGAATCATTATTTGCTGCAAAGGAGGTACCTTTTATACCATCCCTGTCATACACAGTTACTGTGCTGGGTATATTGTTACATGTACTAGTGATCATGACATCACCTGTCTTGGTAACGCAGATTTGATTCGGTTCAATGTCCCCAGTAGCTACTGCTTTCTGTTGCTTCCCATCCTGAAATACGTATATCTCTGGGTTGCAATTAACGGCGTAAACGTTATTAGACTGGTCACTGCACACCATAAGGAACGTGTCACCGGATTCGCATCTGCGCGTACGTACCTGATGTGTACCTTGCGGATTGTACACACTGAATGAATTCTTAGTATGTGCTACTACTGCCCTACCGTCAGTAAGCAATACAATACCATTCACATGCCCTACTGAATTCTTCAGATGTGGTTTCTTGTACCCAGACACGAAGACGCAGTCACTGCCCTTTCTGAGACCACCGTATCCTACCACAACAGCATCTGCAGATAGTGCCGCCATCCCACATATGTCATGTTGTAGCTGAACTTTTCTCACAATCTTCAAGGAACCATTTTTTATTACTGGCGAAATGTCCGCGGCTACCGTGTTCTCGTTTTCTTGCTCCTGTTCCTGTTCCAATTCCCTTCTCACGTTCTCAGGAGTCGACACACTTGGAATGTTTCTCGATTCTACCTTCGCACCTATATCTATACATCCCAGATCAAGAAGCTTCTCATCAGCACCACGAAACTGCATGCTCTCCACGCTGTCTTTGATATGGCATGCGGAATCCTCGTCAATTGCCACCCTGAGGACATCGGTCAGCTCGCTGCATTTTAAAATTTGTGATTTAAGCATACCTGCTGTAACGTGCTTTCTCGCATTTCCTGTGCCTTTGAGTACAGCGATTGAGTAGTTCATGGAACTTATAAGTTGTGTGCGCTCGGAAATCCACCAGTCTATTTCCTCGACAGACTCCCTCCGACGTACATCTATCTCTCCAAGAAGTATTTCCTCGTTTTCCTGGAGGACAGAAAACTTCTTAGCAAAAACATCCCTAACCTCTCTACCCATTTTGTCAAAATGAGAATTCATGACCTGTTTACAGTGGTTACCGATGTCCACTGACTTCTCAATTTTTATTTTCTTCTCCTTGCACTTTCGATAGAGCTCGTCCGTCGTCTTGTTTAACTTACATTCTAATTCTTCCTTCTTTATGATCTTATGACCCTGATGGTGATCAATAAAACAACTGATGCAAATGAATTCCTCGCAAACTTCACAGAAAATTGTTTTGTGATCTTTCTTGTGCAGTGAACAGACTTCTAATGAAGGATCTGCTACATCAGAAGGAAATGATGAAAAGTCTACATTTAATTCATCCTCAAGGCCTTTCAGTGAAAAATTCGGTGTAAGTCCTGCAACTCGGTTTCGTCCAAGCTTAGTGTTCAACCTGCACACTGGGCATGTGATATGATCACGATCGTAATGCTGCTGGTCATATGCCTCTAAGCAGCCCTTGCAGAAGGTATGTCCACAGGTAAGTATGGTAGCGTTCTTGAAGACATCAAGACACATAGGGCATATCAAACCTTGTAGTTTATCTCCTTCCGCCTTGCCAGCCATTGTTGTTCTCAGGTTAGGATCAATCTAAATTGGAGAAGCGTGCAAATAATGTCACTCATTAATGAATTCAACATGAAATATATGTAAAGACAATATACACACGTTCCCGATGAGGTTATCCACCAAACACTCATGGGGCCATTAGGTTAATCAAAAGTACGAAAATCAAAATAGTAGTTTACTGATTCCCCTCACCCCCTCCAATTACCTTACAGCTATTGTTTACTGCCAATGATATTGATTATGCAACAGGGGCGGCGCCAGGGTATTTAAATAGGGGGGGGGGGGCAAAATGACGCGTATAGCAACGTCGCACGTCGAGGGTCTTGAAATAACAAATAGGACTATAACAGTTATGTCATAATTGCATGGCCTAGCCTTCTCTTCTCCATTTCCCCTTCTCTTTCTCCTTCCCCCCCCCCTTCTTTTTTTCTCTCGCTTGAATAATGATAGGCGGCGGCTGCCCCCCTGTAGCGCCGCCCCTGTTATGCAATGCCTATTTTCCGCTATTATTTTTTAAATCAAGCAGCAAACCATATTAAAGGCTCCTTTAAACTCAAACAAAACAAAAACAAAAACGTTTTGATGCCTGTAATGATTGGTAGGAATATACACATGTAGATAGTATATACATATTGATACATCTTTAAAAAGAATTGAAAATTACTAATTTAGATTTATATTTAACAATGTAAGTATAATTCTGATTTTCTTTTTATTGATTAATATTTTACCTCTATAAACAATTCTCAAATGCTAATAAGTTCTCTCCATGTTTTGGGGTCTAATTATTAAGTAAATGCCATCAAAACTGATATATGTTAATGCTATAATGGTTTGTTTGTTTTAATGTGGAATAAATGTACTTACAATATATATTATGTAAAATTGGCAACAATGTAAAACATGCACAATTCAGCCTTTGGCAGGAAAGCATTGTCTTTTAATAAAAACCATTATTGAATTGATTTCAAAGATAGGCCTTTGTGATTTCAATTTATGATAATGCATTCCGATGTTACTGAAAGCATTGTATTTTGCAATAGCTATATTATCCAAACCCCTTCCCCAATAACGTTATGGGTCTCGGTACACAAGGAACAATTTAAAAAGCACATATATTTCACAATTTTCCATTACGTTCTTATTCACCCCAATATCGGGGTGAACGCTGAACAGTCACATAATTCCATATAGAAATTAAATCTCATATTGCTGGAATTTCTTTTATATGTCATATATTTGCCACTGGTAATGTAATGAAAATGTTGTAAGGCAAAATTTGTCAAAACTGTTTCTATCCCACCCCCCTCCCCCGTTTACGGTACATTAAGTGTTAATCAGTTGGGCAAGCAAATTTTAAGTAGAATTTATTTATTCTGCTTAATAAATTTTTACTCAGTTAAATTGAGTTACATTAACGTAAATAATTTAAGTAATGTTATCATGATAGATAACAATTAAAAAAAAAATTATGACATCTTTAAACTTGTACCCATCTAACATTCACTGACACTTTTTCAATTTACATGATTTAGGATTTAACCAATTATCTATCATCATCACAAACAAATATTATTACTTACGCTTTAATTTGACAACTATTGAAAGGGCTCCGAATTCTATATATACTCGATCGTATCATCTTTAAAAGAAAATTGGTTTACAATTTTCCTGAAATATCAAGTTTTGATTTGTTTTGAATTGAGTGACAATTAAAAATTGTCCTATCTTCTTATCTTTCCTTAAATGAATCAGGAAATATTTTTAACTTCTTAAATTTTCATTCAACCACAAAAAAGAATTGTTTTATTAAAAAAAGAGATTAATTTGGTCTTAATGAATATTCATGAATTATGTAAATACTTATATTACGCACTGCATCAGTCTTCACTTAAAAAAGATAAGTAAAATCAACATAAATTGTTTGAGTAATACGTATAACTTCTTATTTTGAGTAACATTACTAAATTGATACAAGTTGAAGTTACTAAAATTTTCTTTTGTATTCATTTTACTTTAAAATTTCACGTATTTTCTACTAAATTGAAAGTTTGAGTTAGCAAGACTTAAATCGAGTGCGTAAGTGGCAAAACTTATGTTTTGAAGTAAATTCTACATGGGAAAAATAAGTCAAAATTACTAATGGGCATATTATTTTTTACAGTGTATATAAGTTCACATTCTGACTATTGAAAAATAGAGGTTTTTTACAGATGAATGTAATGAATGAATAAATGTATGAAAGAACTGTATTACCAAAAATTTATCGCAATAGTATACATTTGAAAAACAAATCTTTGGTAATAGGACACCACTAGATAGCAATACTGCTAGTAGGGCGTGGTCCCCTTGAGACAAATATGAATACACTTACATTATAAATGGATTACATCACTTGTAAAAGTTTGTCATTGGGAAAATGTGTATAAATTTGAATACATTACGAAAATGATATATTCTAGTGTGATATACAGAGAGCAGATCTCAATGTTTAGCAGTTCGCTAGTTTGTGTCATATGGTCTAATTATTCATGGAGTAATCACCCTTGTCATAAAAGAATTTCTTGATATTTCACGCAAAAAAGCAGCAATAGACCCTGTTTATGATCTTCCTTAATGTACATGTATACATAGATGTGCATTACCCCCAAAATAGTTCACAATGTCACCTGATTGAGACACAATGAAGTTGCCTTACAAATACGCCATTCGAAATTCCTTGTTTTGAATATATCTCCATGCTCTAATGGATTCTCTTTGTACAATAGACCTGTTCACAAAGTTATTCAAATTTATGGATGTTTCTTTCCTGGGGACCTAGTAATGAATGAACTACAATACTTGGAATCCATTTGGCATACATTACTTGTTGCAGCATGTCTGACAAGCCTCTGACAAGCTTTCAGGTTGTCAAGAACAACTTTTTTTTAAAGTATGCATAAATTTAAATATACAGTGTATTTGTGAACAGGTCTATTCATATATATGCATGTACATGCAGTACATGACCTTCACAGCTGTTGGTAAAAGCACGCTCGCGCTCTGCTCTACACCCACTATATGTATGTAGACTGAACTTCTATTCGTACTTGAACAATGATAATTACATGTCGTTTTTCTGAAGGTTCGTTACTCCGAAGGTTCATAATTCCAAGGGTTCTCAATTCCCGAAAATGAAATAGGGTTCATAATTCACAAGGTTCATCATTCTGAATAATTTTTCTTTCTTTTTTTTTTGGAATTACGAGCCTTAGGAAGAATAATCTTCAACCCTGAAGAAGAAGAAGAAGTAATGCTTATGTAATCATGGAATGTATAATGTGGTGCACCTGAAAATTCAAGTCAAAAGTGAAATGTTGGAAAAATGGACTGTCATTGGATACAGTGGGTTTTTTTCATTTGTTTGGATAATGGATAAATGCCGATAGTGTATTCTCCTTTTCTTTGGATGATTACATGCGTTTTAAAGGATGATGAGCTGGTCATTCATGAATTGCGATGTTGCTTTCACCTTTTGTTTGCAAGATGAAATGTTTTTAAATCGAATGATTGTGAGCTAATTTTCCACTAATTAATCCTTCATAAGCACAGTGGGAACAAATTCTCTCCACAACAGGTCAAATTAATCTCTCTCTCTCTCTCTCTCCAAAACCATCATGACAAAAGCAACAATATTTAAGGCACAATTCATTACTGAACAATGAGAAGAAAACATTACTTGATTCATAAATGTATCTACATCAACATCATTTAAAACACTAACCTGGACAAAAGCAACAATACTTAAGGCACAATTCATCTTCTGAACAATGAGAAGAAAACATCATTGCATTCATAAATAACCACATCAACATCATTTAAAACACTAACAGTCCATCCTCCAGATAATTGGGGAATTCACTATTGACAATAACAATGCATTTAACAACATTTCACTTTTGACTTGGCTCTATATTCAGGTGTACTACAGATTCCAAGATTACATAATCATCACAAATTGGACGTCACTCTTAAGAGAAATAAAAAGGCTTTTCAAAGCTATCAAATACAAGTATGATAACATAATAACAAGAAAGATATCAACGTTCAAACCTGAACTGCATTACATGTACATGTATATGTACGCTAATAAACGAACGCTTAGTTGCTGCATGTGTTACTTTAAGATCTGAGTGTGTAGTTTACCGGACCTTGGACCTCCGTAGAGAGTGCATATATGTGCATAATATACATGTACATCTACTATATGGCACAATAATATCAGTCACATTTGAAGCTTGTTGCAGTTGTACTTCAATTGACCTTTGACTGAATGTGATCTTTGTGCTGCGACGTTTCCCACAGTTGCAATGCAAGTCGTTCATGAGAGAACAGTGTAAATTGATTTCATTCTGTGTTGCCAATTTGGAGACTTTAATGCTAGTAATTTCCAATTGAGTTGTTCTCATTCATTAACAGCAGTGTTGTGCAAGAAAAAGGACAAATACATGTATATGCATCTTTTATAATTATCTTTAACCAATATGAGTTTATCATTACCTTTTATGACATTTTCCCATCATCCTTTGATCCACTTATGTGCTATGGATTTCACATAATACAAGTACAAAAAGAGGAAAATATCACACAAATAGACTTAAATACATTTTCCTTTTTAGTTACTGTAGACTACACTGTGTGTTTAATGAATGAGAACAATTCAATTGGAAATTAGCATTAAAGTCTCCAAATTGGCAACACAGACTGGAATTCATAATCAACGTTTGTCATGTACAATTTGGAAATTTGTTTGTTGCATTTTCTTCTTTTTTTTTCTATTCACACTGGTTGATTTCATATCCATTTCGATTTGTCTTAAACCATGCAATTTGAATCAATGGGCAAAGTCATTCATTCAGACTTTTAGAAATTCTGAAATGCTTTGGGTTATTAAGGAAGAGATCTATTCATACTAAATTTAAATGATTTGTAAGTAACGACACATTCTGTTTTTATATCTTATCCTAAATTAGTCTGTATAATTATTCATTTTAAAATTATTCCTTTTATCACATTTTTATCAGTATCTAAGAAGAAATTATCAGATGGGAAACTTCAATTATGCAGTATAGAGTGGTCTATACAGAATTGTAGTCTATCAAGGCTCATGCTGCATTCATTTTTCTTCTTATATTTTACTGCTTACAAATCCTTTCCTTTTCCCCTTTTCGTCCCATTTTCTTTCCGCAGTTCCTCAGTCAACTGACATACATGCCCGTACAATTCAATGTTTTATTCATAGATAGATCTACTTACCATTTTCCATGTACGATTGAAATATCAAATCTTCAAATTCAAAACTCAACAAAATGATATTGAATTGAACCTATAGCGTAGTGTTATCATCCAAACGCACCCTTTTGTTTCAATTTTATACATGTATATTTTACGTCGTAATGTATTATGTTTTTTATGCATTTTATGTTTTAGTCCTGTACATTTTACGTCGTAATGTATTATTTTTTTGTTTTGTTTTGTTTTGTTTTTTTATGCATTTTATGTTTTAGTGCTGTACATTGTTCTGAGAAAAAGAAATTTGAAGCTGGAATTACCTTGTAGATCTAGGCTTGCATTTCCCTTTATTTTCTAATGTATCTAAAGGTGGTGTTTCGATTTTATATTTTACGTCATAATTTATTATGTTTTCATGGTTTTGTAACACATCTTGCATTTTATGTTTTAGATTACACTTTCCCCTTGCTTGCACTTTTGCAGTAGAAGTCTAAGTTTAAAAATCGAAGCTTTGGCTTTGCTGGCAGCTGCATGCAAATGCTTTTTTTTCCGCGTAGAAGGTGCACGGGTGGTGGGGTCAGATGGGCGGAGGGGGGGGGGCACATATTAACATATATTTATCTCTGTCATGATTTTTTTTTTTTTTTTAGATTTCTAACGTTAGATCTAGAGCAATAAAACAAATAGCGTAGATCTACATGCATTCGTATAGACTCTACTCATACACGCATTTCAGACTGGTATTTCCTTGTTTTGTGAGCGCCTATGACTAGATATTCTAATCTCCGAACAGAATAGAATATCGTTGTTTATAGAATATGGTTCCCACTACTACTCCTAGCCTAAGCTAGCCTAAGCTACTCACCCATGCGAGGTTATCCTCTACAAATACCTCGTGATATCGCTTTTTCTCTTACCTGTTTCACCAGTTAGACAATGAGATCAAAATTCCCATCTTTCAAGTTAACAGAGTTTAGAGCAGGAAAAAAAATGGCGCACAAGAATATGGAACGCCAAAAGGACGGAATATGCACATACTAGTAGTGCTAGTGGTATTGCATTGTCAAAGATCGATCGATCGATCATAATTCGACCGAAATACAAAATAATTTCATGTGTGGGTGTGTGTGTGTGGGGGGGGGGGATGGGGTGTGTGAGCGGGCTAACAGTGGAAGTTGTTGATTCAGCGGACCCATGCAGGTTCGAGACTGGGTCACGTCTTTCGGATGGTGACGTTAAAGGTGGGTCCCCAGACGTAAATAATCATATCTGATTGATTTACATCTGTAAAAAATCCAATCACGCACACACACACACACACACACACACACACACGCACACACCCGTTTTTTTGAATTAGGCTGTATAAATGAAGTCGGTGATTTTTACATCACTGTCTACGTACATTACAAAGATAGAAATCGTCAGGAATTGTTGAAACGCCCCAGTTATAACTATTGCAGGCGGGTAAACCCTAGCTGTACCGGTACCAAGTTCTATCGGAATAAAACATATTTTGGAAGATTAAAATACGATAATATTAATCGAAATTTCTGTTATGCCAATTAATAAATTACTATATTAAGAACGTATCTAAACTGTTTGAAGATTTCATAAAGGAAGGACAAATCGAAACTTTTTATATAGTCCTTGAAACTTTCAGAGTGTCTATTAAAATGACTTCAATTTTCCCATTAAACGTAAACCCTTGCTAAACGATCTCTTCAATGGCTCCAGATTCATCACAAGAATCATCTCATGTGGTGCTGCATGACAACTAGTTAGCGTATTTGCCCACCTTGCCCCTCCCCCCCCCCCTCTCTCTCGCTCGCTTCGATCACTAGCAAATAACGACAGCTTTTTTAATTGCTACTGCAGTTGATAATACTTCAATGCTGAATAAATAATATTATATGGAAATCAAAAGTATAGCATTAGTTTGAAAAAAATAAATAAGAAATGTGGAAAGGGAACGGCTGCTACCCCTCCCCGCCCCGCCCATGCAAATTAGGGCCCTAAGAAGTGAATTTCTCCGATATGTATGCTATGAGATGGATGTTTGCCCCCCCCCCCTCCCCCCCCCCCCCCCGCCGCCAAGGTCTACGTCTCTTTATAGGGCCTACTTGGTAAACAAACAATAAACACGAGCAAATTCACACGTATGACGTAGACACACCAAACTAGGGTGAACCTTTAACTGAAAAATCTTAGTTTTAAAACAGTAACATTTTTCACAAAAAATTGTACCCTTTTTTCAATGAAAGCAAAAGAAAAACAAGAAAAGAATGAGCAACGTTTTGGGCCAGCAACTTTTAACCAGTCACTAACAATATCAAGTAAAAATGAGTTACAAACTAGAAAACATTGTTTTTCAAAACTAATTTTCATGTAAGAAAAAGTGCCTGCAAAATATTATTGCAAACTATCGGGTCATAACTATGAGACCTACAGGCTGTATCCGTGGTGCTTGCTATAGCTAAATGGTATACTTATAAAGCATTTAACACTGAAAGGGGGGGGGAGGGAGAGAAGGAAAAAATAAACATACATGCAAAATTGCTGTATAGCTGTGGATGTATTTGTGCAGAATGATTTTTTTCTCTCTCTCTCTTTAACCTCATACGAGGGACTTTATTCATAATTTTTATATCAATAACAAATATTTACAGAATATGTACATTGTCAAAATAAATCATTGATGACATTAAAAAATTAAAGATTCTGAAGTACTTGATCAATTGCCTTTAAATCTTGGTATTTACAAATAAATTTACCGCTCAGTTATTGACGTAATTCCAACTTAAAATTTATCCACAAGGCTTTAGCTGTAGCATTAGCTCCTGTTTTGTTTTGTTTTTATATGAATTCTTAAAGGGAAATCCTACCTTAATAGCAAGTTGCTTTGAAAGAAAGAGGAAAAATCAGAGAAGCAGATTGGTGAAAGTTTGAACGAAATCGGACAAGCAATAAGAAAGTTATGAATTTTTGAAAGTTGTAATCACTATACATATGGGAATTTCAAATTGGCCGAATAGGTAATGTCACTGTGATGTAGGTGTGGACAACTCCCCCATTCGCTCCAACACACAAAATGACTACAATGTCACTTTTTCAATATGTATTACTCAGTAGGATCTTTTTCTTTAATGAGGACCTATAACAATATGCTGTCTCCGATATATTTTGAGTACTGCCCAGGGTAAAAGCGCCTCGAAGAAAACCGCAAATTAATGATATTTTTGTGTACGACAAATGGGAGAGTTGTCCAAAAAAATGTCACAATCGAATCACCAAATTGCCAATTTGAGATTCGCATAGATGTAGTGATCTCATTTTTCAAACATCCATAACTTTCTTATTCCTTGTCCGATTTCTTTCAAACTTTCACCATCCTGTTTTTCTTATTTTTATGCTTTCACACAAATCAACTCATTACCAAGGTTGGATTGCCCTTTAACATATTCTGTATAGATAACATATTGTGATAATTTGTAATGATATTAATCATGAAATTCCTTTCGTCTGCAATATTGTATCCAGTTATCATAACAATATTATCAACTTTTACTTGTGTCTGAAATATATAACAAAATCATTCGCTCAATAATTTTCCACAAGATCTTTACTACCTTGCATTAAAAAAACATGTGCATTGTTGTATCTTGACACTTACATAACCTTACTTTGATTATCACTTAAAATATTCCATTTAAATATATTGTCTTTTGACGGTAGTATACTATGAAGAAGCTTGAAATTAAATTGCTTAATTTTGTTATCTTTTATGTACTTAAATTTGAAAAACATAACTTAACTTTAACCCATACAAAATCATCTTGTAATTTCAAACTGTCAATCCAAAAATCAAAATAATATGGTTCCGTCTGTCAACGAATAAATTATTATAATGTTTTACTTTCATAGTTCTTATATTAACTAAATCGCCAGTAGAAATTTCGAAAAAAATCCTCTGGGTTGTACTCAGTATACTGTCTATCTTTGGTTTTATTTAACCAAATTATCGGGAATACTTTTTTTTAAATTTTGATAGCTCAAAATGGCACAATGAATTCTTTTATTCACAGTCATTCAAAATATCATTAACTTCCTTCCACCGTCCATCTATTATTACTTGTTTAACACTCATGATCCCCATATCGCTCCATCTTTTGAAGAACAACATTTTGTTATCATATTTTATATTACTATTATTCCAAATAATTTGATTTCCGATATCCGTTACCTTTAATAAATCAGTGAATCTAATGGATGCCCAAACACTTAATAGATCCAAATAAAATTGTGGTAATTTATTTTGTTTACCAAAACACACAAAATCTTTTTCTTGACAGTTAAATCTCAAAAATAAGGGGAATCCACCTATCTTACTTGTCCCGTAAGAAAAAAAGAGCTTTCCAAGCTCCTCTACTGTCACTGAGAAATTTTACAATCCAAGATAATCGTAACGAATTAAATTTGGATTCAATATCAACCATTTCTAGTCCCCCATTTACCACTTTATTTATATACATTTCTTTTCACTTTGTCTCTTTTTGAATGCCATAAAAAAGAATACATTAGCTTATTCAACTCTTTAATAATATACTTGGGAACTTTAACTGCCGTTGCAATATAAACAAATTGAGATGCAACTAAAATTTTCAGTACTGTAACTTTTCCAAAATTTTCCGTAGGTTCAAAATATTCTTTACTTTCTCTATCCTTCCTTCCCAGTTTAGTCTCTCTACCTCCACATGATTTTTACCCACATACACTCCTAAACATTTTACCGTTTGATAGGTTACATTTACATCTTCTAACTCGATTGTATCCGTTAATTTCATAATATTTGATTTATTCCAGTTCACTAGAGGTCCCGCTTTTTGCCAAACTCATTAACATCGGACATTACATGTTTCATTGAGAAGACAGAATCTACAAATATAATAGTGTCATCTGCATACTGGGCAATTTTAATTCTTTAGTATTTTGTTCATCTTCTTTCCCAAGTGGTATGTGTATACGTGTAATGCTTTTGTTTTGTTTTATTTTTTCAGTTAAGGCCTCTGCAACTATTATAATAAAAGTGCAGATAAAGGGCAGCCCTGACGTACACCACGTTTAATATCAAACTTTTTTTGACAACAATCCGTAATTTAACACTCTCCCATATAACGTACTGATCCAACGAACAAAAGATATATTCAAATTCATTTTCTGCAAAGTTTTGTACAAAAAAGTATGCGTGACATTACCAAACGCTTCACGAAAATCTAAAAACATAATTCCTGGTTGATTCTTAACAATACAATAATCTATGACATCTTGCATCTTACATTTTCTGTAGTTGCCTTATGTTTCATAAATCCTGTTTGGTCATCAGATATAATATAATGAATTATACGTTTAAAGGACAATCCAACCTTGGTAATAAGATGATTTGTGTGAAAGCAGAAAAATAATAAAAACAGGATGGTGAAAGTTTGAAAGAAATCAGACAAGGAATAAGAAAGTTATGGATGTTTGAAAAATGAGATCACTACTTCTATGCGAATCTCAAATTGGCAATTTGGTGAGTCAATTGTGACATTTTTGTGGACAACTCTCCCATTTGTCGTACACAAAAATATCATTAATTTGCGGTTTTCTTCGAAGCGCTTTTGCCCTCGGGGCTGTACTCAAAATATATTGGAGATAGCATATTGTCATAGGTCTTCATGAACGAAAAGATCCTACTGAGTAATGCATTTTTTTTTTAAGTGACATTTTAATAATTATTTTAGTTAGAGCGAATGGGGGAGTTGTCCACAGCTAGTGACATTACCGATTCGGCCAATTTGAAATGCCCATAAGCACAGTGATTACAACTTTCGAAAATTCATAACTTTCTTATTACTTGTCCGATTTCGTTCAAACTTTCACCAATCTGCTTCTCTGATTTTTCCTCTTTCTTTCAAAGCAACTTGCTATTAAGGTTGGATTTCCCTTTAAGTTGAATAGATTAAGCACAGGCAGCGATTTTGTAATCTATATTAAGCAATGATATGGGACGCCAATTGTCCAAACAAAATGTATTACCTTTTTTGGACAACGTGAGAATGGCTTGCCTTTGGGTTAATGACAACGTACCTCTTTCATAACCTTTATTAAGACTACCAATTAACATTTCTTTTATATCATTCCAAAAGTGCCTATAGAATTCAGCACTAAGCCCATCGCTTCCAGTTGACTTATTAATATTCATGGATAAAAGGGCTTCCCAACATTCCATTTCTGTAAGGTCACTTTCACACTCATTATCCTGCTCTTCTGTTAGAGTTCGGAGCACTAAACCTTCAAAATATTCATCATAATCAGTATTTTTTTCTTCTTTTTGTGAATAAAGATTTGAGTAAATTTCATGTATTTTTGAAAGTACTTTTCCATTATTTTGAACAATTTTACCTTTAACTTCAATGTAATCAATTTTATTTATTTTGCCTCTTTGTTTTTTAAGCTGTAAAAAATATTTAGAAGATTTCTCCCCATGCTCAAGCCATCTTCCCCGAGATCTAACAAAAGCACCTTCGGATTTATATTTTTGTACCAAGCATCAACTTCCTTTCTTAATTTTTGCATTTTTTCAACATTATTTGCACAGAACGTATAGCGTCTATCGTTTCACAGGACTCCTTATAGTCCTTTTCAAGTTTATTGATATATTTTTTTTCTTATTCATGTACATCTGTTTTGCATATTTCATACTAAATTCTTTTATCTTGATTTTACACATTTCCCATTTCATTTGCTGATCTAAATATGAAAATTCATAATTCACACTCTGTATAACTTTCCTAATCGCATTTATGTATGTAACATCATTTAAAAGAGAATTATTCAGTTTCCAGTATCCCTTTCCTCTTTTCTTTTCGGAAACTTTTAGCGTTATGGCCACATTTCAACGCTGGTCTTATGTCTGTAGAATATACTAAACATTTAGCGTCTCTTGAAATTAACCAGTAATCAAGTCTAGAGAAAATGCCCAGTGTCATTTGTCTCCAGGTAAATTGTTTCTTATCAGGGTAAAATTTTCTCCAGATGTCTATTAATCTATTCTTTTGTTGCAATCGTTTAAATTCCTTCTTTAAAACATATGCATGAGACATACCCCAAGTGACTTTCATTCGGTTTTGTACGCTATTCCAGTCACCACCGAATATCGAAATGTCATTTTTCTTTATAACTTTGTTTAACCAATTGTTTAACAATTTATAGAATTCGCTTTTCTCAGCAATTTTTGTTGGTGCATAGACATTCAAACAATTTTTTTTCTTTCTTTTGGTACTGAAAACGTAAAGCTACGATTCTCCCGCCATTATTTGAATGCGAATTCAAAATAATAAAAGTTGAAATTTTACTTTCTTCTTTGTTAAGGTTACTCATCTCTTCGTTACATAAATTATTTTTTATCAAAAATTACAACTCCTTAGGAATGATTTGTTCCATGGTTGAATACACATAACCCTGCATGTCCATTCTTTACGAATTATCGTCTCGAGATCAGTCGACCAATATGTTTCTTGCAAAAGAAGGATATCACTTTTTTGTTGTTTTAACCATAAAAAAAAAATCTTACTCCGTTTCAGCTTGTCTCTATGCCCTCTTACATTCAGGGATATAAAATGTATTAACGAGTTATTCATTTACATAATCTAAACATGTTCAAAAGTTTCATTCTGTCGATTAATAAAGATTTCGTGTCGTTTCTTTGTATAACATTTCCTGCTGTGTTCGAACTGTTCATATACATATTTTCCAAAGGTATAGTAGCATATACTTTCATTTTGTCTGTTTCAGTGCTTACTTTATCTCATCTCGTTTGATCCCTTTCGTTTTCTTTTAGCAGCTTTTCGTCCTGTAGAAGAAGTCTTCGGAAAAGTTTCAGCTGACAACGTGGAATCATCGCTTAAGCTATCATTCTGAAGAATGATAGTTGAGACCTTTTTGTAGGATTCAACGAAGCTATAAAAGGTTGATTTCTTTTTTAGTTAGAGATGGTGTCCTAGTTCTCCTGCGTCCCAGTTTACCGGGCCCGTTTTGATCTTCACGCTATTTTATCTTACTAATTCCATTCTTTGTCAAGATCGATTCGATATTAACGTCACGTGAGTATAGCCTTGCTGAGATAGTTGCCACTATTGTATCTTTGCTTGTCGCATCCCTCTTAATTCTTCCCTGATGACAAAGAGATGCAGATTTTGTTGCTTTATTCGATCTTCCCATCATTTGAAGTTATAGATTCCGTTCTTTGTTAGATAGATTCAGTATAAAGACCACGTGAGTTAGTCGTCATTATAAAACGGGTTCAAGAATGTAGCCATCTTGATTGGTCAAATAACACCACTTGACCGTGCAAAAAAAAGTACTAAAGCACGGCGAGGGGACTAACGCACGGCTAATCCGGATCAAAAACTAAGATTGTAAGAAAACACTAAGATTGTAGACCTGTTTTATAAAACTATTAATACATGGTTGTGAGCTCGTGCGTTATTGCGATCCAGCAACACGCAGGTTTTTATCGTGGTGTCTAACACACTCGGCTACGCCTCATGCGTGTACACCACGATAAAAACCTTTGTGTTGCCAGATCGCACTAACGCACTCCCAACCATGTATTAATAGTATACTATTGTCACCGTTGGTTGACGTATCTCTCTGTATTTTTCCCTGACAACGCATAGAGATGCAAATTGTGTTTTTCATTCGATCTCCACGTTATTTGCTGTTATGAATTCCATTCTTTGTCAAGATCGATTCGATATTAAGATCACGTGATACGGCCTTGGTAAGGTAGTCGTCACTATCGTACTCTTGGTTGACATATCTCTCTAGATTCTTCCCTGACAACGCGTAGAGATGGAGGTTATGTTTTATCGTTTCGTCTTCGTAGCCCACGCTAGCATACCACCGTTTTAGTCCGATCTCTCTGTCGTCAACGTGTGCTATCGTTACATGACACCCTAGTTCGTACATTTTCTGAAAATCAAAACAGAACATGTATCAATTAAATAATAATAATGATGATATTAATGATAACAATAATAATGATGCTAATTATAATAATAATGAATATTAATAAATAATAATTATCATAACAATAATAATAATGATAATAATAATTATAATCAATTTTGTCATTGATAATTATCATCATCATCATCATCATCATCATCATCATCATAATGATAATAATAATGATAATATGCTTTAAGTAGCTAGTGCCTCATTAATATTAATATTGTTCTTCCTTTGCATTGTAGCAGTATTATAGAAGCATATAAGGAGCATTATAAAAAACTTAGTTTCTAGAACGGGGGTAAAAAGTAATGTGCATTGTTTTAGTGCTATATTCACCCATTCTCTCCCTAACCACTGCCGGCAGACGTACCTTTATGATCTCATGTAGAAAAATGGCTCCAATGCCCTTATCTGGAGGGAAAAGAAGGATAGTGATAAAAGTAAATCCAGAGGAGTACCCGGTGATAATAGTAGAAGTAGTAGTAGTAGTAGTAGTAGTAGTAGTAGTAGTAGTAGTAATAATAATAATAATAATAATAATAATAATAATAATAATAATAATAATAATAATAATAATGATACTATACTACTACTACTACTACTAATAATAATAATGATAATAATAATAATAATCAAGAAGGGAATGGAAGCCTGCATCACCACGATCTCTCCTCATCTTCGCCTATACGATCTTCAGAAGGCAGCTATCCTGCGCACAGCCAGACTGATAAGAAAAACACTCGGACACAATTAGCAGTATAAAGTTGCACTTGAAAACACTTGGTACTTGTTTTTGTTAAAGCAAAATCTTTCAAGAAAAATATACAGACTTTATCCTGTTTTTCGGAATAATAATAATAGTAATAATAATAATAATAATGATAATAATTATATTAATAATAATAATAATAATAATAATAATAATAATAATAATAATAATAATAATAATATAATGATCATGATAATGATAATGATATCAGCTACACTACTGCGCACATATCCATCCCAGGGGGTGCTCAAGGCGCCTTCATAGTAGGCCCTACTATTATTACCCTGGCTTAGCCCAGCTGCCCTAAGGCGCTGAAAGCATTCAAGTTCCTACCAGGTACCCATTTACTCTACCTAGATGAATGAGTGGCAGATGTAGATTAATGTCTTGCCAAAGGACATTACTACCGCGGCGGGAACCACGTGATCCACAGTCCAGTGATGTATCCATATTGTATTGCTATATACATTTATGTTAGTTATTCAAAATACGCACAGGCTTACATTCCTGATTTTTGCATTTAGAAGAACAAATCCATTCTTGTATAACAAATGTGAAAAAAAAAACCATCGGATACATAGATACGTATTCCTTTATAACGTCCATGAGAATTACAATGAAATCTCCATTATTTCATCTAGCAATGTATGACTTTGTCAATCTTGAAGCCAAATATAGGTAATTGTTCATAGTTTAATAAGTAACATAATATGAATAAAAAATACATGTTAAATGTGTATATTTTACAGTTCAAGTTAATGCTCGTCTATGCCCTATACGTTTTTTTTTTATATTATAATATACGTAATTAATCATGTACATGGATGTAAATTTTTAGGAGGAGCCATAGAGGATCACTTCATTTGGAGAGGAATCCATGATCAAAATAGTCGAAATCACTTTCAAAATAGTAATTCAGTTAACCACTACGATACCTCCATAATCTAGAGTAGATTCAATTCCAAAGGAAGAGAAATCCCGGATTTTGCTTAGGACGGCTCACGCACTTGGTCAAGAATAAGGACTTTTCGAATGTGTCAACGTGAACGCCGTCCTAGATCCTCCCAGCTACAATGGACTTCTTTGTGTTAACTGCATACAAAGTAGGTGAAGCGAGGCACTGCGCTTTGTGCAAGAACGGCTCGCCCGTCCTCAAGCCAGTGGGCAGGTGAGCCGTTCTTGCACAAAGCGCGGTGCCTCGCTTCACCTACTTTGTATTCAGTTTACACAAAGCAGTCCATTGTAGCTGGGAGGATCTAGGACGGCGTTCACGTTGACACATTCGAAAACTCCTTAATGAGTTTACTTGGTCGCTCTTCTCGACCCGGAAGTAAATATAAACATGATATCCCACTCAATGCAGAGGCGTGGAAATCCACCCATTTAAAAGTCATACTAGGAATCATTCCGTTTTATTGTGCATTTGTGAATTTATTGTGATCTTTTGAGAGTAAAATCCACTATATTTCGACCAAGGATTTCCATTCCTAAACAAACTGATCCCTTAAGTAAACGAGTGGACTTCCACTCCCGTACATTTAAAGAGCACTCATCTATACTACTCCACGCCTAATCTAAATGAATCATTTCTCTCTCTTAGATTCTTTATATATATATATATATATATATATATATATATATAAAATATGTATATCTTCACTCTCTCTCTCTCTCTCTTTCTCCCTCTCTTCTTTCTATCTTCATCTCTCTCTATCTTTGCATATATATATATATATAATATATATATATATATATATATATATATATATATATATATATATACTACGGGTTTTTGAAAGAAATTTTAGGATGGGCATTGTGGTTTGTGGGGAACAATTATGATAGGTTGTTGTATGTTTTCCTTTTTTCTGCTTTTTTTTTTTTTTTTTGCAAATTTTGCTGCAGCATGTATGCCTGTATATTTTTACATATATACATATCAATCCTAAAATGGTTCTTCAAAGGGTTCCAAGGTGACAGAGTTCTTGGACCAAACTTAATTTAAGCGGAGTTTTTTTTTTTTTTTTTTTAATTACACTTTTAGCAAAATTTCCATCTGTGACGCAAAACGTTCACATCTCTTATGAAATTTAAAGCTTTAACGCCTCTTGATTACCAGCTTCTGCATGGTTATATGAATCAGGGAAATTAGAGAATCTGCACGAGAAGCGCGCGGCGAGAGTGAAGTCTGATCGTGTACTTAGTAATACCTTTTGTCAATCATTGTTTGGAACGTTTCATTTTTTAGTGTTTTTTTTTTCCCTCAGTTTTTCAACATTTTTCCTTATTCTATTTTACACCTCCGGATTTATTGGTGGGGCAAAACGATATTTTTGCCCTCCAAATATTTTCTTGTGGGGGGGGGGGGCAACTGCTCCGTCTGCCACCCCATATTCGACGTCCCTGCTGATATAAATGACAAAAGAGTAATGATCTCCAACTGTAAGACATTTGATCATTTCATTGATTCTCATTATTTTAAAAAAGAATAATAACCAAATTTTTATCAATTTTCAGTACACCTTCAGTACACACACAGATATATATATATATATATATATATATATATGTGTGTGTGTGTGTGTGTGTGTGTGTGTGTGTGCGTGTGTGTGTGTGTGTGTGTGTGTTCTTGCCTCTGCCCGACTATTTGTAAACGCTCACCTCTATAATGGGGATGGATGAACACGTTTTCTCCCGTTCCCGTCACTCCTCTCCAAGCGCAGAAGTTGATCGAATAAATTCCATAGCCGATGACAGAGGTTTTCCCATCCTTCCCATGAGCCTCTGCTACGTCACAAAGAAAGGCCGGTCTTTCTCCAAAGCCAGCATTGATGAAATCTGAACGGGAAAAAAAATGTTAGAAAGTCTTTTAGTTATCCGGAGGTGTGAAGAAAAGGAATGGCTACAGTCCATTAGATCGACAGCCCACTTGACGGACATTGCTCCCTCACAAAAGTTGATATTTAAAAAAAATATATTTATTTATTTACCACTTGTAACACCCTCATGTGTGACTGCATGATGTATCATACGTACCTTGTTCGGCAATCTGGAACAATTCGCGACATCCTTCCCACTCGGCATGTGCCAGAAGATATCTAAATATGACAGGACAATCTTCCAGCCTTGATGGACGGAAGAGGACTTTGATAGCTTCATCTGGAGGAACGACCGATTCCACTGGATAGGATGTAAAAAAAATAGACAGTAGAATCAATGAATAGATAAATGAGTGAATAAACAAAACAAATGAAGAAAGAAAGAACATCAGATATTCCCTAAAGGCGGCGCTGTGTCGTTCTTTGCAGGGGGATGCCGCACTCTACATTTGGAGCAACACGTACGGTTCGGTTATATAAGTTCAGAGACTTTTACCTTGGATCTTGAAAAAGAATTAACCCATATTCAAACTATTGGCGCCGGACTTTTACTAGAATAAGCCCACCTTAGAGCTGGGCATATACCTGACTTAGCCCATAATTATTCGACCTATAGCCCCTGGATCTCTACCAAAAAGAGACCACATAAGAACTGGCACAAGGACCTTTATTAGAGTTAGACCACATTAGAACTGGGCTCGGGACTTTTACTACCGTTTTAGCCCAGTCCGAAATCGGCGCAGATAATTACATAGGAGATATCTTTTTAAAAAGGACATAGGTCGTTAGTGGCAGTAGAATCATATAATCTTAATCTTGCAATGCTAAAATGTGTAAAAGGGTTTTTAGACTTAATACCTACACAGCTCAATTGATTTAACCCTAACATGTCTAGGGCAGGGGCCGCGGAGCGTTTTGAAAGTGGGGGGGGGGGGGGGTGGGAGCTGATCTGATTTCACTCATTAATGACAAATTTCGAGCCTTTTTCCGAGATTTTTTTTTAACGTGTCTACTCAAAAAAGGGGCTGCACCCCAGCCCCCCCCCCCCCTGATTCCGCGGCCCGTGTAAGGTAACCAATCCCATTAACTTCGGTGCGAAAATTAGTTCTTTATGTGACATTTTCAATACAGAGAGAACACCCAAGGGCCTCATACATCATGTTTTCAACTTGTGAACAGTGGCGTTGCATGAGTCCGACAATGGGGGTGGGGGGCAGGCACATCTTGGCACGGGGGTGGTGGGGATGATGCACTGGTCTTATTCAGAAAATGAAACGCGAATATACAAGTCCATTGATTAGAGAAGGGTTCGGATGGGTCCTAACGTATTCTTTATACTCGACCGTTTACTCGCCACGTGCCTCCCCCGTATTAACCCCTCTAACCACGCCATTGATTGTGGAAGTGCGTGAGTGGAGCATTACCTGTTGATTTCCTGTGCTCTGCAAATCTTGGTCTCGATCTCACGTCTGCTTCTTTGTTTCTTGTAATAACTGATGCTGAGAACGAACGGGAACTTGCTCCCACCAACGGGGTCTTCCTTACCGTCATCAAGTGTTGCCCAATAGACCTGCGGAGTGCGCGTTGGGAATGCCGAAGCACTGGAGCGATGTCATGAACCAGTCTTGCCAAAGACATGTTTTTGACCTTAAGCTCTTCTTTTTCTGATAAGTATAGATACACACGTGTCTCTTTGAAGGATGAATATGAATACAAACGTGTTTCTTTTAACAATGGAATAAAAAACAAACGTGTTTCTTTGAAGGATGGAATATGAATATTAATTGTTTCTTGGAAGGTAAACATACTTGAAGCTGCTGCACTGTATTTTTATGTAGGGTCTGTTCCGTAAAAAAGAAAAATTGTTTTGATAATGAACTACTTTTCTTTATCTTTCTTTAAAAGAATAAACACATAAAATTGAATGAAGATAAACAACCAAGGACCAATGGTAACAGATAGAAAGTTGCTCAGGCAGATTTTTAAAAGACCTATTGCCAAAAGAAAATGAGGAAAACCGTGAAAATAACTTTCACATTATTATTCGATGGTGAATTAAGATTGTCATATGTAATAACTTTTCATATCACTAAATTAACATAATCAAAACAAAATCGAGCTGCCCCACTCTGGGATCCGTTTCAAAGTCGGGAGGGGGTATTCTCAGGGGAGCGTTTCATCAAGAGTTTTGTCAGTGATTTTTACCGACAAATTTGCTCTCAGCCAATCAGATGGGAGGATTTCAGTAGCTTATAACAGTTGTCGGTTAAAATCACTGACAAAACACTTCATGAAACGCTCCCCTGATTTGGTTTGGACGGGAATGTGCGGCTGAAGACTCTAAACCCATATCCATTTTTAAGGGTCACTTTGGCAGAAAATTATACCAGGTTATTCGGGACTTTGGATGAAAAAGCGAAATGATTTCAATCATTTTTGCATCTGGGATTTGCACTTTGTCGAGAATAGGGCCTACATGGGTGAGGTATTATTCTGAAGAAAACAGCTATCCATATGTTTAAGGTCAAGATCTAAAAGTGGTGCCATTTTTAAGGGATTTTCCAACATAAAACATACCCCATTTAGGGATTTTTTTTTTTTGCAAAAAAAGCGACCCAACAGAGTGGCCAATCCCTGTATACTGTATTAGGCGAGTAACCAGCGGGGTTTTAAAGTCAGATTTTTATACTTTGAATAGAGTATACTTTTCCAGTTTACCTTCGGCATTAACTTTCCATTTTTATGTCTGCCATGTTGTCAATTAAAACCAAAATTCAAATAAAAGACGAAGAGAGCAATCGGTAACTACTAGTGGAGTCCGCTTTCACAACACCGTCTTATTGTTGAAGTTTGCTGACATGCATGCCACTGAAACACGTGTATTAAAATTACATGCATTTCAAGGGGGTGTTGTATTTATGACGGTTTCGATGCCCACCGAGATAGCTAGCGTCTGTTGGATTTAAAGGATTGAATGGTCTCTAGCAAGAAGTGAGCAAATGCGAGGGGAGCAGCAGTATTATCAACATCATACAACGTGGAAAGAAGTAAATGAATGTATGACTTATACCCTTGATTTGAATCCAGCTAACCATGAAATCACAATATGGCTTTCTATACATTACATCTCTACTCCACACTTTTGTTTTTCTTCCACTTCCACTGACCGGTTTATGGCTAGCACTCAATGCCACAAAACTCGAACCTCCTGTGATACTGAGACCCTTTTTTTTGCAATGTACATGTATTACGAAAGATGTTACCGGAATCAAGCAAAAGAAAATGAAAGGATCATTTCCTTAAAATCTTCAATTTGGGTTCATGTTGAGTTGTTCGAGCACAGGGGCCGGGGTGGGGGATAATTCTCGAACTTGGTTGGTTAAAACTGTTTTCGATCAAAAAGGATCGATCTTTGATTGATTTATATTAAGATAAAGTTGATTTATGGTCGAGTGATTACATTGTGTAAGAGACTGTATATGGAAACAATTGAGAAAGGTTGATTATATAAGAATCAGAATATACTGTGAGGATTTGGAATCATCAAATTGATAACAAATTGACACATTCTTGCTGAATTTCACATGTTCTGCACACAGAATTGTGTAGATAATAGTAATTATAATAATAATAATAATAATAATAATAATAATAATAATAATAATAATAATAATAATAATAATAATGATAATAATAATAGAGGGGACTATATTACACACACATGTTACATGAATGCTTCGACCAAACTTTATGCCTTTTTTCTCTTCATATTTCGAATAAATTATGAGGGACATTTGAAGAGCAATTTTTTTTCGGAGGACATTTCTTCCCCCCCCCCCCCCCGGGGGGGGGGGGCACTCAACTATATTGCTGTACACAACCGCGACCAAAAAACGCGGGAAAAGGGTAGTTTTTGCCGACTGAGGCGCGTGACGCGCGTGACGCGTTTAGGATGTCAAAAACGCCAAAAATTGGGGAAAAAGGGTATGTTAATTTGTGGAGTTTTTCAATACGCGTTTAGGGTATTCCCCCCCCCCCCCCCAAGTTGTCTGGATTTCGCCGGGGGATTTTGTGCGATCTAGAATTCCACGAGTCTCTTTTGAAAACTTTAATAGTCGCTATTGACAGGTACGTTTGAGAGGTTTAACTCAAATTGAGGTAGACCTTGTTAAGGGGTAAGTTTTACGGGTTATACTTGTTTAGGGGGTAAAATTTTCAAGAAAGCACGCGAAAATCCTTGAATAGGGTGTAAATTTGACCAATGGATAAAACTGGTTTAGGGATGGTTTGGAAAACCTGTGGTCGCGTTTGTGTACAGCAATATAGTTGAGTGCCCACCCCCCGGGATTTCTTCTATGATATTCTTACGAACTAACATTTAAAACAGTATAAGAAAGCTCACAAATTACTTTTCACGTTTCCCAGAACTCAAAATCCTCTTTAAAACAACAACAACAAATCAATTTGGAAGTATGATTATTATGGCATTAATTGCCGCCCATACTATCGGTGGTCAACGTGCCTCTTAACCCGTCCCGAACAATACACTGAAATATGAATGGTCAAGTCCATTTTCTTTTCACGAACGATTTATCTCTATCTATATTACAGACGTTTTTTCTATTTCTTTTCTTGTGAACGCTCTTCATCTGTTCTAACCTCATTCACTTCAAAACCATATCATGTTGTATCCTGTGTAAAATCGCAAACCTGTAGTAAGAAATGCAATGATTCTTATTCAGAACAACGTGCATTAATTCAAGGCTTATTTTACAATGCATGTATATTCACCGGTTAAAATTCAACCGAGTGTAATACTATTCAATAAGATTGACAATCATCTTTATTTCCTGAAAAAAATCGTTCAGTTCATGCAAAGCCACGCGAAAATCCTTGAATAGGGTGTAAATTTGACCAATGGATAAAACTTGTTTAGGGGTGGTTTGGAAAACCTGTGGTCGCGCTTGTGTACAGCAATATAGTTGAGTGCCCACCCCCGGGATTTCTTCTATGATATTCTTACGAACTAACATTTAAAACAGTATACATTTGTAAGAAAGCTCACAAATTACTTTTCACGTTTCCCAGAACTCAACATCCTCTCTAAAACAACAACAACAAATCAATTTGGAAGTAATATGGCATTAATTGCCACCCATACTATCGGTGGTCAACGTGCCTCTTAACCCGTCCCGAACAATACACTGAAATATGAATGGTCAAGTCCATTTTCTTTTCACGGACGATTTATCTCTATCTATATTACAGACCTTTTTTCTTCTTCTTTTCTTGTGAACGCTCTTCTGCTGTTCTAACTTCATTCACTTCAAAACCACATCATGTTGTATCCTGTGTAAAATCGCAAACCTGTAGTAAGAAATGCAATGATTCTTATTCAGAACAATGTGCATTAAATCAAGGCTTATTCTACAATGCATGTATATTTACCGGTTTAAATTCAACCGAGTGTAATACTAGTCGATAAGATTGACAATACCATCTTTATTTCATGGAAAAAAAATCGTTCAAGTCATGCAAAGCCATGTAGGAACACAAATTCATGCATTTGCAAAGGCCTATTTTGAATTCTCCCGGTTTTTATAGTGTGATGCTTGTAAAATCGTACTCCCACCTGAACGATAACGATAAACTATATGCATATAATTATATTGTACTTTATAACGATAATAAAGTATAATTTTGCTTACGTCGCTATACTCTCCGAGTCCCTCGGACGTTAGCATAAGAGGGTTTTCGAATGTTTCAACGTGAACGCCGTCCTAGATCCTCCCAGCTACAATGGACTGCTTTGCGTTAACTGCATACCGCGCTTTGTGCAAGAACGGCTCACCCGTCTACTGGCTTCTCCCTCGTCCACTAGTGAGATCGAGAACGCGTCCAACATGGTATTGCCGTAAAACGTGAACCTCGCTTCACCTACTTTGTATGCATTTCACACAAAGGCAGTCCATTGTAGCTGGGAGGATCTAGGACGGCGTTCACGTTGACCCATTCGAAAACCCTCTATTATCATATCTACCCTAACCTGAGCATAGGCCTATTGTATTGTTAGTTCGGAAGTCCTATGAATGTGTTTACGTGTCGTCAAAGAATATCCGACTATAAATTTCCTGTGTCGAGGCCACGCAATATAGCAAAACTATTAAGATGTGTATACATTAAATGGTTCTGTTTCACGATCGGAAATCCACAAGTTCCCCACCGTGGGAAAGAAAACACACACACACACACACACTTCACTTACTCCTCACTAACTCTAGTGCACAAACAGGTGATCCGATCCCGGGAACAGGGGGCGGGGGCGGGGGAGGGGGCGGGGGGGGGGGGGACGTTCACCCGTAAAATTCTCACATGGGAATTGAAAAATGCACACAACAAAATGAAGGTGTGATTTAACATCACTCATTTGAAACTCTGAAGCTCTTATTTAGTGCACAGTTTCACTAAGTCCAAACTTAAAATCTTCTTGCTCTCTCGCATAAAAATAACATGTTTAACTTTAAAGATCAAGTTGAGTTCGAGTCATGCGATTACATTGTGAAAGAAACTGTCTCAAAATATTATTGGTGTATGCTGTGAAGTTTTGGAATCATCAAAATGAAAACAAATTGACCCTATCTCGCTGAAAAGTACATGCGCTGCACATACCAATGGGTATATAAGACTGCACACTCACATATGCCATGAATGTTCTTTTTTGTTTAATGACGCTATCGATTAAATAAAAAAGCAACTCATGATAATGAAGCGGCACGACCGGGATGGCCGGTGGCGACCACCATCCCGCACCGGACCGACTCCAGAAATATTTAAACATCACCTCTTTCTTCTCTCATTCGCTGTCCTCTCAAAATCTAAAGGCCACCGCACACCTTACGATCGGTCTGCGATCCGATTTGTGAAAAAAATCGCTATGGCATTAAATATTGGCCTTTTAACAAATGAAATCTACCCTATTCAGTCTCTGAAAAGCAATATGAATAATAAACATAGGGTTTTGGTGAGCTGTCAGCTTTCTACAGGGAATAAGAGCAAAATTAGTTTCAAATCGTAGGCAGTCGTCCGATTTTTGTGACGTCACCACTACTCGGTGCCGCTTTGGCCATTACAATGACTAGAAAACTTGGCAAAGGCCGTATTATCGATTTTACTATCTGTATGACTATTCAGAAGCTCAATCAAAAATATTTTTCGTTTTTAAATAATTTGTCAAATGATATTACATTTTTTTTTTCTGAAATCGGATCACAGACCGATCGTAAGGTGTGCGGTGGCCTTTAATAACAGTCATCTCGATTCTCTTTCCTTATCAAACTAAATTGATATCAAATCTCAGTTCTCCGTTCTCGAGAACTGTTTCGCCCTAGTGAAAATCGAACAGTCTCAATCTCTCGTTGAATTAAAAGTCTAAGAAATAAATCAATTCCGAAACGAGAGTGAAATAAATGAAGTGTCAGTGGAACATATTTATTAAGACGAAGAAATCATAACGACGACGAAAATATAGCAAGGCTTAATTGGCCTGGGCGCCCCGAGCTAACAAAGAAAATTAACAGAAGGCTCCCCCCCCCCCCCGACCTAATTTAACAGCGAAAATTAACAGAAGGCGACTCGACGTAACTTAACAGCGAAAACTAACAGAAGGCCGCGCATCCGTGTGCCTCCTCGATTTTATACGTCTTATTAACCAATTGACCGCAATCTTCTTAACCCTGTCATTACGTATCTCATCTCTGACCAATTAAAACTCTTTCCTAAAACCAGAGTCTCACCCCTAACCCCTCCGAGGAAGTCAATCAATTTCAAATAGAAAAGAAGCACGTGCTTTCTACCCTCTCAAGAAAGGCGTGGCTTACAACCCCAGCAAATGTCCGGGGACGCCAAATTAAATATTCACAAGAATCTTGAAGTCCCGACATGTATGAATAGCCTGCAAAAGAATCTTTTGTTAACATGGATATTATTAATACCAATATCGGAAATGTCTGCATACCAGACGGGATACCTGTATGAAACTCATTCATCCTAACAATACGGTCAGGGGCCATCTCCAAAATAAGTTGAAACACTGCCCATGCTCTATACAATAATAACAAATACATAAAACGATCCCCAAATTTCTATGTCAATAAACTTTCACCCTATTTCTGTGTTAATAAACTTTCTGATCTTGTTTTACCCGATTCATAAACCTCTTTCTATCTAACTGACCTAGTGCCCCAACGTCCTAAAAAGATCCAAATCATTAAGGAATTATCACGTGGTGGCCTATAAAGCATTTTGACAATAATAAATGGAGAGCTTCGAACTTCCGAGATCCTGCTGTTTCTCAGACTCACACTTTTGTTTTCATTATCATTATTTTTTTCACATTTTTTGTTAATGGTTGAAGGTCACTTGATACCATTGAGGACGCTCGCTTTATGAAAGCGCTTGCATAAATAAAGATGAAATAAGGATAATCTCGTAATGATTGATATATCGATAATAATAATGTTGTTATAATGATAGTAATAATAGTCATCATCATCATCAACATCATCATGATTATCATAATGATAATAATAATGATGATAATAATGATAATAATAATTAATAATAATAATAATAATAATAATAAAAAAATATTAATAATAATAATAATAATAATAATAATAATAATAATAATAATAATAATAACAATAGTAATAATAATAATAAGAATAATTACAACAATAATGATAACAATAATAATGAACATAACAATAAGGGTTACCTTTCCAAAAACTATTACGATGATCTAGTCTGGATACAGTCAAATTATGAACAGCAAGGTAACATGTCATGACGTCAATAATTCTACAATACGTCGATTTCCCGCAAAAAGGCCGCAGGGGCGGCGCTACAGGGGGGGGGGGGGGCAGAGGGGGCGACCGCCCCCCCTATGATTTTTCACGTAGTGAAAAAAGAAAAAAAAAGAAGAAAAAAGAAGAAAAGGAGGAAGAAAAGGGAAGAAAGAAGAAAGAGGAGTATTAAAAAGAGAGGTCTTAAACATATAACTCTATATTACCCCTGTTATTTAATGGAGAAAAAATATGACGTCATCTTTAGGTCGTCTTGCCCCTCCTATCAAAATACGCTGGCGCCGCCCCTGCAAGGCCGTTATAACCTTTTAACGTTTGCTGCTTGGTGTCAGCCTTCCGCTTTACGTAATATACAAATACTTCACTTTAATGGCTGCTTTCATTGGTGGCACTCCACATTGTTACATAATCACTGTTCTTAGTTGTCACTCTATATATATTTATGCATCTCAACAGAAATATCAGTCCGTGATATTTGAAGCTCCCCTATATACTACATGGGAGAGGGATTCGGCAAAGCCACACCTAGTCCCTTCAGAGCATATTACCAAACGTAATAGACTGAATTTTGGTTCCCCCTCCTCCCCTCATCACCATCCATTATGACCACCGAGAACGACCACGACATCACGTCGACGTCATCGATGTCGGATGAAGGTTCTTCAAGTCCCCAATGCTACTTTCCTTCGTTTGTAACCAGGCTCGTAGCAATGTCCATCGCTATCTTCATGATGACCACCACGCTTATCTTAATCCCTTGTCATCGTCGACTTCGTAAGCGACATCATATATTTCCCTATAACCTTTTGCTCTCCGAACTTATCTCGGCCATTTTGTATGCATTTTTTGAGATGAGAGTGGAACTTCCTCCACAGGTAATTAATTTTTGCTTACTGATTGATTGCTTGCTTGCTTACTTACTTTTTTCCCCCTTTATTTTCTGTCGTAAAGACTTTCTGGAAGAATAGGCTGAAGGGGTTAGTTTATAAGGAAATAACAATAAAATATTTACATTATTTACATTCGATACAGTTGACCACAACATATTGTTGGAAAGATAGTACTCTGATTTTTCTGTCTCTGGTACGGCACTGCAATGGTTTCGGTCCTAAAATACTCGCCGACGTTTCAGTGTTTGTGTTAGGAATAACAACTCAGATAGATATCCATTTGAATATGGTGTTCCGCAGGGGTCCGTTCTCGGACCCCTGTTATTTATATTGTATATCAAACCACTGGGCGATATCATCAGGAATCACAATATACAATTTCACATTTATGCTGATGATATTCAAAATAATGTACTTTAGTTTCGATCCTAAAAATGCAGATAGTTTGCACCGTGCAATATCGGTGATGGAAAGTTGCATTCATAATGTAAGGCAGTGGATGGTGATGAACAAGTTACAGTTAAACGATGCAAAAACAGAGGCATTGCTACTTGTTTCGCCCAAACTTAATCATCACCTTCCAGAAAGAGTGTCGGTGTCTGTCGGCACTGCTTCATTGTCCCCTCTGATTCTTTTAAGACTCTTGGTATCTATATTGATCCTTCATTATCCATGTCTAACCAAATATCTCCACTTTGTAAATCTCCCAACTTTCATTTGTATAATATATGTAGGGTAAGAAAAATGCTCACAAAAGAAGCTTGTAGCCATGCTATTCGATCGCTTGTGCTTAGTAGGTAAAATTACTCAAACTCCCTATTAATTAATGTTAATAAAACAGATATTGAGAGGTTGCAGCGTATCCAAAAGCGTGTCGCCAGGATTGTTTTGAAAGCAAGGAAGCAGGATAGGGCAACTCTTTTTTGAAACAGTTACATTGGTTGCCAGTTGAGAAGAGAATTTCTTACAAGGTTGTTTTGATTGTTTATAAGTGCATACACAAATTGGCACCCGAGTACCTTTTTACTTTACTATCCACACCTCACTGGTCAAATTACAGACTTCGCTCTGGTGAAGATACTTCAATTTTACACGTTCTTAGAGTTGATCGAAGAAGGGTGAAGCTAGCTTTGATTTGCTGTGGTCCAAAATTGTGGAATAGTTTGCCAGCACATTTACGGTCGTGTATATACATCTACAGAATCATTTAAGCGGAATCTAAAGACATATTTTGTTTGTATTGTAGTTAAGTAATCTTGGAGAGCTGTATGTAAAGCGCATAGAGCAGTTTTAATTGATCATGCGCTACATAAGTCACAGTTTATTATAATTATTATTATTATTACAAAAACTGTTTTGTTTGGTAACATTTTTCTTGCAATATACAATTTATGTTGGTTAAAACATAAAACATTAGATTTAGTATAATTTACTATTAGATCATTAGCTTTAAACCAGTTTGAAATCTTACACAATTCAGAATTGGTAAATGAAACAAGATGATCAAAATTACTGTGTGAAGCAAGTAGAGTTGTATCATCGGCAAATAATATATAATTAAAAAATGATGATGCATTACATAAGTCATTAATATATAATAAAAAGAGGATTGGGCCAAGGATAGAACCTCGAGGAACACCATAAGTTATTTGGATCGTGAAGAGTTACATGAATTATTGAATGTATATTGGTATCGATTACAAAGATATTCGTTGAACCAAGGGAATTCCACGTATTCTAAAATTGGGTAATTTGGATAATAGTATGTTATGGTTAATCAAATCGAAGGCTTTAGATAGGTCTAAAAAAATTGCAACAGAATGTAGTTTATTATTAATATTATTGATTAATCTGTCCTGTATATCTATAATGGCGGAATCACATGAGTGGTTTGTTTTGAATCCATACTGAGAATTATTTATAAGATTGTTATTACTTAAGTGAGATAAAAGTCTATTATAGATAAGCCTTTCTAGTATTTTTAAAGTAAAAGGTCTATAATTGTAAAAAGTATGTGTATCACATTTTTAAATACTGGTATTACTTTACCTATCTTTAATTTACTAGGAACAACCCCGGTGTTTAAAGAAAGATTAAAAATATATGTTAGAGGTTGGGCTATAAAGTGAATGATTTTCTTTACAATTTTAGTACTGATGTCGTCAAAACCGCAACTGCTACTCATTTTCATATTTTTTTCTTTTTTACTATATTGATGATTTCATTATCATTAGTTAGAACTAGAAATACAGATTTATGACATGGATTGTGAAGATAGGATGAAAACGGTGTGTTGGGGCTAAATTTAGTAGAACCAGAATTTAGAGTTGATGCAATATTAGAAAAATAGTTATTAAATTCATTTGCAGTAAGTTGATTGTTTGTGAATTTGATATTATCTTTGATAAAATAAGATGGAAAGCCTTTTTTTCCGTTTACCCAGGAGATCGCCTATGACTGCCCATACCTTTTTAAGGTTATTTTTATTTTTATCTAGTAGATTAGTGTAATACTGTTTTCGGGTATATTTTAGTACTTTATTAAGTTTATTACGATAAGTTTTATATTTGTGTTCATTGTTTTTACTTGAATTTTTACAATACTGCCTATATAAGTGATTTTTTTTAATTGATACTTTTAAAATAGATTGTGTTATCGGGCTTTCTTGGAGATTTATGCTTCTTTTATTGAATAAATACAAAGTTGGAGTCAAATAACATTTTGAATTTAGATAAAAATACGTTATAAGCAATATTAGCATCAGATTGAAAAAAATAGCAACTCGTTCCAATCAGTAATAGATAAGTCGTGTTTGAGTGAATTGATGGTTGAATCATTTATTTTTCTGGAAGGAATTTCTTTTGTGGAGCAATAATCTTTCGGGAAGTCATATTCACACGTGATTAGAAAAATTGGGAAATGATCTGTTATGTCATTATATAATATGCCTGAGAATAATTGTTTGTTACATATATTACTAAGAATATTGTCAATGAGGGAAACAGAAGAGTTACAAATTCTTGTTGGTTTGTCTATCAATGGTTGAAATGAGTTGTCATAAATAACATTAACAAAATTATCAATATTTTGTACAGAAGCGCTCTTAAGAAGGTTTATATGAAAATCACCCATTATGTATACATTCTTGTTTTCACGTTGAACTTGTTCAAGACAATCATTAATAAAATCATTAAATAAATTAATACTCTCCTTGGGATCCCTATAGATTATGCCAACAATAATATTTTTTGCGGGAAATACTTATTTCAATAAAGAGGGATTCGCAAATGTCTGTTGATAAAGTAAAGTCAGATCGGATGGATATATAAGAAAGTCACGAACGAGTAAAGCAACGCCCCCGCCTCGGCTTTTATTCCTATTGTTATGTAAAAAAAAAAAGAGTATAGCCATTTAAGTTAAAAAGTAGGGGAGTATAATTATGAATCAATCTTTCGCTAAAATCATATATTGAGAGATTATGGTCGAGATGAGATATAAAATCAGATATGGCATCAAAATTCTTGAAAAGGCTTCTTGCATTGAAATGTAATAAGCTAAAAACTTGGTAGCTATCTAATTTGAAAGATTTATTGAATTCAGCAGGAAGGAAGTATTTACATGTGGTACTATTATCGGATTGAAGAAAATGTTCATCAGGATCTATATCATCTTGCAGAGTTCGGTTGTCATGGTGATCGTCATCAGGGCTGGGACCAGTCGAGTTTAATAACTGAAGGTCGATATTACACTTTAATTGTGTATTACCATGTTCAAATACAAGTACAAATACAAATTATCAATAGATGGAAAGGAAAAAACATACTGTCAGCAACAATCCAACACATCCCACACACCAGCACACATTAATAACACCTATATGAAGTACAATAGTTTAATATAAACGCGAATTTTAAGATGTAACAAATAACGTCAGAGAAAAAAACAAAAACAAAATATCAATAACATTAGTATTTACAATATTGTACTTGATTTGAGTTACAATTACAAGAAAACTAGAACGAACCTCCCAGGATAATTGATATTTAAAATATGTACAATACCAAGGATTTAAGAAGGATTCAAAGTGAAAGAGTTTTAGATACTGAGGAAGATGGTTTCATTGAGGTTTCAATTAGAATGGAACATCATTTATTACAGATTTGCAGCTTCTTCTAGTGAGTGGATGAGTTTCTTTGTGGTTTTTCCATATGATGTTGGTAGGGCTACAAAAATTCGTCCATCTTGTGACCATGTTGCTGTCACATTTTTTTGCTGATCTTGCTTTCTTCAGAATTTCATAATTCGATGAAGTTAGGTCCTCCGCGATGGAAATTCTTGTGTCTTTTAATCGTCGTCGTGTTCTCATGATGGATTGTCGGACACGGTATTATGCAAATTTGACAATGATGGGTCGATGACGTTCTTTCATTTTACGATATGTTGATGACAAAATGGGGCTTAATACGCTCGGAGACATCGTTAACATGGTTAATGTATTAATTATATTAATTACTTTAATTTATAGACGTGACAACCCCAGAATATTATTTTTATTATCATCGCCAAATGCTATATAGGCTCAATACTATATGCCTATTGTCATATGGCGACATTTTGTTACGTCATAATGCCCGTTGCACACGAGGTGTCCGTTGCCTCACGTAGGATGGCGTCAATTGACATGTGTGGTCTTTGGTGCGACGGGCATCATCATTTTGGAAGACTGATCTCTGACCAAATTTCCATAATTTCCCCTCAGGTCGGATTCTTCCTCGAAATGCTCATATCATCCTCTCATACGGTATCCCTTCTGAGCATCGTTTTGGTGACTGGTTATCAATTCATTACCATCCGTGTCGACCCGTTCGGTACCCGTAACATCATCACCACGCCGCGCTTGGTTGCGACATGCGTAGTGACTTGGTTGATCTCGTTTGCTTTGAGTTCGATCGTTACATCGCTCCGTAAGCTAACCATGATCATTCGCTTCCTCCTCTCGACATCATTGACCACCACATTTGCCACTGGCCTCTGTTATGTCGCCATCTACCGTTCGGTTGCCAAGGTCCCATGTGACGGGATCATCACCCGGGAACGGAAAGAAGAGAACCAAAGGGTTCTCCGCACGTTCGGGCTTGTCTTTGGAACAAATGTTCTTTGCTGGATATGCCCATGGGTGAACTGGACGCTTCTGTCTTTTGGGTGGTTAGAACATGAGTGTCTCCAGACTGTTGCTGATACGATGGTTAGCGTTAACTGGATTGCCAACTGTATCATCTACTGGTGGCGACTCAAGGAATTTCGAGCAATGTTCACGTTCTTTAGAAGAAAGAAAGCGACTGTTCATCCTCAGGACTCACTGATAACCGATTAAATGTATAGAGTATACTCGTCTAAATACACAGTAATATCACCACGTAAAATTTATTGGGAACTCTATATGCAGGTGGCTACTCCATGGCCCCTATTATACTAACGCAGTTAAAACCTTTGTGAGAACTAAATTGATGTTACACATTACAAAACATTAAGAGAGGAAAGATATATATATATATATATATATATATATATATATATACATACAGTGTGGTATGAAGGTGTGTAAACACGTATATGATTTTTCTTTTTACATGTCCAAGATACAACTTTAGCATCATGCTTTGCAGTTTTGTAGTATGATTTGAATATTGAGCGAGCGAACGAAGCGAGCTAGCAAACCTTATTCAAAATCTGTGAGATCCCAATTACATTGTAATATAAAAACGGGGACGGGGTTTCATTGGCAAAATTTCACAATGAAAATTGATTTAATAACCTATACTTTTAATACGAGCGAGCATAGCGAGCAAGCATTTGCGAATATTGGCTCTACGTCACTTTGGATTAGGGGCACATGTTATGGAAAAAGGAAACGTGCTACTTATCATGGGGAAAGGGACACTTACTAGAAAAATAAATGAATTCAATTCAACTGATTTTTTTAAATTCAATTCATTTATTTAATCATCAAAACGTACAGAAACGAGATAGGTTTACATCGATTTTTTAAAACAAAATACAATGATGGTTTGGTGACCCCGGAGAAAGCAGGGCTTATAAAAAGGGGCCACCAAATTAAAATACATAAAAAGATCAATACTTATACCAAACAAATCACCATAAGAATAGTACACTTTTGCAGCACAAAGAGAGAGAGAGAGAGAGAGAGAGAGAGAAGGACGAACAAGAATATCAAGAGCATATTATAAAGAAATTAGCATTTCCCTGCTTAACTTTTTGAATCTGGAAAGGGTTGAACTGTTTGGGGAGTTTGTTCCATAATTTGGGAAAATGGGTTTTAAATGATTTTGAAGCAACAGATGTGCGAACTGAGGTAAGTGTATTAAATCAATTTGGCGAGCATTATGGGAATGTATTGTGGAATTTAAAAGAAAAATATCGCTAAAAAGAGGAGGTAAGATATTGGCAAGAAGTTTGTACATAAAAACAAGGGAATTCAAGGATATCAAGTCCTTCAATGGTAATATATTTGATTGTAAGAATAAAGGTTTTGTATGACTACTGAAGTGAGCATTAAAGATAATTCGTATTGCTTTCTTTTGTAAAATACATAATTTATCTAAATGAGTTTTAAAGGTGTGACTCCAGACAGTGTTACAGTAATTTAAATGAGGGAGTATAATGCTAGTATGGAGAGTGGTCAAAATGGTCTGGGGCACGAAAAGTCTTAATTTGCAGAGAAAACCAATAGATCTTCATATTTTTTGTACAAATTGAGCTAAGATGTGGCTTCCAAGAAATATGTTCATTCAAAATTACACCTAGATACTGTATATTGACGACGTTTGCTATAACATTTCCACCAATAATAAGATTTGAGAGCTTTGAAGGAACCCTCCTGCCTCTTATTCGAAAAATAATATATATATTCCAAGTTTAAAATCAATTTAAAAACAATTTATTGCAAACAAACCACTTGTGTAATTTCTCCAGTCCATTGTTTGCTGATGATATAAGATCGTTGAATTTTTTATGTGATAATGAAACAGTTGTATCATCAGCAAACAACGAAAAGCGTAGAATTGAAGAACAGTTAACTATATCATTTATATAGTCAATAAAGAGGAGGGGCCCTAACACAGATCCCTGAGGAATTCCACAGGATGTATCTCTCTGTTGAGATTTGACACCATCGATCACCACATATTAGTTTCTATTTAACAAGTAACTGACGAACCATTGAAGTGGAACCCCTCTAATTCCATAAAATTCTTTAAAAAATTAATAAGATGTGGTGATCATAAATACGCTGAGGAAATAATTACCAACATCTATTTCATGTGAGATATTATTAATCAAGTTCAGTACACCAAGGCCAGTAGCAAAATTCTTTCTAAATCCAAATTGTTGGGTATTAAGATTTTTTTCTAACATTTTTGAAAAGAAGGGTGATAGAGCAATTGGTCTATAATTAATAATATCATGTTTATCACCCTTTTTTGTAAATTGTAATTACCATAGCGGTCTTAAGTTTGTCAGGGACAATACCTTGTGACATTGATTCATTGAAGATGTAACATAGTGGGTTAACAATCGTATGAATGCATTCCTTAATGACATGTGTAGCAATAGAGTCTGAACCTGGTGAGGCAGATGTTTTCACGGATGAGAGCGCATTGATTATTTCAGTATTGGAAGTTGGGTTAAAAAATAGTGAAATTGGTACACGGTTGGATAAATAATCCTGGAAATGAGAAGAAGAAGTAGGTAATCCTACCAATATTAACAAAATACTTATTAAATGTTTCAACACTAGATGCTTTACTCAATATCTTATCTCGATTGTAATACATGTGAGATGTAAATGCATTTTTTTTCTTTTACCTAATAAACTATTTATTAGAGACCAGGTTTTTTTCATATCACCTTTCACTTCTTTAAATAAGTTTTCGAAATAAATCTTTTTACTTCTACGAATGATACTAGTTAATATGTTTTATACTCAACATATTTTTTCCGACTTGGAGTGTCACCCTTCTTCACATAATGACAATATAACCTTTGCTTTCTTTTAATAGATTTTATGATACCATGGGTGATCCAAGGCTTATCACATTTTTTTTCAGTTTCACCTTTACAAAGGGAAAACATTCAAAATATAAGCGACCAAGCACGTGAATAAATAGATCATATGACATATTAACATCTGTTTTACTATAAATTAGAGACCAGTCAATCAACCGTAGCTTACTTTTAAATAACAAAATCCTCTCTTTGGTGATTACTCGTGATTTACCACAGAGTGAATGGATAGGAACAGGTATATTGTCACTTATACAAATTATTGGAAAATGATCTGAGAGATCTGAATAAATTATACCACAGTTGTTATACATGTGAATACAATTAGTAAATATGTTATCAATCAAGGTAGCAGAATTTCTTGTTACACGAGTTGGTTTACTTATAGTGGGAAATAAACCATATGTAGACAGAATATCTAAAAATTCATTAGCTTCGTTATCAATATCGTGATTAAGTAAGTTAATACTGAAGTCACCTAATAGGTATATGTCCTTGTTTAAAGGTAGAAGATAGTTTTGGGAAGCTCTCAAAAACTTTTCGTGAGATTTCTTTGATTTTACTTAATAAATAGCAAGGTACTAACATAACTAAGATGCTGTGAAGTTTTTTCCTCCTCAAGTGAAATATTTATCGAATGAGAGGTGAAAAGTAATAAAAATCCCTGGCCCCCAAAAGAGGGGATGTAAATTCAAACAACGGCCACACACATTACGCACATGGGGATTGCTGTGTGTTATAGAATACGCTACACATAGTGGTTTATTGTGCGGGGAACCTTCGGGTGGATATGGTCTTAGCGTGAGGCAGTGAAAAACCGTTAATACTCACATTACATTTTGAGAGGTTTTGAGTTAGATCTTAAGCTCATGTTCTCTTACTACAGGTGTTAGGTAAATGAGTTTTAGTTACAGCAGTGCACATATATTAGAGTACCTAAATACATTTTAAAAACTTCAGAAGAAGAAGCATACTTTCTGCCCACCATGCAAATGTTTGGTTACTCACGTTACAATTTTGTTTTTTTTTATATAATGTAATGTGAGTAACCGAACATTTACAGGGTTGGCAGGAACTATGTTTCTCCTTCTGAAGTTTTGATACTGTATTTAGGTACTCTTATTGGTGCATTGATGTAACTAAAACTCATTTATCTAACGCTTGTAGTAAGAGAACAGGAGCATAGGATGTAACTCATAACCTCTGAAAACGTAACATGATTATCCGTGGAATAACCCTCATCATTACTTAACTATTTAGAAGTCAGAGATATTCCCAGCACAGGGAGAAAGTCGAAAATGTGTTACCACGATGAGCCTTGCACCTCATATGGGCCACAAACGGAGACAACAGAAATGCATTTTGCAGAATCTCTTTCTCCACCAACTTTACTGCGAACCCCCCCCCCCCCCCCCTCCAATCACACAATCACAACAAAATTAGGGGACTATTTTAGGGGAATATTAGGCGTACGAATTATATTTTCAAACAAATGAATGATAGCAATATACTGATGTGAGTGATATTGTCGAACTTTGGGGACAGTTTTAAATTAATTTTTTTTTGGTATTTTAAAAAGCAAAAAAAAAAAAAACTTGTAAACATACGTTACATTTCAGGCTTAGTACACAATGACCAGAATTTGAATTTTCGAACAAAGTTCTATCACACTCACGTCTTTCTGAAAGCAATACTGCTCTACCAAGAGTTAATAATAAAAAATGCATTCAGCATGTTCAGTGTACCTTATGTAAAAGGGGAAAAAAGAGGAATAAGTCACTTGTAATTTATCAAATACTTCACACGAAACGCAGTTTTTAACATGAGTAATCCCTTTTATCCCCCACCCCCCTTCTTTTGATTATTTCTTTGTACAGACTGCGTAGTGCAACAGCTTGTCACAGGAAACGGCCTTCTGTACACTAAAAAAAAATGGCGAAATTTTATGATCACACCTTTGTCGCAAGGGCCGTTGGATCTCATTCTAATGCCATAGGAAGTCATTCCTTTGATGATACTGATAATAACTCTATTGACTCGTACCAAGAGGAACATCCATGCAATGACCATGCAATCAGAGAATCAGACAAACCCCGTGGTCAGGACGAAACGCAGAGGCGGATCTACGGGGGGGGGGGGGGGGGTTAGGGGTTTAACCCCCCCCCCCCCCCCTTGGGCTGCCAAGTAAACATTTAATGTGCATAGGAAAAAAAAATAGAGCATGCAAGTATGCTTAAAATCGCAAGCTGGCAACCCTAAAAATGAAAAATCTCCCTACTGTGGGAGGGGGGTATCCCCCCTCCCACACCCTCCCCCCTCGCTCGCTTCGCTCGCTCGCAATACCCAGCTCAGCCCCTCAACTCCCCCCCCCCTTGCAAAAAAGCTAAATCCGCCCCTGAAACGGACAGTCATTTTCGAATTCCAAGACTGTGGCCGGAGACAAAAACTTCCCTTGTCGTTATGTACGTCATGGCAGCAACGGGATTACTTATCATGAGCATCCCATTTTTACCGAGGAGAAACTCGTCGAAGACATTCCTCGCTTCTCTTTACATCATTCGTAATATCATTGTGACCCTTCTCGTTGTATCCGCGCTAATTGGCATTACAAGGCTGACTCTTAAGGTAGTGCAATTGCATGAGCAGGGGTTGGCACTTTGGCCTAAACGTTGCACTCACTGCTTCAACGCTCTCATTAAGATAAAACTCCACGACAAAGCTATCTCAGAGGGGATAGCCTTACCTCTCAGTAGCATGACAGAGTTTTCGAGGAAAGAATTGATTGATAAATGTTCTATAGTCAGTAATGTAACTTTGAATATAACTTACATATTTTCAGGATTGGTACTGCTTTCCATGATACCAGACATAGCATCGGTTCTCTTATGCTTTAATCAACATTCGTCGAAAAACCCCACATCCGAGACAAACAATGAACTCATCGCTCAACTTATTGTCCTGTTATGTTTGTTTCTGTTTGTTTACATGTTGACTTTTCACTTTATCCCAAATTTTTATGATGCTCACTTTGTCGCAATGCCCAATGTATGTTGGACATTTATCATGTGTGTAGAAGTGGCTATCTGGATTTCTATCCAGAAGCTAGTTCGACCATTTGCTATTCTTGCAAATGGTGAACATCGCACACTGTATCCATGTGCCTTGGACAGCACCTTAGTAGAGTTCTTAAATGGCCTCCAAGATATCTCTCAACCCTTTACGGTCGAGCTTCCTGTTATGATGGCATGTTTGTTGATAGAAATGTGGTACCAAAGTCTTCCAAGGCACGTCCAAGGGGTAATGCAAAATATAAACGAAAATAATTCCCATACGTATTTTAGAAAGAACATTGATCAAATGTCAAATTGGGTTAATATAGCGAACCTATTTAATAGATTATTAAGAAAGAGAGGAGGCCAACAGCAAGGGAGTCACATTGAGATGGGTCCTGTTGATCCCACCAATGACATTACTTCACATTTTCGAAACATGCATAATGTAAACTTGGTACCAAGGGGAAGAGTTTCCAAGGACCTGTTATATATAGCTATAACATTAATATTTGTGATATGTGTTATATACTTCGAGTTTAGCAATTTCCTACTGGAAGGAGACTCAAAACTCCGTGGCCGCTATTTGCAATGGATTTTTAGAATGGCGTTTTTCACCCCAGAGATGTTTATCATTTTCAGACAAATGAAAATTACCCGAGAAGACGATGGTAGCTTCTTAGCAAGACGGGCGGGGTATTCTGCTCTCGGCCCGTCTGAAGAAAACAACAGAATGCTGCTCTTAACGCTCGCTGGAGCCTGCTTATACGATATGTTTTGCCTCGTTTCATCTTTCGGTAACTTCTTCACAGCTTCCGGACTGTCCCATGACGAAATGGTACTCAATGTGGTCGGCATATCCACGTGTATCTTTGGCCTTCTCCGTAAATGCTTTGAGTGTATATTCCTTCTGCGCGTACAGCATCAAAAGCCAAGAGACTCACTTGCAATGAAGTGGACCCTTCTTTGTTTACTTGGAGTCGGCATGTCAAACGCAACCCAGTGGCTTTGGGACAGTCGCGTTCACGAGGTAGGGTCTTCTGTAGCATGGCCAATATTGGAAATGTTTTTTGACGGAAACGTAGGCCTTGTTATTGGAATGCTTTTTGTGCCGTTCCTTCATTTGTACGAACTCCATGCCGCTATCATGGCCTATGAAGTCTATAAACATCTTTGGGATGTAAAGGTCGATTAAAACTTTGGCTTTTGCCGTCCAAGCCACGCGTCTTCTGAATGATTTTGTAAAAAAATAGTTAAAATTCAGTCATCGCCCATGTCATTAGTTTTATTTTTATTTCATTCTTTTTTGTTTCTTTTATTTTCTTGGGGGGCACAAAGAAACGCCGTTTATTATTTTTCAAAGAAATGTTATTATCTATATTATCAAATCGGCATTTTCGGGGTTTGCATGAAATTGCACACTTCTTCTTAGTAGGCCTACTGTTGTCAGGAGCGTCACTTCATAAACATGATTAATGGCAGGCTAGGTTTGTTCGAAAGTTGGACAAAGCGTCTGTATAAATTATGTTTCATTTCACTTCATATTGATGGCCATCTTATCCATAAATTAATATTATATTCCTTTTTCTGGGCCACCAACTCGGTACGTCGTATGATTGTGTCTGATTCACCCACTCGTTCTTGCCCCCCCCCCCCTCCCTCTCTCCCTCCTCTCTCTCTCTCTCTCTCTCTCTGTTTCTCTCTATCCTGTACACACTTACATAGGCACTCTCTGTTCCATGTTTACAAATCCCACACTACTTCTTCTTCTTCTTCTTCTTCTTCTTCTTCTTCTTCTTCTTCTTCTTCTTCTTCCTATGTCATAATAAATATCTCATTACTTTCCATTGCGAGCTCAGGGCTCTCTATACTCATGAGAGAGGGAGAGAAAAAAAAAAAATATATATATATATATATATACAAATATATATATATATATATATATATATATATATATATATACATATATATATATATATATATATATATATATATATATATATATATATACATATATATATATATATATATATATATATATATATATGTGTGTGTGTGTGTGTGTGTGTGTGTGATCCAAAAAAGTGGTTTACGAAGAGGGCCGTTGCAAGACTATATATACCACAATGATTATGACCAAGCTTTCGGGCACCTGCCCTTCATCAGGATCTGGAATCAATAATAAGTAATAATGTATATAGTAACGACAGTACAGTACACATACAAAATGAGAATATTAAATACATCAACAAAATAGAACATAAGTTATGAAACGATAAGCATTTAGGCGACAGAAACATATAAATAAAGTAGACATGGCAGAAATTAATCGTATTGTAATTATCAATATACAAGAATATGTAAGAAGTGGTAAATTACCTTCCCGATTTGGGTACTAGTATTAAGACTGTGTGTAGCTAGTGAATAGTATGTGTTTGTTAGTGAAGTGAGGTGAATTAAAGTGTCTGGGGGTCAGTGTTTACTTAGGCGTGAAGACGGAGGGTCATTGGTCTGCGTTTATACCACGTGGTCTTAGGGTTTGTAGTTTGGAGATCCAATGAGATTCTCTTTTCATGATAGTGTCGTGTTGTTTTGTTTTTACTATTTCAATGCCAGTGATGTTGATGTTGTGAACTGAGTGTCCCGGTAGGTTGAAATGTGTAGTGTATGGCAAAATCTTGATGTTCGGCTTGTTTTTGTTGTAGTTGGTAACTTCTGATCTGGTGTTATTTAGGCGTGTGTATAGCGTAGTCTCTGTCTTTCCGACGTACTGCATATTGCATTTAGTACATGTAAGGAGGTATATTACCCACGATGATTTACAATTGATGTGATCGCGTATTTTGAACTTCTGTCCTGTGGAGGTGCTTGTGAACGTGGTTGTATCTCGAATATGTTGATGAAGACACTTTAATTCACCTCACTTCACTAACAAACACATACTATTCACTAGCTACACACAGTCTTAATACTAGTACCCAAATCGGGAAGGTAATTTACCACTTCTTACATATTCTTGTATATTGATAATTACAATACGATTAATTTCTGCCATGTCTACTTTATTTATATGTTTCTGTCGCCTAAATGCTTATCGTTTCATAACTTATGTTCTATTTTGTTGATGTATTTAATATTCACATTTTGTATGTGTACTGTACTGTCGTTACTATATACATTATTACTTATTATTGATTCCAGATCCTGATGAAGGGCAGGTGCCCGAAAGCTTGGTCATAATCATTGTAGTATATATATAGTCTTGCAACGGCCCTCTTCGTAAACCACTTTTTTGGATCACACATATAATATGACGGAAAACCGCAAACGTAAAACACTGAGACTGATCACAATTATATATATATATATATATATATATATATAATGAGCCAAGACTCAGGACGTAGCTGAATACCACGGATTTATTAATGTCGTAAAGCTTTCGGCATTATGCCTTCTTCAGGAGCTATACAACGAGAAGCAACGAAAATGGAACAAAATGATAATACTACTACATGCATAAAAGAAAAGTAATGAGCTATACAATTCTGCTGACAATAACTAATATCCAATATATATATATATATATATATATATATATATATGTTGATATAGTGATAATCAATGTAAAGTTTAATATAATTAAAATCATTACCTGTTAGGTTGTTTGTGGTTATGCTATGGATAGTGCTTGCTTGTGTGATGGATCACGTCACCGCAAAAGTAAGTTAACTGATGCGTGTCATTGTGGCGCCACCTTCATTCATGGCAACCCATGTACACGAGTAAAGTCAGTGCAAAGAAGTACTTGTAGTTATTATACTCGAATAAAATGTTAATGGTAAACTATGTAAATGTAGACCTATAGGTTTGGTACATAATCATAGGTTTATTACACAGTAAAGGCTCATCACGTAATAACGGGTATTTAGAATCAGAAATGATTCACCGAGGAAACTGATACACACAAGTAACTATGTCAATAAACTTTATATAAAGCAATGTTTGCAATGTATGCAACATTCACATTGCTATGAGACTCAGTCAAGATAGAGGGTAGTAATTATTTGGGCGGGGGGTTTATATAGTTTGTACTATGGATGCCTTTTTTTTTTTTTTTTTTTTTTTTTTTATTATAATCAGTTTTTATTCTTTTCTCTCTTGAAACAAATTACAATCATGGTACAAATTACAATCATCGTATATAACACAAACTGCAAATATGATAATATTCTAAAACAGTATAAATTTTCGTCTAACAAAAGGCTTCAAAAGATATTGATATTACTTGAATATTGAAAAATTTCCATAAACAAAAACTGTGGATAAATTAATTGATATCCTTAATCATATACTCTTAATTCTCAAACTGACAAGCGTTTTTTTTTTTTTGTTTTTTTTTTCCTTACGTGATCAATTTCCATACATCATAGTTGCAAACAAAACTTCATATTTCCAGAGAAAAAAAAATAACATAAATCTTACTGAGATAAACATATCCAGTTGTATAATCCAACAATTTTGTTTTACAATGTAGTAACTTATACTTCCTTTGTACTGTTGTCCTGAGAGAAAAGTTTTTTTGTTTTTTTTAACGCTACCCTACCCGACCTCCCTCCTTATCCCCCCCCCCCCCCCCCTTACCGGTGGATGACTGGCTCTGGGTTCCAATTGTTTATCTAATATTCAGGTTTTCCCATTTAGAAAAATGGATAGTGAGAGTCCCCCTCATTGCTGCCAATTTCCTTTCTTCTACTTTATCCCCTATAATACTATTTTTTATTTCATTAAATGAAGGTGGTTTTTTAAGTTCTCTATTTCTATAAATCAGATATTTAACAAGAATTAAAACGTGATTCATTAACTGATGTTTTCCTTTATTTCTCTCCTCCTTCCCAAACAGAATTTCCTCCCAACTACAGTTATGTATTTCAAAATCTAAAAATCTCGTGCACATTTCCCACACTGATTGTGCAAATTCACAAGTATAGAATAAATGTTTATATGTTTCTTCTTCTTTTTCGCAAAATAAGCATAAGTTAGTCGAGACAAGACCAAAACGGGAGAGGTGAGGGTTTGTATATAATATATTATGTATAAGTTTGAACTGAAACTCTCTTAGTCGACTATTAAGTGTACACTGTCTTAGTCTTGAAAAAATGTTTTCTATTTCCTTGCAGGAAAAACCATAGTTCCTTCCAATTCTCTCAAAACCAAAGGTTTAAATCCATCTTTCTTTATTAATTGTACATAGATTTGTTTTGATTTTACATCAGATATATTAGTTGTTTTCTTTCCCAAAGTGAAATCAGTTCCAGAATTATTTCTTTCTTCCATTCTAATACTATTTTTCCAGCAGAAGTGCTTCTTATATGACAAAATCGATCGACATTCATTTATTGATCGACATTGATGCCATGCGGGTGGAGTGTCTTGAGTTTGTTGATCCAGTGTGATTCTCTGTGTAAGATCGTGTCATGAGATTTGTTGTTGACGAGCTCTATCCAGATTATTTTAGTATTGTCTACTGTGTGTGAGGGGAGATTGAAATGGACTCTGTACGGTAATGTTTTATGTCGGTTTCGGATTGTCGGGTGTGATCGGGTGTTATTAAATCTTATGTATATTGTTGTTTCTGTTTTTCCCATGTATTGTTTATGGCATTGTGAACAGGTTATGAGGTAGAGTGCCTTTATTGTGTACTAAACCTATGATTATGTACCAAACCTATAGGTCTACATTTACGTACTTTACCATTATCATTTTATTCGAGTACTATAACTACAAGTACTTCTTTGCACTGACTCTACTCATGTACATGGGTTGTCATGAATGAAGGTGGCGCCACAATGACACGCATCAGTTAACTTGCTTTTGCGGTGGGTCACGTCACGTGATCCATCACACAAGCAAGCACTGTCCATAGCATAACCACAAACAACCTAATAGGTAATGATTTTAATTATATTAAACTTTACATTGATTATCACTATATCAATTTATATATATATATATATATATATATATATATATGGCCAGGCACCACAAAACCATCAAAAAGTCGCCAGATATGAATTTTTAGTTAAGGTCTGATTCTGAAAGAGGAGATTCTCAGCTTTAATATGATATATAACTCATTAGCATTGGATATTCCTAACTCACTGTACAAAGAGTAGAATGCACAGTCCCTCAGAATGTTACTTCTGAGAAATAAAGGTTTTAAAGTTTCCGTCTATTGAAGCGCTCTGACTTGCAAGGTGTTGTGTTAAGGTGACAAAAGGAGGATTAAACCTCAATAGAAATTTCTATGAAGGGATTATCAGATTGTCCTAAAAACTGGCATACTAATTAAGCATATCCTGTTCATCAGAGTGCGCAAGTATCAATGCAAGATCCTACTCTGTTTAAAAGTTATGGGGGATCAAAATGAGAGACAAGTATTCAGGGTCGTAAAAAAAAGTAATACAACAAAATCCAGAGAAGACACACATAAGTCTAATAAAAACTGTCAAAAATACCACTTGTACATTGTTTGGTGCCTTCAAATGTTTAGATTACTTAGTAAAAAGTATACTCTTTCAGGAAATACCCAAAACTAAAATTTGACCATGCCAACCCAAAACACACTGATTGGGCTCTAACTGAAAATCACACAGTGCGACTTTTTGGTGGTTTTGTGGTGCCTGGTCACATTATATATATAACACGATAAAAACTATTTTCGAAAAATCAACTCAAGGCAATTTCAAAAGCCATGTCTGTCACCTTTAGAAATGTGCGAACATTACAATGGCGTATTACGTAATCCGAACCTGATTTCTATGGGCAGTACAATAGGCCTTTGAAATTGCCCTTGAGTTTATTTTTCGAAAGTAGTTTTTATCGTGTTATATATATGTATACTGGATATTAGTTATTGTCAGCAGAATTGTATAGCTCATTACTTTTCTTTTATGCATTTAGTAGTATTATCATTTTGTTCCCTTTTCGTTGCTTTTCGTTGTATAGCTCCTGAAGAAGGCATAATGTCGAAAGCTTGACGACATCAATAAATCCGTGGTATTCAGCTACGTCCTGAGTCTTGGCTCATTTCATTTATTTAATCTATCCAACCAAGACGGCCCGTCATGTGTTTTAGCCAAATTTTTACAATTATATATATACTTGAGCGTTATTTTTCTCTGTAGTCGCCATTTGTAGTGGTTAGTTTTATCACTATAAAACAGAAAATGCTGAAGTGCGTACGATTTATTCATTTATTTATTTTTCTACATGCATTGGTGAAAGTTTACTTTGTAAATGTAATGTTACGGTAAGAAACACGTTCCTGCAATTAATAAACGATGAACTGTGACACAGTCATGGATTTGATCATCATTTGTACGGTTTATTCAACAACTGTGTTGGATACAGGCTGGTTGGATATCTAACGGAAATATTTAGTTCAAACTTCAAACTACGGCTATAACTGTAAGCAAACTGCTGTCTTCGAGGGCAAACTGCTGAAGGAGGAAAAAAACAACATGGTTTACGGAACTTCTTTTCTTAGTCTTTTTCCAAAACTTTTAAATTAAATCAAGAAAGTATTATTCCATGACACCCCACCCCCTTAAACGTGACGGAAGTCAGTGAAGGGTAAGGTAAGACCTCAAACAGTACATCTTATGAACAAAGTGAATACAACTTGAACGATCTTCGTTGTTAATAAAGGAACAACAACAATAACAATAAAATATATACAATTGTATACATAAATATGAGCAAGTATTCAATACCTTAGAATCTCTAGAACAAGCAATATTTCAGACTGAGACTTGATTAACAGCCAGGAAAAGAGAGAGTGAGAAAAAAAAAAATGCTAAACATGAATTTTCATCCCTAAACTTGGGTGATCTAAACCAAACATTCCCTATTCTGAAATCGTATTATAGTCCGGAAAAGTATCCAATGTCCAGTGTTCAAGTAGCGTTGATTAACAAATAAAGTATCGCAAACTATATCAAACCTGTTCACCGGAGGGGTAAACTACAGTTATAGACAGATCAAGGTCCATTAGTCCCATAAAGTCTTGTTAAACATCACACCTCTCCGTTCTCTTCATCAGAAGAATCAGTTTAGTAACGGGTCTCTTTGCAGTTGTCTTGTCCCCGTATCGGAGCTCGACGACACGCACTAGTTCATCTTTCCCTTTGAAGACCTGAACGATTTCAGCCATTCGCCAAGTTCCGCGCTTCTTGTCCTCGCCGATGACTAATACGACGTCTCCCACTTCTAGGTTCTCGGCTATGTGTCGGTTCTTTGGTCGAGGAGATAATTTGTGAATATAGTCCATCCATCTCATCCAGAACTTATCGACCATTGCATTACAAAGTTCTCTTCGCTTTCTGAAGTCCCCGTGGTACTGCTCGCAAGGAACGTCAGGACTTTGAAGATCTCCCCTTCCGATCAAGAAATGGTTTGGAGTGAGAGGAGGATGATCCAACGGCGAGGACGACACAGCAGTTAGTGGTCGATTGTTGATAAGTCCCGAAATCTGGCACAGGACAGTCTCCCATTCAGGAAAGGACAATCGATCTGCCTTCACGAGATGCCTCATGGCCTTCTTGACTTCTTGAACCATTCGCTCAACAGCACCCTGATGGTGAGGTCCGCCAGGTGGTCCAAATTTCCACTGGACCTTGAAACGGTTGCAGTGCTCCCTCAGCTCTGTTTGGTCCAGTCGTAGATTGAGCTCATTGATCTTGTTGTGCGCACCACGGAAACAGGTCCCGTTGTCACTAATGATTGTAGCAGGGGCTCCTCTAATGCTGACGAAACGGTCTAGGGCTTGAAGAAAAGCTTGTGTGGACAAGTCTTGCACACAGGTAAGATGCACAGCCCTGATGACCGCACACGTGAACACTGCACAGTAACCCTTACTTGTGGTATTGCGGTTCACCTTCACATTCACTGGTCCAAGGTAGTCAACCAGAGTTGTCTGAAATGGCGGTGAGTGGGGTTTCACGCGGGACTCTGGAAGATCAGCCATCTTCTGTTCCAGAGGTCTCCCTTTGTGCCTACGACAAATGGTGCATCGACGCACAACGTGTCTGGAGAGCTTTGTGTCACCGACGACCCAGTACCTCTTCCTCACCTCAGAAGCAGTTCTGAGCTGCCCCCCATGTAGAGCAAGGACGTGTGCATCTCTAACGATCAGCAAGCTGATGTGGTTGGCTCTGGGAAGAAGATAAGGATGACGAACATCGTACGATAACGGAGCATGACGAATACGACCTCCAACACGATACACCTTATCTTTATCATCGAAGAAGGGGTCTAAGCGCATGATGTTGTGGTCTTGAAAGTTGATATCCTTTTGAGCCACCCGGATCCAGTAGAGCTCGGCTTTCCTCAGGAATCCAACAGACGGCCACTGTGCTATCTGTTGTGTGAGTCTCTTGAGCCACTCCCTCTTGTGAACTGCCTTCAGGGAGAGCACTCGAGCTGTGATCATCTTGAGCTTGTTCCAACTGGAGAACTTTGTGGGGTCTACTAATGCAGTAGGATGCGTCACATCATAAACCTTGAGAGCGAAGGCTTTGGCATTACGTACATGGAATTTCTTCCTCTCAGAATCAGTGCTCTCGATAGGAATACTCTGCGGCGTCTGAGGCCAAGTTGTTCGTGGTTGCATGAGGTATGTTGGTCCCTCAGTGACTTTCATCATCGCCATGGCAGTGCAGCCCCTGGAGACAGCATCAATGGCGTTCAGTTCAGACGGGACAAATGCAATGTCTTGATGAGGATCAAACTCTGCAGTGATTTCACCTACCCTATAGGCCACAAATGAGCGGAAAGATTTTGACTGGCCCCGCAGCCAGCTGATGGCAGTTAAGCTATCTGTCCAAATCCTTGAGTAGGTGAGGTTGAACCGTAGAGCGTTCTTCAGGGTGATCATTAATCTTGATAACAGCAAAACTGCCTGGAGTTCTTTCCTCGGGATACTACTCTGCTTTAATGGAGTTAGTCTGGCCCTTGCAGCAACAAATGACAGCTGTGCCGTATCGTCTCTGGGGTCCGACCATCTTAACCATACCCCAATTCCCATGGCATCTTCTGAAGCGTCACTTGCTCCATGGAGTGATACGTCAGGTAGTGGTCTCTTCCCTCTGTATTTCTCTGGGATGAGACACCGTGGTATCTCAAGGGTAGATGCTTCCTCCAGATCTATGTTGATGCTATGCAACATAGCACACAGGTCAGGCCTCCCATCGAGGGGTGTATCCCAACCGACGTCTAACTGCCAAAGTTTCTGGAGAAGAATCTTCGGGCGGACAAGTAGTCCAGAGAGCATCCCAAAGACATCATAGTAGGATGCAGTTTGGGCCAAGATCTTACGTTTTGTAGGGATGGGGTCTCGTGACAACCTTACTTCTTTCACACTTAAGGTATCTCTTGAAAGATTCCAGCGGGTACCCAAGGCAGTGGCAAAATCAGCGTCTTCTGTTTCATCACATACCTTCCTGGCATTAGATTGCCACTTCCTTATGTTGAACTTTCCCTTCTTCAGTGTCTCCGTCAGCTTCGATTTAAGCTCGAGGGCTTCTTCAACATTACTGACTGACTCGTTCAGATCGTCCATATAGAACTGCTCGACGATTACTCTCTGTAACTTGTCATCATCAGGTGCATGCTCACGAGCCACATGTCTAAGGGTGACGATTGCTGCAGTTGGGGAAGGTTTGTCCCCGAATGTGACGGTAGTGAGTTCATAGACATGGATGGGATGGTTCGGATTCTCTCTAAAGACGAACCTGTGGAATCGAGCATCCTCTGGCGAAATCTTGATTGCCTGGAACATCTTTGAAATGTCCGCAATCACGCCCACTTCATTTTCACGGAACCGGAGAGCTACTTCGAAGAGATTGGAGTTGACATTCTCTCCTTTAATGAGACAGTCATTCAGGGAACGCCCTTGGAACTTCGCCTTGCCATCGTAAACGACACGGACTGGAGTTGTTTTTGAGTCTTTAACAACCCCAAAATGGGGAAGAAACCACATTCTCCTTCCTACATCCCTGTCTCGTTGTAACTCTTCCTGGGATACGAGTCGGGAGACTCCCCTTTTTAACTGGTCTCTCATTTGCTGGCAGTAGACTTCCCATTCGTTAGGTCGGTCTCGGAACTGGTTCTCTAGGCTCCTTTGCCTCTTAACTGCGTAGTCATAGTTGTCTGGTAGTTCATCTGGAGATCGCTTCCAGGGCAAGCGAACCTCATAAGAGCCATCTGGTAGTTGAATAACACTCTTCTGCATGGTTTCAGTAGCACCTTTCTCGTCATCAGAAGAGCATTTGCATTTCCTGGGTTCCAATCCCACTGTCTCTATGCCAATAAATTCTTCTAATGGGCCGACGGCTGACACATTGACATAGTTCAAGAGGTGGGCTGAGCTGGAAGACTTGCCTCCTTGGATGAACCAACCAAAGGGACTTTGAACAGCTACTGGCTCGTCTGGTTTGTCGCCAATAATGTAGTCTTCCCAAACCATCAGATGGGTATTTTCAACCCCGAGTAGTAGATCAATCGTTTCTGATGGGGCGATAGGAACTTCAATTTCTCTCAGATGATCATAGGTTTGGAGGTGTTCTGGCCGTACAATCTGTGCGTCACCACAGGGTTCATCGATTTCTGTGACAGTCAATGGGCAGGACCAGTTTCCTCGAAGATCCTCAATGTGACATTCCAAGATTCTGAGTTTCTTGGTGATCTTTCTACCTCCGACTAGGCTTAAGTCATGGTCTTGGTAGAAATCTGTACTTGTCTTAGGTAAGATTCCTTCTCTCAGGAGCGTAACCTGGCTACCACAGTCAAGCAGGATCCGCACCAAACGCCTGGTATTGCCGTGACGAATATAACCCATAACTGTAGGCAAGGTGCTCTGCAATCTACTGCTATCTCTATTGGTGACCGTTTTCACACTTGCTGAGGTGGTACTAGAGCGATCTGCATCACCGTTTGGATGTGGCTTGGTAGTGTGTCCGTAGATGACAGGGCAGATAGCAGAGAAGTGACGATCACTGCCACAGTTCTGGGACCTGCAAGGTGCTGCAAACTGACATGCATCGAGATCATAGGGATGCTTTCCCGCAACACAGTTATTATGACCACAACGCTGGCAAATGTTATTTCTTCTCATGATGTCATATTTCTCAGGAAGAGGCAAAGACCTAAACTTGTTGCACGTCTTCAGATAGTGAGTGCTAGAGTTAGGGTGAAGGGCACATTTAGGAACACCGGACTGCTTCCCTTTACTTTGACTCTGCTTAGGTGTATCGAATGTCGTAGCATTAGAGGCCTTTGAGGCTCTGTCACTCCTTGATGTTTGGTTGCGGTAGTCTTCAGGAGCAGACTTGACTTTCTCTATGAGGAGATATTGTCGATAAAGCCACTTCGTTAGACCTGACAGACTGTCATCTATGTTGTCATCTCTCACTCCTTTGTAGTAGTCCATGCGATGACTCTCTGGCAACTTCTGCTTGATCTGGCTTAACATGATCCTGCTATTGAGCTCACCAGATAAACCTACTGTTTCTGCTTGACATTCAAAGTTCTGAAGAATCTGGATAAAATGAGCCATAGCAGATGTACTGATCTTTCCCTTGTGTTCATAGGACTTCAGGCCATCGAGATCTCGAAGCAAGCTGTCAACCACCCTGTCTCTGTCACCAAAGCACTCATCAAGCATGTGCCATGCTCTTTGCACGTTAACACAGCTCTTGACCATGTTCCTTTCCTTTTGATTCTGCATAGCTTCTGTTAATTGAAAGAAGCACTCTATGTCTGATAAGTCTTGTGTACAATGATGGAACATGGACTTAAAATGTAGATAGTCTCTTATTTCACCACTGAAAGTAGGAAACTTTATCCTCGCCATCCTAGGAGCATGACTCGAACGGGCTGAGTTTTCTGATGAAGGACTCTGGTCCACTAGTGTGGGTTCTTCCTGTTGAACTTCTGGTGAAGTAGAAGTGTGTGGATCATCAAGTGTAGACTGAGGGTGGCGGTCAACAACCAGTCTTGCCCGAATCAACTTTTGGACAAAATCCATCTCACAATCTGTCATCCACTTTTCTTCCACTTCAAATTCTTCATCACTTTCTATTAACTGAGTCAACTCCGCGTGTTTCTCCTCAATCTTGGAGAATTGCTCCTCTGCCTTAGCGATGTATATCTTGAGCATTGAAACATCATCTTTGAGAAGGCTATCGATAGTTGACAATGTTCTTGTTAGCTGTCCCTTCAAGTTCCTTCTCGAAAGTTTCAATCCTTTGATGACATCAGCCATGGTTGGAACTTCGTAGACTACACGTAGTTGTTGAAGATGTTATGAAACGGTAAGAAACACGTTGCTGCAATTAATAAACGATGAACTGTGACACAGTCATGGATTTGATCATCATTTGTACGGTTTATTCAACAACTGTGTTGGATACAGGCTGGTTGGATATCTAACGGAAATATTTAGTTCAAACTTCAAACTACGGCTATAACTGTAAGCAAACTGCTGTCTTCGAGGGCAAACTGCTGAAGGAGGAAAAAAACAACATGGTTTACGGAACTTCTTTTCTTAGTCTTTTTCCAAAACTTTAAATTAAATCAAGAAAGTATTATTTCATGAAAGTTTACTTTGTAAATGTAATATTAATGTAAGACACTACGATGCAATATTTATCATGACAGCGATTTTCTTTAGCATTCAGTGAATGAAAATGGTATGTAATAATGTGCTGTATGCGAATTAACAGATACAATAACAATGCCACTGATTGAATCAATATAACCACCAGGGAAAGGAGGGTTTCGGTTAAAAGCGCAATGTCGCCATTTTGGCTGATAGTGAAAAGTCGACTTTGGTCCTGATGATTATAGCAATAAAATTTAAAATGTACAAAGGTGATGATATGTAATGTTTTTTTCTCCAGAACAACACATTCTGGTACGCTTTTGCATTGCATGTAGAAAAAGGTTTATATAAGCATTATTAACTGACAGCAATGTATTATACATAGTGTGCCAGGTTAGAAAATAAATCTGTGGAAAAAAACTCCCTGTAAAGTTGCCTTTATTATTAATTGTCAAGTGCTCTAAGCATGCTAAGTTTTAATATGAATGCAAATATCATTACGTGTGAACCATAAAGATGTATGAATACAGTCATACGGGCAAGTCGAGAGTATTTGGTCATTTTTCTTACCAATTAACAAGAAGAAAATCCCATCGAAACTTTCGACATTTTTCTTGATATCTGATATCTTAAATCCATGATGTCCATGTAAGGAAATTTACTGTTTAATGTTCAAATTCTAATTAGAGGTGAAACTTTATTTCACATTATGATCTCCCTCGGGCAAGTATGTAATAATAGAAACAAATATTTGAATATCTAATGGACCACTTAACCCCATTAAAAAGTAAATCAAACTACACAATGTGTTTTCTATCATGTTCTCTTGTACAGGTTAGGATTGCTGATACCGAGCAAGATCGAACCTGGGACCTCTCATGTGAGAGTCAAAAGTCTTCACCATTATACAACAATAAACATATTAAACATTTCATAGCATAATGGTTGTTTGATGAATGAAGGTTATTCTTCTCAGATTATGTAATATGGTATTTGTTATCACATCTATCGCAATGAATGACAAAATTAAAATCCATCAACAATGTAGAATTCATGGGACAATACACAAAAGCCTATTTGGACATCTTAAATTCACGTCATCGTACATTTTATTAAAATAACTTGACCCATACATGTTTCTCTGTGGCAAAATAAGGCAATACCGAACTCACTACAATATTCCTCATCTATTTATATAAAGACATGCTAGACAGGCTCTACTACAAATAACACGATCACAAAGACTTTTAAGAAATCAAGAGTAGATCAACTGTTACAAAATCAGATAAGTGGCACCACGAGCTCCAGAGCAGTGGCGTATCTACGGGGGGGGGGGGAGGAAGAGGGGGGCAGGTGCCCCGGGCGGCACTTGAAGGGGGGCGCAAAAAAACGCAAAAGAGTGAAAGAAAAGGGGGAGAAATACAAGAAATGTTATGGTCTTTGAGGGTTATTTGCGCTCAGTCAAGGAGAAAATTTTCTAAAGTTCGGTCGCTTTGCTTCCTCGCATAACCATGTTCAGGATCTAGCTATTTCGCGCCCCCAATGGCAGATCTGATATTTTGCCCCGGGCACCAGAATACCTAGATACGCCACTGCTCGAGAGGGAGGGAGAGGTAAAAAAAGAGAGAGGGAGGAGAGAGAGATGTTGCGTGTGTGTCTGTAACATAGAAAGAGAGAGGGAGAGAGAGAGATGAAGTAAGAGAAGAGAGAGAGAGGGGAACGACAAATGGTTCCGTCAGGGTAAGGGTGTGTTTATCGCTCCATTTTCCAGGCCTGAATCAACGTTTTGATTAAGTTGAAAACTCGATTGTGTCCGGAGTTTTTCCGTTTGTTTTTTTTTTTCCTCGCAGAAACGCGGTTTTAAAACACAGATACAAAATTCACCAAAAGGCAAAGCCTTTATTTGCATGGAGAAAAGTGCTATAAACGGTAAAATGAAACGGCGTTTCAAAACTGTGTTTCAAGACGCTGATCAGCTGATCATGGCATCGCAATTTAGCTATAAACGCACCTAAAGATCGTAAATGAAGACAGAAAGCTAACCGTACTGCTAGAGCTACTCACATCTAGCTATATCAAACATTAACATTATAATGTTGCATGGTTCTTTGAAGGGCGTGTTTTATAAGTGTCATTTTAGCAGAGTTATTTCGGAAGGCATCCAGCTTTTGCAATGAACAAAAAATGTCGTTACGCTTTTGTAACTAATCAAGGCATTTTGATGTTACACAATGAATCCTAATTGATATGAAACCTTTTGGTTTATATTGTCTTCTCCCTTGGGTCATTATATAATAGCTAAACAAATATTTAGATTTCAAGTGAACCACTTAACCCCTCTTAAAATCCAAAATAAAATACTTAAGTCGTTTGTTCTCATAGTCTCTAGTACACGTCGGCATGTTTTCAACGTTTACATTATACATGATGGATAGATTTTTATCATCTGCTAAGCAGCTTGTGGTCCATGTAGACTGTTGATTTTTTTTAGATAACTTAATCACCTTGCTCGTGATGAAAGAAATTTTATTAATGGTAATGATAATTATATATATATATATATATATAGAATAGCAATAATAATAATAATAATCATAATCATAATCATAATAATAATGATGATGATGATTATGATATTGGATATTTATACAGCACTCATACCCACAACGCAAGGTGCGCAAGGCGCTCCAATATTACCACGGCTCTAGGCTCTGAAGTGAAGCTACCAATTTCGGGGTTCACTTCATTAAAGGAAATTTTACTTCCTTCCGGTACCCATGCATTTAACACCTAGGAGGAGAGTGGCAAACGTGAATTCATGTCTTGCCATCTTTGCATCTGAGGTCAATTGTTTAAAACATACGACCACGACCCCTCTACATTATAAATGATTAGTAGGCAGGCGCGCCGGAAGCAGTTTGGGATTGGGGGGGGGGGGGGGCAAACATTCAAGGAGGCTCACCTTTCAAGGGCTCATGCCTTCTCACCCCTAAAAAAAACACACACGCTTTGCCACCCTCTCACAATAATACAGACGCACGTACACACCTTTCAGAATATTTCGCTATTAAACACGTCTAATACAAATACGAAACCTCCACTACGTTAAAATTAAAAGTTTGAATGCTTTATCTGTCTTCAGTGATCTCCATGAATACGAAAAATGAATACAAAGGCTTACAATTACGTAATAAAGCAATCAAGCTTTTAATATACACACGATTTTTTTTTAAAGTGTAGTGAAATGCTCTTATGATGGATACGTTCTGCGACTAGAAGCCAATATCATTCTTTGAGGGTGTCAGTGTGTCTTATGATGTAATACTTTATAATCTAAAGTAAATTAAAATATGTTTAATCAAGTAGGAATACCATACTGTTAAACTACATGTATGTAGGTACTAGTTACAAAGAGACTGAAATTAAAAAGAAATGTTACATAATATTACATAGGTAATAACAGTTTTGATTAATGTGATTGAGTGTAACACCCTCTGGCTGCAAATACAAACGTGATAGTGAATCAGCGCACTCTTCATAATAATTATAATAAAAATGTTAGTAATAATAGTAATAATGATGATAATAATAATGATAATAATAATAATAATAATAATAAGTAAGTACGATGATGTAACGGTAGCTGATCAAAAATATTCATATAAAATTGAATACTTGAAAGTCACATTCTCTCATAATTATTTCACCGAAGCTTGGACGCCTTGGTGTATTTTAGAGCAATTACTTGATCTGCAGTGAGTGTTTTCCACTGTTCACAGCAGTGACAAAGTCGCAGTTCGTGATTAGCCTCGTTTAAACCTTCACAGTATTTGATGTAGCCAAATGGGTGGCCAAATAAAGTCCCTAATTTTGTAGTACTATCAGTGTAGTTGCTACTCTGTCGGTGAAAATGATTTTTCTAGAGAGATTATTTGATTATGAATATTTGATGTGCTTCAATTTAACACGTGTTTCTAAGGGGGCCCGAATTACTCGTGTGTGCCCAAAAGAAGTTTGACAACACCAATATTTGGGAGAGCGCCATCTCACTTTCAGGCATCCGCCACCTCATTATTTGGACAGTGATTTTGAAAGTGACGACATTCGGGCAAACGAGGTGCCCGAATATTCTCACATTCGAGTAGGAAGGTCATTTTTGCACATTGTCAATTTAAAAATGTCAACATTTTTGCTCTCTCGCAAAAATTGAGAAACTTGAAAGTTGATGTTCCTTCGGCAAAAGGGCAAAAAGACGTCAGTGGTTCAAAGAATAATTCCATGAAAATTATTTCGAACATTTAACAAACCGACCAACTAGATCAAATCCCTGTAGTATTCAGAATAGCTTTACAATTTGCCTTGCTTTGGGGAGCACTGGGTGTCTCATCCATCGGATTTCGAAAAATAAGAATAGCATAATAGTGAGAAGGGAAAGAAGACGGTGGTTCACTTCCTACACCCTTCCCCTACTATGCCCAATCGCTAGTCTTGTTAATTATAACTGATGATTTACAGATAAAAGTTAAGTGTTACCTTTTAGGTACATTGCCTTTAACATTAATTTTTCTTTTGATCCAGACTGCTACAAATCTATGTATTATACATGAACAGAAAGAGCGAAAATCACAGAAAGTCTTGAGTCCATTTCTAACGCAAGTACATTGCACCGTTCATGAATAAGAACGATTTATTTGTAAATGACCATTAAAAACTCTGAACTGGCAACGTGGTGTAAAATTTATAATCACAGTTTCTGTACTAATTGGCATTTTGCCGATTTTGGCGGTTGAATTTAGTAATTTTTTATTCACAGTGGATCATTAAATATACATCTTTATTTCTTCAAAACAGAGCGAAAACCAAAAATAATTGGTGACAAATTAAAGAGGAAAAGCTTATCAAATATAGACCTATGATAACTCTGAACTTTTATGGGTTAACAGTGGCTTTTTTTCTCCTAAAGAAAATAAACATTGTTCGAAACTCCTTGAGTCGCCACCAGTAGATAATAGAGTTGGCAATCCAGTTAACGCTTATCATCGTATCGCCGGCGACGTTAAGACACTTATTGTCAAAGCCCCACACACTCAGTTGGGCCCAATTCACCCACTGGCAGACCCAGCAAAGAACAGTAGTCCCGAAGACCAGCCCGAACGTGCGGAGCACCCTTTGGTTCTCTTCCTTCCGTTCCCGGTTGATGATCCCGTCGCATGGTACCTTGGCAACCGAGCGGTAGATGGCGACATAACAGAGGCCGGTGGCGAATGTGGTGGTCGACGATATCGACAGGAGGAAGATGAAAACGGGCTCGTCGCTGGAAGCAAGGCTCGAGGATAAAGCCAACGAGATCGAAAAGTCACTACACATGTCGCTATCAAACGTGGCGTGGTGATGATGTTACGGGCACCAAACGGGTCGACACGGATGGTGATGAATTGGTAACCAGTCACCAAAACGATGCTCAGAAGAAAGACCGTATAAGAGGATGCTAAGAGGATACCGGGGAATATTTCGAGCTGAGGGGAAACAAGGGAATTTTGATGAAAAAAAAAATCAGTCTTTCAGTTTCAGTTTCAATTTACTTCTACGCGTATCTCACATGGCTTAAATAAATCATAAATTATAAACAGCTAGTGAAAAATAAATGCATATATTGAATGGTCAACATAGAAATAACAGAAAAGATGTTTGGTAATACAGAATCGGAAAATGGCGTTGAAGAGAGACATACTAAAACTTTTCGTCTTGCACTTATCAGAGTATACCGCAAGAATGAACAGAAAGCCGAAATCGAACAATATAACCGGAAGCTAAATGAACAAAGCGCGCGAAATATAACGGGTTTTGATTGGCTGCCTGAATGTGTGTGTATTTGGGTTTTTACAGACGTTATCAATCAGATATGATTATTTACGTCTGGGGACCGACTTTTAACGTCACCATCCGAAAGACGTGACTCACTCTCGAACATGGGTCCGCTGAAAATAACGGGAAATTTGGCTTATTACCAGCCGGTTTTGTAATAGCGGGAGCTGAAATAGTACGAGCGTCCTCACAAACTCGTCTTTTCTATAATTTCTGCAACTTATCAAAATTAATTTAAGCTTCTGTAGAGCCTTATTTTGAATACTACATATAATGAGTCAGAGAACTTTGTTAATGTTTACATAATTTATGCTCATGCTCATCTCATGCTTGTCCATTACATTTTTCACCTGCCAGTCACCCTCCATACCATCTCCATCCACACCACCTGTTCATTGTACATTTCATCCCATTGTCATGTTCCCTGCATACACTCTATGTGCAGTCACTGATGTATGTGCAGTGTATATACTCATTGTGCATTGTATTTAAGTTAGACACACGGTGTGTGTCATGGTCATTGCTAAACACATTATATAATGTTATCACTTTCTTACTTAGCCACACTGTACACACACCCCTGATGTTCATCTTTGTTCACCCCTCTCATAACTTTTATTTCTGATTAGTCAGTTATTTAGTTGAGACTTTCAAGATTGGTCAATGTGATTCTGAATATTAATTTTGTGGAGAAACAAGGAAAGAATAAAGTGGAACAAGTTCCATGTGCTTTTATGCCAGTTGTAACCCAGATCTTGAGAGTGCTGTATCTATTTTATTTTACTGACACCTGTGTAATGAACCCTATAGTATACGCCATCATACTTTTAGTAGCCACCCTACATGTACATATGGTAGCAGCAGTTATTTGGACTGCTACCCTTCCAATCCTTACACTTGAACTCCTTTGTTACATGACATAAAACACATTTTCACACTATAAATGTTAAGTGATATAGCTTGCCCGACGACTGCTAGAGCTAGGAACCGCCCATTTATTTTGATACGATCTCGAAATTAAAATTCGTAAAATACACACATGTATGTTATAGACAGACTATAAAACCAGAATTAAATATGTTGATTAATATTAATTTACGACAAGTAGGTCCAGGGTAAAAAAAAAAAACCAGAGACAAAATTCAATGAGCAAAAACTCTGGAAAACCTTTGGATCCACTTTTGCAAATAAAGACATTTCCAAGAAGATTTCCAGTAAATATAAACAAATTTGAAAATTTGTCGTTGCGAAAGGCACAAGCTAAAATGACTCTACCTACGTTCCCTTTCTACCACGTCCTAAAACCCATGCTCCACTGCACCTGCTAACACATTCTAAGGCATAATTATTTCTTAATCTTGGACAATACCTTAACCTAATGTAAGTATGCATACATTAACGAGACAAACAACATTTACCTGCTATACAAACATAACGCAGGCAAATATTTCTGAATAGGGTCGGTGAGCTGAATGTATGTTGCTTCGAGCATGCGCAGATGCGTAAAGTTTCTCACTCGGCTGAGAACTCTGAACCAAGATGAACAGTATAGTATTGTTCAGCGCACACTTGAGCGATAGCAGAATTAGCATTGTCTGCCGTGTTTAATACGCACATTTTCTTGTTTAAAGGTTCCCTTTTATGAAATTCTAATTCTTGTTATTTTGTACATGATACTCATCTAAATTGAAAAATGACATCCGCTTGCAATGAATACGTATCTGAATATTTTTAAAATAATATTTTCCCCACGTATTCAGGCCTAAACGAGTCTGCTAAGCTCCGCCCCCTTTTAAACCCCCGAATTCTCGTTCTTCGAGCATGATTGACGTGTGACGTCACAAACCGACATCGCCGGTGCTTGTTTACAATATCTTGCATATATCACGCGTGCAAACTAACTTGCAGTTATATATCACCTCGAAAACCACCTCTAAATCGAAGTATGCCGCAACGCTGTGTCTTTGCAGGTTGCAGCAACATCACAAAGGAGGGTGTAAGTCTACATTTATTCCTCAAAGACCCAAATATTAGAAGAAAATGGACCTCAAAAGTGAAACTAACTCGCGTCAATTGGAAGGGGCCGAGTGACCGCAGTGTCCGTGTGTTCCGAGCACATTTGTGCGGAGGACTTCCTCGATAGTACGGGGCTGCATGCGGCGTTTGGCATCAAGAAGAGGCCGTCCCTGAAGCAAGATGCCATCCCCAAAATCAAACTTGATCTACGGTATCTATTGATCATATATCTATTGATCAACTATCGCTGTACCTACACTAACGTAGTCTACCGGTACTTATTATTCATAGCAGCACAATGAAAACATGCAAGGTAACAGGAGAGCTAAGGGTTTTCTGGATATCAATGTTAGAATTTACTAGAAACAAAACGCTACCACCCCATGCACCAGTAACCCTACCCAAGCCCAGGCGAGGCAGGGTCAGCAGGCGAACGACCGAACGGCACGGCGTGTACACCTGCGCACGTCGAGCTCACTGCCTCGATCAGCTTTCAGCTCAGCCTCATCAGGACTGGGGCATTTTGCAAGCGCAAACAAGATTAATAATTGGTGGATATCCGTAAATTAAAATTTAATCGGCAATCTAATTATCAAAAGGAATTACTAGTTATAATTCCCAAGTCTCCCGTCGATATCTTCTCCGTTATTGAAATCAGGGACGTCTCTGTCATATAATCAGAATCCGACATGTCTGGTTCAAACAAATACGGCCGTGCCCCTAATTCCTCTTTTATTTCTTCTGTCTGAAGAAGATGTTATCGTTCGTTGATATAGGATTAAAAAAAAACTAAAATGAAGGGCTGTAATGGCACGAAGTCGAAGCTAGGATCTACACGAAGTTCAATAGCCTACACACACACACTTTCAGCTTGCGTGGAGTCAAGCATTCTGAGTGTGACGTCACATGACGTCATCGATCGCTGGACCGATTTTCCAAAATTTTTAGGGGCGTTCCCAATTAATTTTTTATTTTCAAGTTTACAGATTAATGAATGGAATTCAGGTAAAATGGTTGACAGATCTGGATTCACAGTAGAAAAGTCTACTAATTGAAGTTCCTTTGTAATTCCATAAAAGGGAACCTTTAAATGAGCGCGGGCTGGCGGTTCCGAATAGAGGAATGTACGTGCTGCTTTACGCGATCTGCTACAGTGCTAGTCTTTGAGTCGTACACCCTATGTACCGAGCTTCACATCGGCACTTGAATTCGTAAAATAACACGACGTCAAAGATATTGAATTAAATCTAGGGGGGGGGGAATCACGTTTATGTCTAACTTAACTACCACTCCAATTGAATCCAAGTAGAATTATTAAGAAATTCAAGGATTTCCTTTTAGTTTGCAATGTCAAATAAATTCGTTGTGGTAATTGGATTCACTCATAAATAATAATCATATATAAGCAGTGGCGTATCTAGGTATTCTGGTCAGGGGCGGCGCTACAGGGGGGGGCAGAGGGGGCGACCGCCCCCCTATGATTTTTCAAGTAGTGAAAAAAGAAAAAAAAAGAAAAAAAGAAGAAAAGGAGGAAGAAAAGGGAAGAAAAGGGAAGAAAGAAGAAAGAGGAGTATTAAAAAGAGAGGTCTTAAACATATAACTCTATATTACCCCTGTTATTTAATGGAGAAAAAATATGACGTCATCTTTAGATCGTCTTGCCCCTCCTATCAAAATACCCTGGCGCCGCCCCTGATTCTGGTGCCCGGGGCAAACTATCAAATCTGCGCCGCCCCCCCCCCCCCCCAAACTCAGATTAGTGAGCGTTTTTAATTCATAAATGAGTTTTGATGCACATATAACCCGGGGTTGTTAGCCTAAATTTGTTGGTCAAGGCAACTAGAGTCAGTTAATGCCCGGGGCACCTTCCCTCTCTGCTCCCCCCCCCCCCCCCCCCCCCCCCGTAGACTCGACACTGATCATAGTCTTCCGATTCAGACGCTACACAATAAAAAATATTTTAAACAACTCTTCAAAATTTTTAAACAACGCTGCTTAAGCCGGTCACTCTAACAACTGTTGTTTAAAATGTTAAACAATACGGTTGTTTAAACTTTAAACAGCCTGTTTTTTTTTAATTTCAAACAATTTTTTTAAACAACGGCTTTTAAACAACTAGGTTGTTTAAATTAAGTTGTTTAAAACTTTTTGCACAACTGTTGTTTAAAAAATACATTCAAAGTTAATTGTTCAAAATAATTGTTTCAAACATTATAGGGCCTACAGATGTGTTTAAACATACACGGTTGTTTAAGGCTGTTGAGTGTTGTACACAAATAAGTTCCAAATGCCAGATCGAGCTGATTGATAGGTTCAGAGGTAAGCATTTAGACTAAATATATTGTAATCTGATCGAGTTTATACTCAAGACATATTTGTGTTGCGGTGACATCTACATGATGTCTAGATCTAGACCACATCCACAAAATAAATTATGTAGACCTGGAACTTTGCAGCGCAGCGCAGTTCAAGTTATTTGCACACAGTATACCGGACCCACGCGCACGTTCACTGTGTGCAGCTTAACTGCGCTGCGCTACGCTGGAAGGGCGACTTGCAAAGTTGCAGGTCAAAATCATGATTAATTATGTGACTGGGGCTTAGATCTAGATATCATATAAATGTCATGGCAGCACAAATATGTCTTGAGTATAAACTCGATCAGATTACAATATATTTAGTCTAAATGCTTACCTCTGAATGTATCAATCAGCTCCGGCATTCGGAACTTCTGCAACATGTCAACCACAAAGTCATCCGCCATGATGAAGCCCGGCCGTGTTTGGCGGAGAAGGAAACCCGTCTAGGGCAAATTTTCAATTTTTTTAAACAACGCTGTTTAAAAGATTATTCTACAATATCATTGATGTCTTAACCTGCAGTTGTTTAAAATACAGGGTCCATTTTTTAAACAACGTTGTTTAAAATTTAAACAACACAATTTTAAACAGCGAAATTTTAAACAGCGTTTTTGCTGTGTAGTGGCGTTATGTTGTCTGCTTTAGCCTCCACCCCACCCCCTCGATGAGAAAACTGCATATTAATTACTCGAATGATTTAAGGTTGCGCCCCCACCCCTCCTCCAATTAAAAACAAATTACTACAAGATCCCAGAGATGTGACCCCATCAATAAGTCACTCTAAAATGTGATAACTTTCTTTCCTTATTTTTTTTTTTTTGTCTTTTTTTTTTGTCTTTGAAGTTGTTTTTTTTTTCTTCGGAGTCCCCCCGCCCCATACAAAATCCTGGATCCGCCTCTGTGTTACGCCAAGGTTTACTCTTCATGACGTTCAATTTTCATTGAGATTACGATATTTGAGAAAAAAAATCTATTTCTTAAAGCAATGACAATGACCGTCCTGTGAATTACCTTTTGAGGAAGTTCCACTGTGCCATCAAAAATTGCGTAAACAATGGCAGCGATGAGATCGGAGAGCACAAGGTTATAGGGGAAAATATGATGCCGCTTACGAAGTTGACGACGACAAGGGATTAAGACGAGCGTGGTGGTCATCATGAAGATAGCGATGACCAGTGTTATGAGCCTGGTTACGAATAAAAGTAAGTAGCACTGCGGACTTGATAAATCGTCATCCGACATCGATGACGTCGACGGGATTTGGTGATCGTTCTCGGTGGTCATATTAGAAGGCGATGAGGGAGATCGAGGAGTAGACAAAAAATCTATTTCGATGTGGCTCCGTCGCATCCCACTCTTGTGTAGTAAAGGCGAGCTTACAGAGTCAAAAGAGGTTATAAAGCTCCTCCACCCAGACGGGTTTTTATGTCGAGATGGTGGCGACCCACAGAGTTGCATCCAAGAATAGTGTGCACGTAAATCTTTAGGGTAACCCTTTTACGCCACCGAGGTGTGACGTCGATGAGAGCTCACTTGAAATAACGGGAATACGGATGAATTTGTAAATTATGCAAAGTGGACGGCTGTCACCAAGGAGCAAACCCTAAAAGCTAATAGCTATCGTAGAATTATCGATGTTATGGCTTGATTATCTCTCTGCGCTCTGCTTGTATCCAGTAAGTATTATCGTACTAGTGGTTATTACCGTTTTATCTGTGAAAGATAGAGCTCAGAGGAGCTAGATTGATAATGATTTTAGGCCTTAGATCATGGACTCGTACTTCACCCTTGATTAGGGAATTGCATAGTTATAAAAAAAAAAGGGGGGGGTGCGGGGTGCTGGTGGCTGCTACCCCCACTCCGACACATGATTTTTGCAACAGAGTTGGATTGTTTATAACGTTTATATCTTGCTTTATTATAATATATATATGTATATGCATATATAGCGAGAGAGGTGTGGATGTGTGTACCAGTCGGTTGAACCATGTTAAATTTAGATATGTGAAGAGAGAATGATGGAACAGAATGAAGCAGGTCACTCGGTGTATTTACAAGTTTTCGGCTCCTGGCCTTCTTCAAGTTTATTTGCTAAATCAAACAGAATGAAACAAATAATAATAATGTATATGCATATATATATATAAATATATATATATATATATATATATATATATATATATATGTGTGTGTGTGTGTGTGCGTGTGTGTGTGTGTGGGTGTGTTTCATTGTACTTGGAATATTTGAATATTTGGCATGACTTAAGAGAGAACAGAATTATTACTAGTAACTTAGGAAATCAAATGATTTTTAATAATACTTTAATCCGTTTTGGCCGGAAAACGCTATTTAATAGGAAACTATTTGAGGCTAATATATATCAAATTAAGCATGTTGTAGATAAAGAAGGCCATTTAAGGCCAGTTAGCTATTTTTTACAAAAAGGTCTTGATGCCAACGATTTATTCTACATTAGCAGCATTTATTCTGCATTGCCGATGAATATGAAAGAGAAAAGGAAAAAAGACGAAAAGATAAATGACACGATCGATTACTCGGAATTAATGTATAAAGTAAGCGATAAAATAATACCATATGAAGGACTGACTTCTAAATTATGTTATAAAATCTTTATAGATAATATAAAGGAAACCTTTGCGTTTAGACACGCGGAAAAAGCACATTTAAATACTACATCTGGAATTGCGACTTCCTTTTTGACCCCGAGATTATGCACTTTAGATGGTAAATTACGTGAATTTCAGTTTAGATTATTACACAGTATCCTATATTGCAATGATAAACTGTATCAGTTTGGCTATATATCATCTAACTTATGTTCTTTCTGTGGAAAGGAAATTGAGGTATACAACCACTTATTTATGAATTGTCAATTTGTTAAAAAATTGTGGCAAGAAATAGGGGAACAAATGAAATTGATGCACTTAGATACTTTAAAATGGGAGGAGATTTTGGTTGGGTTAGATGGAAAACCAGAAAAGCACATGTATATTAACCACTTGATTATACTCATAAAGTATATGATATACAATGCGAGATCAAAAGGAACGCCCCCAACAAAGAAAGAAATCTATAATGCACTTTTAGAAAGTAAGGATAATGAACATAAAAAGGCAATAGCTCGAAATAAGTTAAGTCTACATCTAAAGAAATGGAATTATTTTGAATGTTGGACGGAAGGAGGACATACACGATAATATCACAAACAGTTTTAAAGAAATTATATTCATTATTACAATTGCCCTATATACTTTGAATTTGCACCTATCAGGTTTTAATCTATACCTTGTTCAGTTAAATTGTACTATTGTTGTTTATTTATGGATGGCACGTTATGGAAATATATAATTTGTATTGTGTTTATTGCCATGTTGAATTATATTGTGTAATTAATGCTTAATTTGTAATTATTCGTTTTGAAAAACTGAATCAAGGAAAAAAGTGTGTGTGTGTGTGTGTGTGGGTGTGTGTGTGTGTGTGAGTATGTATGTATATATAGTGGAGGTGCCGTGGTCCAGTGGTTTAAGGCGCTTGACTGGAGATGCGAGGATCGGGCGTTCGATCCCCGGCACGGCACTTATGCCCTTGAGCAAGGCATTTTATCTACATTGCTCTTTTATTGTACATCAAATAAATGAAGTGCTCAGCATATTGATACCAGCGTGTGCATGTGTGTTATTTAAAAATATATATATATATATATATATATATATATATATATAATGTGAGAAATCAATCGAATTGAATGAGAGAAATAATTTGCGTAGCTAAATTCATTGTTCCTCCTTACTGACTTCCTTTCTGTGGAAATAACTGCAGGGTTCGCAAAAGCTGTCTCCGCCGGGAGTCGAACCCTGGTCTTTGGCACTGTACGCCAAACGCCTTAACCACTAGACCACGGAGGCGGGTTGAGTGGTATTCGGCTACACCAGGTAGAAACACCGACAGGCAGCCCTTGCAACCCCTTCGCAGTTGATGTATTCCTTTTCTTTGAGGGACAGGGGAGTACTGAACAATGGAAAGCCGCATGCCTAGCTAGATCCATGGCGGATTCATGTATTAGAATTAATTAATTTACAATGTGTGAGAAATTTGTTCTAATACTATAGCATCAGCAACTCTCGTGGGTAAATTTACATAATGTGAGAAATCAATCGAATTGAATGAGAGAAATAATTTGCGTAGCTAAATTCATTGTTCCTCCTTACTGACTTCCTTTTTGTGGAAATAACTGCAGGGTTTGCAAAAACTGTCTCCGCCGGGAGTCGAACCCTGGTCTTTGGCACTGTACGCCAAACGCCTTAACCACTAGACCACATGTATATTCTTATATATATATATATATATAAGAATAACGAGGTGGAGATGCATCATTTGCCAGTTGAAATTTATTATCTAAATTTTCGGAACGATCCACACGTTCCTTCTTCAGGGAAACAGATTCCAATAAAAATGACTAATTTTTTGAAAATAGCAACAACAAAAAATTTGAACTTGTGTCCAAGCAACAACACACACACACACATATATATATATATATATAGGTGATACTTAATTATGGCGAGAGACGACACCCCTTTGCTGAAATCGAGTCTAGCGCATACGGGCCTCTAAAGTCGACTAGTTACCTCTAAAAACGCGTTCTCTTAGAAGATCTGTTCGAAAATTATTAATAAATTTGTTCCTGAATCACTGTCTGACACCCTGATATAGTCATGATCTCTTAGTTTGTTATCAATTTAAATTCGTTATTCCCAAATCCAGACTATCCCCAACTTAAAAAAAAAACACGAACAAATAATAAACATGATTTTAAAAAAACAAACAAAGAACAAACTAACTTTTTACTCCAATAGCTCAATCGTAAACCGAGAATAGCATTCCTCTTTGTATGAGAGAAATAAGTTATCATGTAACATACGAAGGATCCCATAAAGAATATTCTCACAACGGTAATTCATTGTGATTTATCTCATTCGATATTCTGTATTTTCTTTTCTTTCCCAACTCTGTAAGCGTTTCTGAACAGTTATTATCATATTTTAAAAAGTATTACTACCATATCCTTATCATTACTATTATCATTAGGAGGAGGAGGAGGAGGAGGAGGAGGGGTGTCACATGGGCGGACTCAAATAAATTTCCAGATGATACTCAACTTGTGCCAATCAAAATATTTACAATTTATTCCAGTATACATAAAAACTCCGATATCAAAACATCTCTCCGTGAAATTCAGTATTGTCAAACATGAAAATCAAATGAAAAAAAATGTTTTAACACATTGAAAACGACAAAGTATATTACTTCAAATAATTACTCTGTTTTTACAACCGCGAAATTCAACCTGGCAAATAGGCAAAGGATCCAGCATTGATCCAATCCACAATATCCAATATCTTTCAACTCTGACCTTGTCTTTATACAAATAATAACTTCAAGCATGCATGAATAGATCCTGCACTGATCTAATCACAATTAAACCAACTTCATTTTTTCATCAGTGTATCATACCTACCACCTCCAATAACTTCCTCCAAGAAATATCAATTAAACTTTTATTTTTTTTCTCATTTCTTTATGGAATTATAGCTCCTCTCAAACATTCTTATGAAAGGACCCTGTAATGATCCACCTTCACAGAATTATAACTTCAACCACTTTCTCTTAACTACTGCATTTACTGATCACATTTAATATAAAGCTTCAAACTGCACCTCACCTTGACCTTTTCTTCAACTGTCTAACCTTTATCTCTATAAGTCTCTATTTTCATAACTCTAACTCAAAACTCAATTTATCATCCCAAATTATAAAATCTTACATTGATCCAAATTCAAAATAACACTTCTCACTTTAAACTAGTCACTCATCTTCAGAAAGTTTGCTTTATTCTACATTAGCAGCATTTATTCTGCATTGCCGATGAATATGAAAGAGAAAAGGAAAAAAGACGAAAAGATAAATGACACGATCGATTACTCGGAATTAATGTATAAAGTAAGCGATAAAATAATACCATATGAAGGACTGACTTCTAAATTATGTTATAAAATCTTTATAGATAATATAAAGGAAACCTTTGCGTTTAGACACGCGGAAAAAGCACATTTAAATACTACATCTGGAATTGCGACTTCCTTTTTGACCCCGAGATTATGCACTTTAGATGGTAAATTACGTGAATTTCAGTTTAGATTATTACACAGTATCCTATATTGCAATGATAAACTGTATCAGTTTGGCTATATATCATCTAACTTATGTTCTTTCTGTGGAAAGGAAATTGAGGTATACAACCACTTATTTATGAATTGTCAATTTGTTAAAAAATTGTGGCAAGAAATAGGGGAACAAATGAAATTGATGCACTTAGATACTTTAAAATGGGAGGAGATTTTGGTTGGGTTAGATGGAAAACCAGAAAAGCACATGTATATTAACCACTTGATTATACTCATAAAGTATATGATATACAATGCGAGATCAAAAGGAACGCCCCCAACAAAGAAAGAAATCTATAATGCACTTTTAGAAAGTAAGGATAATGAACATAAAAAGGCAATAGCTCGAAATAAGTTAAGTCTACATCTAAAGAAATGGAATTATTTTGAATGTTGGACGGAAGGAGGACATACACGATAATATCACAAACAGTTTTAAAGAAATTATATTCATTATTACAATTGCCCTATATACTTTGAATTTGCACCTATCAGGTTTTAATCTATACCTTGTTCAGTTAAATTGTACTATTGTTGTTTATTTATGGATGGCACGTTATGGAAATATATAATTTGTATTGTGTTTATTGCCATGTTGAATTATATTGTGTAATTAATGCTTAATTTGTAATTATTCGTTTTGAAAAACTGAATCAAGGAAAAAAGTGTGTGTGTGTGTGTGGGTGTGTGTGTGTGTGTGAGTATGTATGTATATATAGTGGAGGTGCCGTGGTCCAGTGGTTTAAGGCGCTTGACTGGAGATGCGAGGATCGGGCGTTCGATCCCCGGCACGGCACTTATGCCCTTGAGCAAGGCATTTTATCTACATTGCTCTTTTATTGTACATCAAATAAATGAAGTGCTCAGCATATTGATACCAGCGTGTGCATGTGTGTTATTTAAATATATATATATATATATATATATATATATATATATATAATGTGAGAAATCAATCGAATTGAATGAGAGAAATAATTTGCGTAGCTAAATTCATTGTTCCTCCTTACTGACTTCCTTTCTGTGGAAATAACTGCAGGGTTCGCAAAAGCTGTCTCCGCCGGGAGTCGAACCCTGGTCTTTGGCACTGTACGCCAAACGCCTTAACCACTAGACCACGGAGGCGGGTTGAGTGGTATTCGGCTACACCAGGTAGAAACACCGACAGGCAGCCCTTGCAACCCCTTCGCAGTTGATGTATTCCTTTTCTTTGAGGGACAGGGGAGTACTGAACAATGGAAAGCCGCATGCCTAGCTAGATCCATGGCGGATTCATGTATTAGAATTAATTAATTTACAATGTGTGAGAAATTCGTTCTAATACTATAGCATCAGCAACTCTCGTGGGTAAATTTACATAATGTGAGAAATCAATCGAATTGAATGAGAGAAATAATTTGCGTAGCTAAATTCATTGTTCCTCCTTACTGACTTCCTTTTTGTGGAAATAACTGCAGGGTTTGCAAAAACTGTCTCCGCCGGGAGTCGAACCCTGGTCTTTGGCACTGTACGCCAAACGCCTTAACCACTAGACCACATGTATATTCTTATATATATATATATAAGAATAACGAGGTGGAGATGCATCATTTGCCAGTTGAAATTTATTATCTAAATTTTCGGAACGATCCACACGTTCCTTCTTCAGGGAAACAGATTCCAATAAAAATGACTAATTTTTTGAAAATAGCAACAACAAAAAATTTGAACTTGTGTCCAAGCAACAACACACACACACACATATATATATATATAGGTGATACTTAATTATGGCGAGAGACGACACCCCTTTGCTGAAATCGAGTCTAGCGCATACGGGCCTCTAAAGTCGACTAGTTACCTCTAAAAACGCGTTCTCTTAGAAGATCTGTTCGAAAATTATTAATAAATTTGTTCCTGAATCACTGTCTGACACCCTGATATAGTCATGATCTCTTAGTTTGTTATCAATTTAAATTCGTTATTCCCAAATCCAGACTATCCCCAACTTAAAAAAAAAACACGAACAAATAATAAACATGATTTAAAAAAAAAAAACAAAGAACAAACTAACTTTTTACTCCAATAGCTCAATCGTAAACCGAGAATAGCATTCCTCTTTGTATGAGAGAAATAAGTTATCATGTAACATACGAAGGATCCCATAAAGAATATTCTCACAACGGTAATTCATTGTGATTTATCTCATTCGATATTCTGTATTTTCTTTTCTTTCCCAACTCTGTAAGCGTTTCTGAACAGTTATTATCATATTTTAAAAAGTATTACTACCATATCCTTATCATTACTATTATCATTAGGAGGAGGAGGAGGAGGAGGAGGAGGGGTGTCACATGGGCGGACTCAAATAAATTTCCAGATGATACTCAACTTGTGCCAATCAAAATATTTACAATTTATTCCAGTATACATAAAAACTCCGATATCAAAACATCTCTCCGTGAAATTCAGTATTGTCAAACATGAAAATCAAATGAAAAAAAATGTTTTAACACATTGAAAACGACAAAGTATATTACTTCAAATAATTACTCTGTTTTTACAACTGCGAAATAGGCAAAGGATCCAGCATTGATCCAATCCACAATATCCAATATCTTTCAACTCTGACCTTGTCTTTATACAAATAATAACTTCAAGCATGCATGAATAGATCCTGCACTGATCTAATCACAATTAAACCAACTTCATTTTTTCATCAGTGTATCATACCTACCACCTCCAATAACTTCCTCCAAGAAATATCAATTAAACTTTTATTTTTTTTCTCATTTCTTTATGGAATTATAGCTCCTCTCAAACATTCTTATGAAAGGACCCTGTAATGATCCACCTTCACAGAATTATAACTTCAACCACTTTCTCTTAACTACTGCATTTACTGATCACATTTAATATAAAGCTTCAAACTGCACCTCACCTTGACCTTTTCTTCAACTGTCTAACCTTTATCTCTATAAGTCTCTATTTTCATAACTCTAACTCAAAACTCAATTTATCATCCCAAATTATAAAATCTTACATTGATCCAAATTCAAAATAACACTTCTCACTTTAAACTAGTCACTCATCTTCAGAAAGTTTGCTTTGTCTGAATCTCTAGTCTCAAAGCCAATCTGCAAGATTTCCTTGTTATTCAGAAAAGGAAAAAAAAAAACCTTTTATTTATTTATTTATCTCCGTAACCAAGTCTTGTAAATGGTAATCGTTGGCCGAAAACTTCCACCAAGGACGGCGCTGTATCTCGTCAGCCCCAAAACAATTCACTGACCCTTGTAAAAACGAGATATCCCAATCTTCAAGAACGAAACCAATCTTGGAAAATGTCCCGATCTTGGAACCATCGATGACGTCTTTAATTCAGGCATAAAAATATCAGTATAAATTATGATTAAGCTGGCCTCATACAGGGTGACATAGCTTCAGCCAAATCAGTGAAATAAGGCTACTTTTTTATGAAAATATAAAGTTAAAATTCAAATCAAATACAAATGGCGGCTGCCTCAAACTGCACATGTGTGCTTCACAAAGTCTAAAAGATTTTCTGCCCAGAAAACTACTGCAAAAGTACTAAGGTCTACTCCCACAATTACTCTTCCCTAAAAGTATCCCAAGCAGCTGTTCAAAAGCATAGGCTCACTGAGCTCAACTAAAAGGACCTATTCAAGTTTACTACCCTGCACACAACTTACAACAGAAATGTAAATTAACTCAAGTCAGTCATCGATGGTAAAAGGAATCTCTCACGCTCTTCTCCTCACACACTTCTCATTTCTGCATAAAATTAACTCCTTGTCTCTTAGCGATCTGGCTGTGGAGTGAAAATTAGATGAAAGTTAGCAAGCTTTCCTGGGAAAAATAAATAAAATAAAATAAATGCATTTTCAGTGTGACAAGGGGTAGTAGTAGTAGTAGCAGCAGCAGCAATAGGAGTAGTAGTGGTAGTAGTAGTAGGGGTAGTAGTAGCAGAAGTATTAGTAGTAGTAGTAGTAGCAGCAGCAGCAATAGGAGTAGTAGTGGTAGTAGTAGTAGGGGTAGTAGTAGCAGAAGTATTAGTAGTAGTAGTAGTATAGTAGCGGCAGAAGCAGTAGGAGTACTACTAGTAGTAGTAGTAGGGGTAGTAGTAGTAGTAGTAGTAGTAGTTGTAGCAAAGAGTATAAATACGAAGAGTGCTCAGTACCGAAATAAAGCACGCGTATATATTGTGGTACGTGTCGATCGGCCGAGAGGGAAAGGTTATAGTTTTTATCAAGATGTTTTTATTTTTTAGTTTCTTTATTTTTTCTTCTTTTTCTGTGGATCGCTTTTGGTAAAGCCGTAAAGGGCATAACCTTGATAGTGTCCCTTCAAATACAAACATATGTCCCAAAACAGCTAGGAATCAACTCTAACTGTACCAGGGAGGAGAGGGAGAGAGTTGGGAGGGGGAGCTAGGAGAGATGTTTGTATTTTTTTAGAGTTATTTGCTGTGAAATTTCTATTAAAATTTATGTGATGGGGGGAGGGGGGGGGGGTGGTCCAAACATGTTCCCTGATATTAAGCTCTATATGAGCAAACACTGCGATATCTGACGGGAATTTCGAGAAAAGTATTTTTAAAAATAAATAAAATGACATCTTTATTTTTCTAATTTGATAATTTCATTTGATAATTTCATTTGATATCATGATTTATGCAAATTATAGGGATTACAGACCCATAATGTAAATTTATTGGCCTTATTCTGTTAAAAGTAAAGACAGAAAAGGCTTTATTAAAATGAGATTGAGTGCGAGCAATTCCTTATATATAATATAAAGATTAATTAAGAGTGGCGTATCCAGGAATGCGCGTGCCCCTACGTGCCAGCCAAAAACCAAATCTGACATATCTTAGTTACACATCGAATGAAAGGAAATGTGTGCCCCCCCCCCCCAGCACAGAAAGAACATGAAAAATGTGATAACTTTTTTTTTCCCTGCTTGTCCGAAAATTCAGAATAGAAGGCATCTGATGATTTTTTGCTTGTCAGAAAATTATGGAGGAAAACTGGACCCCATAAAATCTGATACCCCCCCCCCCCACTGAGCAACTTTTGGAGGGCTGGCAAAAAAATTCTCCCCTCCCCCCCCCCCCCCCCCCCCCACTGAGCGACTTTTGGAGGGCGGCTGGCGAGAAGAAGAAAAAAATACGAATCTCCCTTCAAGCAGTTCACAAAATTTGACAGCCCTGCATTTGTGCCCCCCCCCCCGTTTTTTTAATACTACCTGCATTCGCCCCTGTCATGAACTGTCAGTGTCAGACTCATATCCATAATAGGGTTCAGAAGCACCCTCCCACTACATTGTCGGTCTCTCGGGGCTGTCGGTCTCGTTGGCTAAAGCCAACGTAAACGACGATCAGCAAGCAAAAACTTCGATGAGCCAAGTTTGAGGAGAACACCTTTGGCAAACTGCATGACATATAGTTCCTTTCATAGCTTTAAATTTCATGTAAATTACATTTTTCATAATTTCAAATAAATACTAGGGGAATTAAAATCATTTCAAAACCCCTGTTTTCACGTGTTAATCTATGGAAGCTGGAAGGCCAAAAGCATGCATATTCCCGGGGATTTATGCGGGGTTTATTGGACTCATCGAGCCTTAATTATACCCTTTCAGAGCTTTAAATTTCATGTAAATTACATTTTTCATAATTTCAAATAAATACTAGCGGAATTAAAATCATTTCAAAATCCCTCTTTTCATGTGTTAACCTATGGGAGCTGGAAGGCCAAAAGCATGCATATTCCCGGGGATTTATGCGGGGTTTACTGGACTCATCAAGCCTTAATTATACCTTTTCAGAGCTTTAAATTTCATGTAAATCCCATTTTTTATATTTTCAAATAAAAACAAAGGGAATTATAATCATCCTAAAATTCCTTGTTTTCGCGTGTAAACCTATGGCAGGCGAGACGTTTTTGGTCAAAAGCATGCATATTCCCCGGGATTTATGTGGGGTCTTTTCAATTTTTTGAGCCTTCACTAAGCTTTTTCAAAGCCTCAAATTACATGTAAATCACATTTTTTATATTTTCAAATAAAAACTATGGGAATTATAATCATCCTAAAATTCCTTGTTTTCGCGTGTAAACCTATGGCAGGCGAGACTTTTTTGGGGTCAAAAGCATGCATATTCCCTGGGATTTATGCGGGGTCTATTCGACTAGTTGAGTCTTAATTATACATTTTCAAAGCTTTAAATTAATTCTGTGGGAATTATAATCATTCAAAAATCCCTGTTTTTGCGTGTTAACCTATGGGAGCTGGAAGGCCAAAAGCATGCATATTCCCGGGGATTTATGCGGGGTCCCTTCCACTTTTTGATCCTTCATTAAACTTTTTCAGAGTCTCAAATTTCATATAAGCCACATTTACACTAAATTCAAGGAAATACTAGAGGAACTATAATCATTCTTAAAATCCATGTTTTCACGTGTTAACCCTATGGAAGATGACTCTGTCAAAAAGCAGGCTTGATCCCGGGGATTCATAGTGGCATTTATTGACAATAAAGGTTCAAGAAAAGTTTTTTGAACTATCCATCCTTTCTCTCGTGCAAAAATCAGACTTGAAAAAGATAGGGTAAGATGTGAAATATCAAGAAAAAATGAGACATCTTTTCACGTGTTATACCTATGGCGAACGTATTTTTCCGAGTCTTTTTTAACACAGCAATTTACGCCTGCCGAATGTACTACGGAAGTAGGTGAGAGTAATCTGTCTTGATACTATTAAAAGTCTTTGGTAGTAGTAGTAGCAGCAGCAGCAGCAGTAGGAGTAGTAGTAGTAGTAGCAGTAGTAGTAGGGGTAGTAGTAGTAGTATTAGTAGTAGTATTAGTAGTAGTAGTAGTAATAGTAGCAGTAGGAGTAGTAGAAGTAGTAGTAGTAGTAGTAGTAGTAGTAGTAGTAGTAGTAGTAGTAGTATTGTCTATTTCAATAAGGAATAAAAGCATCTACAATTCAGTAAACGAAATTACTCAAAAAACGAAGGTGGTGTTTTTTATTCTTCACAGAATGCTGGTCGGAATGTTTTTTTCTTTGTGTGTGTGTGTGTGTGTGTGTGTGTGGTTGTTTGTTGGGGTGTTTGTTGTTTTTTGTTTGTTTGTTTGTTTGTTTGTTTGTTGTTTTTTGGGGGGGTCTTTTTTTTTATTGTTCTGTCTACAAGTCTCTCTCGCTCTCGTTCTTCACTAAGAGCCAGAATGCTGCTTTCTCTTTCCTCTTAAATCCTTGCAGTCAAACTACTTTTTTACCCAAAGCAAGCATGTATGCTCTACACGGTCCTCAAAAGAATACCTTCTTAACCGTAGGAGGAACCATGCAGTAACACCGGAGACTGCGCTCCCGGTGGAAGGGGCACAGTGCTCCCCCACACTAATTTCAAGTACTCAAGAAGTGTCCTTTTTATTTCTAAAAAATTCCCCCTTTTTCTCTTAGTGCCCTTTTTACTACTAAAAGTGTCTCTTTTCCTTTCTAGTAAGTGCACTTTCCCCTGCTCATAAGTCCCCCTCTTCTCCTTCTGATAAGTGCCCCCTTTCAAACCTGATAATTGCATCATTATTTTCTAATAAGTGTCATTTTCTTTTTCTGATAAGAGCAATTTTACTTCGGATAGGTGTTAATTTTTCCCCTTCTGATAAGTGCCCCTTTTTAAAATCTAATAATTGCCCCCTTTTTTACTTCTGATTATTACTTTTGATAGGTACCCCTTTTTCCTTCTAATATATATATATATATATATATATATATATGATATATATATATATATATCACAGTGCGTCCCAGAAAAAGAACGAAACTGAAATTTATCGATGTTTATTCATATCTTAATCACAATTATGATTAATGAATGACACATATTTGTAAAGCTCGGATCCTCTTCTTTCATTTGATGCTACTCATATGATATATACTTCACGAATGAGTGAATAAAGACAATATGAAGCAGGACTACCAAAAAGTCGTTTGCCCAACGATACCTGAAATTCAAAGAGATAATCACATTTCTAGAAAATTCATTTTCTGCCCTTTCATTTGACACCTCAATCGCGAAAAATAAGTCAGGGATGACAAAGCTCTGTTGGTGTAAAGTGATGCTTGCATTTCCATGATTTACTAAACGAATCCGTTTGCACTGGCTGCCTGTCCTGCAGTCCTAGCAATAAACAAACAAGACAAAAGACTTCATGCATGATCGTCAGCAAAATAGAGGGATAAGTACAAAATGATAAAAGCTGATTGATAGTGCATGAGTTAAAGAAAAACGACAGGGCCAGTGTACGAATTAAAAGATCATTCCCTCTTCCCCCCCCCCCCCCCCAAAAAAAAATATATATTTTATTTATTTATTTGCTGTTGTCATTTTCATTACATCGCTGTAAATAATGCACATCCCAAGGACTCCAGCATTTAAAAAAAAGTCTGAAAATTCTTGCTCTCTCGCTTCGCTCGCACGCACATGAATCATTAGAGCATTATACACAACTGCAGTGTCCAGAACCACAATTAAAAAGAAGAAAATGATGCTTGATAATATATTAATTGGACTATAGGGTAATAGTATCAATGTCACAAAATGATCACTTTTTTTCGCTTTAAGTTCACCCCATGTAGGTGCCCTTTTTTTGCTAGTGCCCCCCCCCCCCCAAGGACGCGCTGCGGTCTTCATTTGAAGGAGACCTTATCTAACTGTCCCAGATTGTTTCTAGCTTACAAGTTCTCCCATTATTCCCTCCCATTCTGTAAAACACATAATGGTACGCCAAGGTGGAGTATGCCCACGAGGTAATCTTGCGGCCATTAACCAATATATAGCCTAAATTGATTTCAGCTAATCTTAAATTCTCACCACTGACTACAAATACCGGGTGACACGATATTTGCTCCTGCGACATTTGCTCCTCCGTCCATATCTCGAAAGGTCAAAGGTTAAGGTCAAGGTCATGATTTGGTTTTGTGTTAAAGGTTCTCCTTGTCTCCTCCTGAACTCGACATATGTGGTGTAAAATACATTTCCCCATTATATATGTTGAGCTCAGAAGGAGATTAACTGCACCTTGAAAGATAATGGGGAAAATCTGAAAATCTGTGTACAAAACAAATGGAGAGTTGTTCACAAAATCAGCCATTTTGAAGCAATTTTGCCAATTTGAGGATCCCCATAGAAAGTAAAACGAGACTTTTCAAAATTCCATAACTCTCTCATTTTTTAACCAATTTTAATGAAACTTTTGTAAAGTGCTTCTCTGAATTCTCACTTTCCAATAACATTGATTCTCTCCTTGGGTTTTGGTTTCCTTTAAGGAAAAGGTGAAGATTAGGATTAGGATTAGGGTTAGGGTTAGGTTTAGGTATACACTTTTAAAATGTTGGGTAAATTTAGTTGGGTAACTGCTGGTTGGTTAAAAATATTCCCAATTCTGGGCTATTATTAACCAACTGGACACTCGAGTGGTGTAACCAATATTGGTCAATACTTTTTACCTAAATATTGGGCATATATTTACCAACAGTATTTGGTAATTATGGGTTGGGTACTTGTTGCCCTGTAGTTGTGTAATTTTGTCACATTTCCTTTGCCAATTGGGTAAATTTTGTTGGGTAACTGATGGTTGGTTAGAAATTCGTTTTTGCCCAACTTGTGGTAAATATTTTTACCCAATATTGGGGAAAACACTTATATGAATATTCATGAATTTTTAGTAGCGTATGGTTTGGGGTGGCCCGATTTACTGTCACCGAATGCATAAAAAAATATAAGGGGTATATAAGAGCTTGCACTAGTTTGCACTAACTGGATAGGATAGGACTAGGATAGGATAGGTTAAGATATAGGATAGGATAGCTTAAAATAGGATAGGTTAGGATTGATTAGGTTAAGACCCAGAAGGACGTAACAAGCAGATATCATTTTTTTTTACCTAGGTTGGAGGAAAAAGGAAACAATAAATTGGGCAGCTGAATTTGCCCAACCACATGATATTTGTTACCAAACAGCTGAACAAATAGAGGGTTGGGCAATCCTATTGGGTAAGATTGGTTGGGCAATAATTACCCAACTGAGAATATAACCAACAGTTGGGCAATTGTAGAGTTGGGTAAAATCTAATGGGTCACCAACTGATGGGCAATTTAATTTGCCCAACAACATAGTAAATGGATTGCCCAACATCAGTTGGGCAAATTTTAACCAAAAGTTGTGTGGACAGTATGTTGCCCAGTGTTGGTTAAAAATTGGGCATTTTTTTGCCCAACTTTTTTAAGAGTGTAGGTTTAACATGGCAAAGTTAGACCGGAGAAATTGTTCCAGGAGCAAATGTCATGGAACCCAAATACCGTTCACGTGGCAGTACATATAGCCGCATTGTCCGCGGTCCATATTGTGTATTCAAGGCCGTGCGTAAAAAGACGGACTGCCACCAATGATTCATACATCTTTAGTGTATGATCGTCAAGCGTAACATTTGTTAGACCTTCTTCTTCCAGTGAAAGTAAAGTCTTCTGTGTAGAGTATAGTCGTCCTTTTTCTTTGCAGTGATGTGAACTATTGTGCCATGCTGCAAGTGTAAGCCTCAGCGAAATTGTATGTGATTGCTTATTCGTATGAGGGGAGATACCCGTGCTATAAACTGGGTTGACAACGAGCCATGAATTTCCACCACACCTTAAATTAATTTGTTATAAGCTAACATTTCATCGGCAGGACCAAGTCCAATCGGGGGAAGAGATCTGGAATACAGGCTTAGACCACGCCCTTGCTGACTCTGTTATCGGTAAGTATATCAAGTCTGAAGAACTCTAGATAAGCTTGTACATGTATAAGTGGTGATTCCGTATGAACATTATAGACTTCACGTCTAGTGTAGAGAACGTAGGCCTAGAATTATCGTGTAAATCACACATGTGGTCATGGCAGTCATTGTTCTTTAACTTTAACAAGATAAAGCACGTCACTCACTTGGAAGCTTCATGCTCTTCAGTTTTGATAAAGTCTTCATTGGTTAAAGTCTACTCGAACAAATGGAAAATCGCCATAATTGAGAGAATAGTTTAAAGCACTATCTATGTCCACACCACGTGACTATAGTGGTCATATTGACCACTACGCGGGACGAATGCAAAAATACTAGTCATTTTCTATCGCATGTACTTAAGGTATGGGGGGAAAAGTAAGATAAATGTTTAAAATACTTCCTTTCAAATTCAGCGCTTTAAAATCTCTTTCCTACCTTAAATGGCCGTTAGGAAGAACTTCTGATATTTCCAGCAATATCCAAAGTCAAAATCATGTCCAAAACCTAAGAAATCCCCGCCAATTTTTTTCGCGATCGCATGTTGTTTTCCAGCTTCCGATGTTTTTAGACTATATCGGCCAATAAAATTTTGTCCACAACAAAACTCGGTATCGCGTGCACATCGATCTCTACGATCGCACACACGGAAAATCGGGACTTACGTGTGCGCGATAGGAACCGAACTTTTAACGACCGAATTTTTTAGCGCGAGATGTCAGCGCTCGCGGCGATCAGGAAATGTACACCGTGACTTGCGATACCCCGTTTCGCCAGAAGTGACAGTAAATTACGGATTTCATTTTTGGAATTATCTTTTCCAACATCGGTGAGTTGAATTTATTGTATTTCATGTATATGTTGGTGTCGTTTTTTGTAAATTAAATGCCGATTATGAGTGAATGTTGGTAACTTTTGTGCAGTGGTGTTTTGAAAGTGTTGAGGTGGATGACTGCCTAGAGTCTACACACGAAGTATAGTAAAGTCGCTATGAGTGTCTATGTCCATTTCCTAGTAACTGATGTAGTCACACCGCGACGCGAAGAGAAATAGGCCTAATATTTTCGTATATCATACTTCCCACTCACACTTATGCGAGGTTATTGGAGATACGCCCATGCCATTATAGGCCTACCTATATAATTATTGTTTCTTCCCCCAAAAATAAGGCTACATACTATTTTATTTGTATATTTATGTTCATTTTTAGGTATACGAATTAGATCTACTGTAGTATAAAACGGGCTAATGCACATTACAGTATATGTGCATCACGGCCCTCACAGGTGCTGAAAATCACACTTATATTGATGTGAGTAGACTAAACTTAAACTCCTTTTTATTTTATTGTTTTTTTTTGGTGTGTTTTTTAAAGTTTTATTTACACAGGGTAGCCCTTTCATTTCAAACTGACCCACTAAGGAGCCCTGTATCAAAAAATTATACACTTTTACATAATGAACACATAAAAGAAAAAAACAACAACAGGATTTTGTAAAAGAGGGGGCCGGAGCCGGAAAAATACACAATTAAAGAAGCATTTTTCCTTTTTTTTTTCTTCTTTTTTTTAAATTGTGTACCTAAGGTATGCCCGTTAGGTTTCAAAAGGGGGCGGCCGATTCCCCCCCCCCCCCGGATCCGCCCCTGAACATAATGTAAGGTTCCAGCAAGAGAAAAAGGAAGGAAAAATACAGAGAGCATAATAGAAAGTACAAAATAATTCTTGAAATAATGCATTAATGTTAGCAGTACTTAGATTATAGCTGTATATTTAAAAAAAAAAAGAATCCAACGAAGCTTTGAAAATGTCAAGTAGAGGGTAATGCATTCCATATCATAAAGCATTGATAATGAGATTAAACGATGTCTTAAAATTATTTGGTTCTGACTTTATCAGTATGTAGCATTCACGTTCAATTATGTAAGATATTTTGGCATCTTACTATTCATTGCCTAATACATCCATATTCGAAGCATTAGACTCAACGATAGTGTGCCATCCTAAACTCATATAATAATAACATGCGACGTAACAAAATACATGTATCTACATTTCATATTAAACGGGCATAACGATTTTGAAGTTTTGTAACTTATCTAAATGACATCTTACCGAACTGCTCCACAATATAATACCATAGTCAATATGTGATAATATTTAACTATCATATCACAATTTTCAGATTATTTTTTGCAAGTAATATTTTATTTTTTTTATACATCATATGGTTCTAGATATTTTTGAAACAGTTTTCGATATCATTTATATCCAGTTTTAAACATTTCTCGGATATGACACAAAGATATTATAATTCACGTATACTTCAATAAAATTATCTCTGTATTCTAAGTATACAGTTGGATTTTTGATTCGTTTTCTAGTACTAAATAACATAATATTGCTCTTTTTGATATCCGACATTAAATCATCTTTTTCAATGCTATTGACTATTTTCTCAGACCTACATATTGGTGTTCTCCCAACAAGAGAAACTGTTTTCCTTGGTAAAATATTGCCGCATCATCACCGTATCACTTATACATGTACAAGCTTATCTGAGGATAACCTTGTACTCCAGACTAGCTTTTACGGGTGAATAGGCTTCAATTTAGCTTTTGTGTGTATCAGCGGGCCTTTTTTCAGTCTAGATCATTCTTACATGAGAGGAAAATAATTACTTAAAATTTCACTTTCAATTCTGAATCCCCAAATTTGTGGCACAGTAAGAGTTGAAGAGACCCTGAATCAGGTAATCTAGAAAAAATTTAAGAAAATTAAATCTTGCTTAGAGCAATTTTGTCTGTTTTTGACTGCTGCAACAGTGAATCTTTGACACAGTCCCACATAGGCAAGGGCCTAGATGAGTGTCACCGTATAAATATATTTTTGTATATTCACAGTAGGATAGCTGCAAAGATCACTTATGAGCATGGTCAAGAAGGACTGGGCCCAATATTTATCACTGTGCATGGGATTCCAGTATTTACTCAAGACCTTTAGAACCCAACTGAACCGTATTAACTGTGGCACATTAATGAGACATATGTAACTTTTAAACCAGGCAGTTATTTTCCTCTTATTTCATGCCGTTCCAATTCATGAAGTAAAATATCATGATGCGACGAAATGAATGCATGTTTTAAGACCAAAAGTGATGGCCCCCTCAAAAAGAAATCATTCGCATCTATCAGCGCTGTGTTAGTTGAGTGGAGGGGTAGAAAGCCCGATTGCATTTCACTAAGTGGATCACTGTCATTGAGGTAGTTACGTAACTGGGAGTGCGCTGCCCTCTTTAGAATTTTAACAATACCTGAATGAAACGAAATTGGGCGGTAATTAGATGGATTTCTTTTGTCTCCATTCTTCAAAATGGGCGTCACCCTTGCGCTCTCCCATTCAACAAGTAAGAAAACCAGAGGAAAGTGAACAATCAAACAATTACTTGGTAGTCTTGTAGTGAATGGTGAGGTATGCTTCGGAAAGACTGTTATATAGATTGTCAATGCCACTGGATTTGCATACAGATATATATGACTGTATTAGAAAGTTTTTAAAATATAAAATCCTCTGTTATAGAATCGTATGTATACAAAAAAGATCGTATCGGTAAAAGTATCCAGTCCATTAAAAGTACGTTCAGTATTACACTGACTGGCAATTAGCCAGCTCTAGTTCGTAATTAATACATTATCATCATCATCATCATCATCATCTGGTATACAGGCCCTGTAAATCCACCGGTCGTCTTCCAAAGATAAGTTCATTTGTAAGTTCGCGACTTAGAACGTAGTGCGGATATGCGTGGATGTCAGGTTACATAAACTTGTTTTAGTTTACCAAGCCAGAGTTTATCTAGACCAGTCTTGAAAGTGTCAATATTATGTGCAGGACTAGGGGTTCTGGCAGTTTATTCCATGACTCAATAACACGTTTACTGAAGAAACATCCTCTGACATTAAGCTTACGGTGGGTATTAAAGAGTTTTAAAGTGAATGTTCACGAGTCTGTTGGTACTCCGGTTTCTTGAAAAAGTGTTCTGGGGGCCGTTTCATGAAAGGACTTGTCAGATATTTTATCCGACAAATTTGCTCTCAGCCAATCAGATGCAAGGATTGCAGTAGCTTATAACAGTTGTCGGATAAAATATCCGACAACTTCCTTTCATGAAACGCTCCCCAGGACTTAGCCTATTACAGTATACATGGTACAAAATGACCCTGAAGTGACCCCAATTTGTTCGCCCACGCTCATCTATTTTGGTGGACACGCGACCTCTTTAACATGTACAACCATACTGGTGCGCGCATCTTGGTGCGTAAAATGACAACGTATATTTAAGGTCAATTGTACTCCGTAAATGACATTTATCTGCACATGTATGTGCAAATCGTAATTACGAACTGGCTTCATGAAACATTGAGGCCCATTGAGCTAATACATTCAGAACCATATATAACATGTTCGTCCTCTATCAACTCGGTTGTATCTCCCGATCTTTTCTTGTATGATACTTTCTTTAATGTTTTCAAGATTTTTCGTGGATCCCCACGGTGCTCATTGAATTCTTTTAGATCATAAAGAGGAAAGCGCATTCATTGATAAGCAGCAGAGTAAACAGATGCAGCTAGTATATACACACTGTCATTCCGTGTTTTCCTATTGCCTACCTTGCAAACAAAACACTCGATCGATAAGACTTTCAAAAAAATCAAACTAATGCAATTTCATTATCCTTGTCTACTTCCTTTTGACATGTGACAACATATAACAATGAGGACATGATTTATATAGGGTATACAATAGGGTATTGAAAATTGCCACTGAGTTGATTTCTCTGAAGTCTTTGCAAACTGTTAGTACATAATAATGGCAAAATCACCAGGCCAAACGCATAGCCATATACACTATGGACTGTGAAGTGTTCCGTATGTTAATCCAACAGAATTTGCCAGCATTCAAAACTGGTCTCTTCCCCTTTTGAACAAAAGTATTACTCTAAACCATTTTAACTGAGTCGGTATTTCACTTGTTTTGTATCGTTAGATTAAAATATACGCTAAAAGGGTTTTGAAATTATATGCTATCGGTTTTTAACAGAAATAAAGGGATATATTGTCATTTCCTGGTGTAAAATTTGAAGCACTTCCACTCTCTGCCCTTCTGTGACATACTTTTAACGTGTATTATTAGAATTTTATTTCCTGATATAATGTTCACACTGATGATCGACATCTTGCAAGGAATAGCCAATTCCAAAAACGAATGAATTGAACGCATTTGCTGTAATTTCGTTTGCCACATAATTCCGTTGTTCCTTTTTCGATTTACTCCATTTCATTAGTAGACTTTACATGTATTAGATGCAAAAGAGATTTCCAAACTTTTCAAACATTTCCAGTACTTTCAGCAACCCTGTTATTTATGAATGTTGCTTTTGTTTTTATTTTTAAATTTAGTTTAAATCTAGTCTCTAAGCCGTCTACATAGTACATACATTCCAATCATCTTCTTTCTTTGAAACAATGGCCCTTGAATTTTGACAGTTTCTGGAATGAATCAATATTATTTCTTCAGTCATCCAAGGAGATTCACCTTCCCGCAATATTTCCTTCCTCAATTGGGCGTGTTTTTCTATTTCCTTTAGCAATTTATTTTCGAAGTTGTCTAATGTCTCAACTTCTTCCCCATACTTGATCTACATCTGATTATGTTCATTCATATCCACTTTTCCGATATTGCTTTAAATGTTATATCGATAGCAGTTCTGTGTGCCTGACCCTACACCATATAATGATAACTAAGCGATATGGGATAACTCAAGAATTTTAATCTCTTCTGGTCTGTTTGTTACAATAGCATCGAGTGTTCGTGTTTCAAGATCGATCTTTAGATGCTTTTTAGCAATGCCGATGATGATTTTGTACGTGTCTTCTCCTGCTCGCTCCGTATATCCGCAGACAATATCTTGGGGTGTATTGCTGGTGCTCCTCGAGATTTTCCTGTAGATTTTCCCCTCGATTTTGTGAATTTGATTTTCATCGAGTGTGCCCCTATTTTTCATTTGACCCCACGTCTGTTTCCATTTGTTACGTAACTTGTTCGACGATAGCTGCTTCTTATAATACTTTTGTTAACGAGCATATTCTTGCCCTTCGAAAGTGCCTTCTAATCCTAGATTTAATAGCTACCTCCAAGCCATTATCTCCTTCAATATTATAGTTGCAGTTTCAGTCTGTTGCGCAGTTTCTCAATGTGTCTTCGCTTCATGAAGTGATTCCGCCAGTCACACCAACGAGACCAGGGGAGCGTTTCATCAAACGTTTTGTCAGTGATTTTTACCGACAATTGTTATAAGCTACTGAAATCCTTGCATCTGATTGGCTGAGAGCAAATTTGTCAGTAGAAATCACCGACAGAAACTTGATGAAACGCTCCCCTGAGCCCCGTTTCCAAAGACTTGTTATCAGTAACAACTGCTTCATTTCTATGACAAATTCGCTCTCGGCCAATCAGATGCAAGGATTTGAGTAGCTTATAACAATTATTGAACTTGTTTTATGGATAAAAAGTTTTTCATGAAAAGAGGGCCCAGCACGACATCGACATCAGACCGAACAAAAAATTACATTATCCCCAGTGGCCAAGATTACGGCAGTATGGAATCGGGGTGGAGTCGGTCTGGCCGTGTGACCCGGGTATTATTATAATAGAGAATCAGTATGTAAGACGGTCAAAAGGCAGTTTGGAATCGGGGTGGAGTCGGTCTGGCCGTGTGACTCGGGTATTATTATATTAGAGAATCAGCATGTAAGACGGTCAAAAGGCAGTTTGGAATCGGGGTGGAGTCGGTCTGGCCGTGTAACCTGGGTATTATTATAATAGAGAATCAGCATGTAAGACGGTCAAAAAGGCAATTTGGAATCGGGGTGGAGTCGGTCTGGCCGTGTGACTCGGGTATTATTATAATAGAGAATCAGCGTGTAAGACGGTCAAAAGGCAGTTTGGAATCGGGGTGGAGTCGGTCTGGCCGTGTGACTGGGGTATTATTATAACGAAGAATTTAAGAACGATTAGTAGATGTAGTAGACCCAGTAGAATATCATTTCAGGTACGATTAGCAGTAAAAGTTTTTTTTTACTTTATTTACGTCGAACCTCATTATCTGTGGATTCCCTTTTTCATCACTTGACCAAACTAGTCATAATACTAAAAGTATTCATCTTACTTTTCACTGTTTATGTAGTTACCGTTGGCGTACTATTTAAGTTCGAATTTAAAAAAACGTGTTCATTATTGATGGATAACTCGAGTAAATTGTTCTGATGGAATCATATTCCTAAATTGGGTTTAAAAAAAAGACAATTATTCATTTTGCAAATGCTTCTCTGACCTAGCACCATATGTGGTAAATCTGATGTGACGTTCACTTTAGCCACTAGGGGAGAAAGCATATAAATTTCAAGACATTTTAAAAACTTGTTAATTGATTTTTTCGAAGACCAATTAGGGATAGGCCTAATATGCCTTTTTTTTTTTTTTTTTTTTTTTTTGCTTTTACAGCTCGTTTCTCCAAAAGTTCGTCCTTCCGAAGATAGAACAGGATTTTTGATTTTGAAAATTTTGAAAATAAAAGATACATATAATTTTCGGAAATGTGAACCCCGTTTTATTTTAGGAATTACAAACAATTACTTTCATAATCAAGAACCTTGCAATTTGGTATATTGAACCCAAATACATTTTCGGTGATGTGAACTAACACATCCAGAATAAAGAACCTTCGGAATAATGAACATTCGGATTAACGCACAAAGTGCACCTTAACTCATAGACTACGGGAACCGGGTGGCTCCTGTATTAAGCCTATGAGAGTTAAAGAATTCAGTAGTCAAAGGGTTAATTCATTTTCGAAGTAATGAACCCTTGGTATAGATCATTTGTGGGTTCAGAATCATTGACATTCGGCATTACAAATCTTCAACAACAACAACAAAAACCCAAAATATTTGAGCTAAAGAGGACACAAACAAAAATAGAAGAAAATGGAGAAAGAGGATAGAAAATGAGACTAAGAATAGAAAGTTGAAATACTACCCTCCCCCAATCGGTGGCCTCCCTTCACATATTAAGACCTCTTCCACCCCCCCCCCCCCCCCCCCCCCCCCCATGAAACCAGTGTCTGCTTAATAGCTGGGCCCGTTTAAGCCAGTTCGTCGTCGTTTTTACGAACTGACGAATCCGTGCACGTGCGCAAATACGCGCTTTGGAGAAAACTGTTTTACGAACCGTCGGATCGTATTTGAATGGCCAGTGCTTCCTTATTCTGAATTAATATACATAATAATATACACCATTTCAAAATTAAAGTCATAAGCTTTCTTTTGAAGTATATACCGATACGTGAAATTATGCAACGAAAGCAAATTCCGTTATCTAAGAACACCTAAATCTATAAATTCGTTTCCCGCCAATTCACGTTTCTGCGCACCGCGCAGGGATTCGTCGTCAGTTCGTAAAAACGACGACGAATTTTTCAAAAATAGCTAATATTTCCCGTTTCCTCTGTCCCATTTACAGACTGAACAGAGCTATGGCTATGGAAAAGAAGTGAACCTGACAGAAGAGCGAAAATTAAAAAAAGTTACCTATCCACTTTTGAGCTGGACGGAGGACCTTATCAACAACTCCCCAATATGACACTACGACGAAAGGTATGCAGTGTGCTCAAGAATCCATACTCGATGATCTGGACGGTGTTGGCTTGCTGTAGCGCGCTCTATCTCGTCTATGGCTACCAAACATTTGTAAAAGGCAAGCTCTTGTTTTGTGCAATTGGAACTTTGTTTCATAGTTTATGTGCTATTATTATACGTAATATGTAACTCAGGGGCGGATCCAGGATTTTGTATAGGGGGGGGGGCACAAATGCAGGATTGTCAGTTTTGGGAAACGGCTCTCCAAAAGTCGCTCAGTGGGGGGGGGGGGGGGTTATGGGGTCCAGTTTCCCTCCATAATTTTCCGACAAGCCAACAACAAAAAAAAAAGGGTTTTCCGTTCTAAAACGGGGGGGGGGGGGGCACAATAAAAAAAGAGGGAGCACAATGCATTGTTTTCCTTCAAAGGGGGGGGGGGCACGGGCCAGGATTGCCCCCCCCCCCAAAAAAAAAAAAAAAAAAAAAAAAAAAAAATGTAACTACCACGGGGCATGTAGTCGAAAAATTTGTTACAAAGTTTAGGGTATATATTTGATCACGAAATATCGTCATCTATAGTAATTTGGATATAAGTCAAAAAATGATAATTTCAGTTTCCAATAAACGCATTTCATATAGCATAGAAATGTGGAGATCTTTCCCTTTTGTTTTCATGAAATCACTGAAATGGGTAAAATGTGAATATTGCACTGACGTCTCATAGCGTCAAGGGCTAGTCAGACTTGTCCGATAATGATAACGATAACGACAGTTTTCATTAAAGATACACCCTACAGCTGCCGTACTGTTAGCATACACGGACATACTCACATGCACGTGCACAAAACATAGTCGATAGTAAGGTGTACCTTTAAATGAAAATCTCGTTATCGTTATCGTTATCGTTATCGGACAAATGAGACCAGCCCTTCAATAACACTGAAGGTGAAGGGAAGTGAACGATTTAAAAAACTCATTTTTCCTTTTGTTGACTACTATACAACTTCCGTCGTTTCTTTTGTGTATCAATTTTGTATCATGACTACTCTTATACTCTTTACACTAAGATGTATTATTACATCGGCATGCCAGCGTGAACTGCCGAGAATATCATGCAATGTGTTATCTCTCTTTAGACCAACATTTGCAACAATAGGTAAGATATATACATTCAACTTGAATTGTTTTTATCTTCCTTTCCACTCAGTGCCACGATATGCTCATATTCGTCAGTTCTCTACATCTCTTTTGGAAGAAAACATCAACGTCTTTATCCCAAGTCAGAACATCAGTCAGCTCATGACAGCATTATCAGAGGTAGGAATTCAACCAAGTTTTAGTGCAATGCAAATACACCACATGCAGATGCATTTAGAATATATGTTAGATCAGGGTAACTCAAATGATCTAAGGTTAACAAATCCACTCGACTTTGATAGTGTTCGGAAGGTCTTGTACTTTGTTTGGTCCCTTTTGAGGCAATATTGTCCACATTTTGTAGTTTAGTTTAATAACCTTTAATTTAGAGCCGTGAAAACTATAACAATTGTGCACAACTGTGTCCATTTTTGTTGCGTGTGTATAATTGGATTCGACGCCAGGACTTTTGAAAAAAGCTTTAACTCCTTAAATCGGCAACAATGAGAGAGATTCAAAATTACTGCTTGACAATACAAATTGGCATTTTTTAAACATTTTTCATCCATGTATTGCTATATTGTTAAGAGACATGGCATTGTATCAGCAAAGTGCAGTAATAAAAGTAAAATATAATTGTTGCCAATTTAACCTTAAAAGGGCCGGGGGCAGAATCCACCCCCCCCCCCCCTAGACGTTTCTCTCGATATGTCCGCAACGCGCAAAACAGTCGCCGCGGCGCTTCAGGACCTTTTTCTTTCGAATCTCACGCATCTTTTGAGACCAAATTCGCGACGTCCGGGCAAGCGGTTCCGAAGTTGCTCAACATTTTTATACTTGCATGTCAGACCAAAAATTGCTCAAAAACGTGATTTCATGTATAATTTCAATACAAAATGTGTTTTCAACCAAAATTTATAAATCTATGAATATTTTTACTTTAACTGATTAAAATTATTTTATTTTATGCTTTCTATGATCGCAAAAGTGTTCCTGACGAATTTCATGAAAAAAAAGGTAAAAAACCAAGGAATGCATAAGAAATTAAAAATACAATAAAATACATAAATAATTTTGATACCGATTTTTTTTTCCAAGTATATTTGCTAGGAATACTGGAAAGAGTGTCTAGACCAAAATTAGCATTTTTAAAGCTTTATTTAATGATTTAGGGCAAAATTCTGATTTCACGCATAAATTAGCATAATTAATGTGAAATATTTCGGAGCATTTAACTATACAGTTTTGTAGATAACGTTGTGGACGACGTACGTGCCGATTTTCGGCGCAATCGCGCTGTCGACGGTCGAGATCTCGGGGGGGGGGGCAGAATTCATGCTTGGGTGAGCACTGCCTCACTTTTGTAAAGGATATGAAAATTAGGTTGCGCAGGAATTCACTATCCATTTTGGCTGAGATGAGAAGTTCTCCAGCTTAGAAATTGCTTATGGTATGATGAGTTTATGATAGATTATGATGGATATGGGTTTGTGCGGTGTATGACATGTTGTTATGTAATCAAAGGTTTATGCATCAGTGATCATAATTGGAAGTTTTAAAAGCATTACCCGCTGTTGATCTGTGGTAATTGATAATGAATTATTACGGTTGGGATTTGTGCTGGGTATGGCATGGTTTATGTCACAATTATTCAGGAACAGAAATTTGATCATTCAGAATCAAACACTGATCCAATCAATCAATCAAACAAACAAACACTCAATCAATCAATCAATCAATCAATCAAACACTGATTTTTTGATTTTTTATTTTTTTGTATTATAATCAGTTTTTATTTCTTTTCTCTCTTGAAACAAATTACAATCATGGTTCAAATTACAATCATCGTATATAACACAAACTGCAAATATGATAATATTCTAAAACAGTAGAAATTTCGTCTAACAAAAGGCTTCAAAAGAAATTGATATTACTTGAATATTGAAAAATTTCCATAAACAAAAACTGTGGATAGATTAATTGATATCCTTAATCATATACTCTTAATTCTCAAACTGACAAGCGTTTTTTTTTTCCTTACATGATCAATTTCCATACATCATAGTTGCAAACAAAAATTCATAATTCCAGAGAAAATTTTTTTTAAAAATAACATAAATCGTACTGAGATAAACATATCCAGTTGTATAATCCAACAATTTTGTTTTACAGTGTAGTAACTTATACTTCCTTTGTACTGTTGTCCTGAGAGAAAAGTTTTCTTTTTTTAACACTACCCTACCCGACCTCCCCCCTTATGCCCCCTCCCCCCTTACTGGTGGACGACTGGCTCTGGGTTCCAATCAGTTAATTGATTCAATCAATTAATCGATCAATCAAACACTGATTCAATCAATCAATCGATCGATCGATCAATCAATCAATCAATTATAGTCAACCAATCATTCAACAGTAATCAATCAACCATGTTAGCTTTGTTAAGAAAGAGATACCCCTATGACAAAAACACTTCCCGGAATTGTGACACGTCACACACACACACACACATACACACACACACACACACACACACGCACACACACACAACCACCCCCCCCCCCTCAACACGAACTACCAGGAGCACCGCTAAAAGTACCACAGACATCAACACCAGATAATACGTCACTGTCAAAACAACTTCTATAATCAAATTATGATTAAAAAGACAATACATGATCACTCATGCATAAACTTTTGAATTCATAAGCCATGTCATTCACTGCACAAACCCATATCCATCATGATTTATCATAAACTCATCAGACAATCAGCAATTTCTAGACTGGATAACTTTTCACTTCACCCAAAGTGGATACCCAATTCCTGCGCAATCTAATTTTCATGCCCTTTACAAAAGTGGGCAGTGCTCACTCGGGCATAAAACATTTTCGTACTTTTTGGTGTCATATGATAGAAGAGACTTTTAGCTATCCATATATATATATATATAAAAAATCCCAAAATTCGATAAAAAAAAATTATTTGGCAGCCATTTTAAAAGTGTATCGGTTTTTTTTTTTTTTTTTTTTTTTTTTTTGACACTCGGTATATGCCCCCCAATTAGCCATAAGAAAATGCATTTTGTTTCGGAAACATATCAACTATCACCATAAATATAGGTTTTCAGCCGAAAGTGGTTAACACGAAAGGAAGCTTGCCGTTCATAGGGCCTTTTACCACGGGCGTAAATATGCAAGAATTTCTTTTCAACTGGGGGAGGGGGGGGGGGGGGGATGACCATTCATGGAGAACAAAGCCATGATCCTCTATAATGAAAATAAGGAATGCACGGATCTACGCCAATGACTGTTACAATCGTTTATGTCACAGTGGGCCCGTTGCACAAAACTTGCGTTTGAACGCAACTCAGGAAAATCAAACTTTATTTTCAGCCAATCAGAAGTGCGCATTAAGGACTTGCGTTTGATTTTTAGGAGTTGCGATTAAACGCAATTTTTGTGCAACGGGCACCAGTGACAGATAATGGAATATTGTTTTCGGTTGAATCAAGTAATTTATGGGATTGTTGATTTTAAAGTTGAATAAAATTAGCTACGTAGACGGTAATGTGATCGGTAAAGTCAGTGAATCAACAAGGGTATAAATAATTTGGGACGTTAGAAAATTGGGAAAACTTCACCTTTTCTATTGTTAAGCAAATGAGGTAAAACCAGAAGCATTAATTTGTAGATTTTAACAAAAAGGTATAAAGTGATGTGCAAGTATTTCCAGTTCCCATTCATATTTTTTGGAAAAAATACAAAAATCTCAAATTTTCTAAGGGGTATGAATAATTTTGAGCATAAATGTCATATTTTTTATTTCGTTTTCAGCAGTTCAAAGATTCACCACCGAAGGAACAGTGTGAAAAAAAGGACACAGAGACCCATCACACGGTTAATGAGAATAGCCAGAAAGGAGTTCTATCTGGTGAAGCGAGGCCAAAGTTTACTAAGGATCGTGGACATAGCAAACGACTGGGTGACCGCAGCAATATGACTAATTCAATTGGCAAACAACACATACATAGCGATGCGAGTAAAACTTTTGCTTATACCCGAGATATGACGTCCCTGGAAGATAAAATATTGAAACTTCAGGCAGAGCGGAAGCAACGAATCGCTGATGTCTGTCACGAACACAAATTGACTATTGGCAAGAATGCCATTTTCGGGGACACTTACAGACACATGTACGTCATAGACGAACAAAAGCTGTTATTTTGTTACATCCCCAAAGTTGGCTGCAGCAATTGGAAACGTGTACTTATGGTGCTAGATCGTAAGCGTAACAACACAGATGACATCACGAGCAGAGAGGCTCATGCCCATAATGGAATAACGCGTTTAGGTACGATAAGTAAAGCAGAAAGAGCATATCGATTGCAGAACTATCGCAAGGTGATATTCGTACGTGATCCGCTCGCGCGCGTCGTCTCCGCGTACAAAAACAAATTCGCGGATTTGGACGTTTACCGCACGGCCCCGCTCGTTTTTAAAAAGTTCGGGAAGAGAATCGTTAAACGGTATCGGAAAAATCCGTCACGCCTGGCGCTGGCAACGGGCGAAAATGTCACTTTCGCAGAGTTTGTGCGATACCTGACGAACAAGGGTGAAAGGTCAGAGTTTGATAGACATTGGAAAGAAATGTATAAACTCTGCTCACCGTGCCAGATACAATACGATTTTATTGGGAAGCTGGAAGAGGCCTACGACGAGGCCGAGTATGTTCTACGCAACATGAACTTCACGCGCTCCCTGAGCTTCCCGGGGAGAGAGAACAGTCATCCGACGAACGTTAGCAGCAGCAGTATTGACAAATATTTTGAACATTTCTCTAACGAAACTCTAAGGGCGCTATGGAACATTTACCGTACGGACTTCGAACTATTTGGATACAAAAAGCCACATTATTTAAAATGAGTGTGTAGGGGAAGGCTTTCGATACATAATAAAAATTTTATTTATTTATTTTGTCTACGTTTTAGAACGGTTAAGTGACGAGATGCTATATTAAATTACATGTATTTTTAGCTTGTGTTCGTTTATGCTATCTTCACAGTGTGATGGAACTACTTTGTACACTTTTACAAGAAGCATTTTTTAATGCCAAAAGTTATTTGTGAAAATACAGTTACGCATAGATATTTTTAAACAAATCAATGTTTTTAAATACTCTGCTGCAAATTGTATCATTTTTACATTGTCTGTGCCGTAAGCACGAATGTAGTGTAACCCAGGACACACCAATCATGCCAATTGCCACTCATGGGTAGGGGACTGCCCTATCGCATTCACCACATCCCCGTTTGCCTTTAACACGTGGGTCGGGGGAGGGGATGGGGCTTGGGCCTTTTGATTTGTAAAACACAAAAGTCAGTGATAACCGACATTTCAAACTTTTTACAGTGTATTCGCTTGGCAACATTTGGGGGGCAGGGGTAAAATCACTAGCGTAGCTTGGGGGGGGGGGGGGCAGGAGGCAGACTGCCCCCGACAACTCCCCCCCCCCCCCCCCCCCCCACCCCCTCCTTTTTTTTTTTTTCTTTCTTTTTTTTAGAATTATAGAGGAAAATTGAACACCTTAAAATCTGAGAACCCCTCCCCCAATGAGTGACTTTTGGATGGCTGGCAAAAAAAAAAAAAAGAAAATTGCCTACCCCCCCCCCCCCTCCCTAGGCGTCTATTTTTATATTCACATTTTACTTTGTATTATTATAAAGACAAATTTATATGTACATCGTCAAAAAATGATATATATGTTACATATATTTATTTTTTCTTGCCCGCTTTACTTCCCCGCAAAATTAACAAACTGGAATGTTGTTTTCGGGCAGGTAAGAGACGTTAGCCCCCTCTACCAAACTTGAACTATAAGTCGATACGTCGACGTCTATGAATTGTCGGCTCAGTGAAAGAAAGACTTTAACCGCATGATGAAAATTTCCAAAGAGTCAACGACCTTCTGGCTGTCAGTACGCGACATGCCTGAAGAGTCTTAGATTACAATGTCTTTAATTGTGACATAAACTTAGCTGAGGAGTCCACTGGTGTAACGAATACCAGTTCATGTAAAGTTCTCATATTAAATATATGAGATGTACTACTGGTTAGTTCATGCAAGCAAAAAGTTCCTTTGTGCGTGCGTGAACAGAAGAGTAAGGCGTCGCACTGTTGGCGTTATTTTCTTTATTACCTTATTTAGTGTATGTGCGAATGAAAATATTTTTCAAACTGACATTCTTATTCATGTTTATGATCTCGATCCTCTCTCCTTTCTCTCTCTCTCTCTCTCTCTCTCTCTTTCTCCCTCTTTCTCCTTCTCCCTCTCCCTCTCTTTCTCCCTCTCTCTCTCTTTTTCCCTCTCTCATCTTCTCTTTGTCTCTTTCCTCTGTCTTATTCCCTCTTTCTCTATCCGTATATTGTTCTTTTCTCTCTCTCTCTCTCTCTGTCTCTCCCTCTGTTTCTGTCTCTCCCTCTCCCTCTCCTCCCTATCAAACCGCTCCCCCTTTTCACTCTCTTCTACCCTTTTCTTCCCCTTTCCTCTTTTGCTGACAGAAAATTACTTAGAATTTTAACAAAATTTGAAATGTACTAATCTAAAATGTTATGTATTTTATTATGTATGAATGGTGTAGTAAATTAGTTTAATGACTTAATAGCCAAGTGGCAATTCTATTTTAACATGATAATTAATAACTTATACTTCTTGATTTTTTATCTTGATTTATGTATTCTGTATGTTTTGTTTTGTAAATCGAACAATATCCGCCCTTGTTCTGCATGTTCAGTGTAAATCTTATGACAATAAACCGATACAATTCAAATATGTATAGATGAAAACACATTTCGTTATTGTGTGAATATTGAGATTCTTCTCATAGCTTTCTGACATTAGTATGACTAAGACGCGAGCACAAAGATTTTCTAGAAATCTCCTCAAGTGCATCTCCAATACCTTACTGCGTATCCAATTCAAATCATGTTCGTATTACATAATACGTCATTGTAATTTTAGATAATTTCAATAAATGGTGGACAAGGCTACTGAAATTGCCTTGGTTTGATTTTTCGAAAGTCTTTGGGCTCATGTTTTATGTAAAACCATGTTCCCAACAATATAAATGTACATTGGATCCCACAAAAAAGAAATCCTAAAACAAAGGGTTATTGTGACCAAACTACATGTAAGTACTCTAGGTCAATATAGTCGTAATGAAAAAGGGTTCATAATTCCGAAAATGCAATAGAGCCCTACATAACTTTTCGGTATTACGAACCTTCGGAATTATGAACCTTTTTTGCATTTTCGGAATTACGACGTCGGAGTAACGAACCTTCGGGTAAAAACGACATGTCACCTTTCGAATGATACCTTGGAGGCATCCATCCCTACATGCCTAAAACCGAGCTGCGTCGTTTTTGAAATGACAGGTAAAAGCACCGTTGTGCCGGCTTTGGGTAAAACCAGGATTATGCAAACATGACCTGAAGGAAACATGAACTTTAAAACCCAATCAGAAGATTGTTTCCGTTTTCTTTTTTTAATAACGAGAGAAGGGGTAATGCCCTCATTGAATAAAGGATGGTCGAGTTTGTGTCGGTGTGGGAAAAGAAATTTCATATTTTGCATTGAAATGGTTCGTGCACTCATTATGAACAGCAGTTTTGTCATTTTTTTTTCTGAACTGCAACGTTTTTAAACCAAAAAGCGGACAGCAAGATGATTCATGACAATTAAAGTAAGACCGGGGCATTTTCCATTGTCATCAAATAAAAAATTCCTTGAAGCCGCTTTCGCCAACTTTTAGCAACCCCAATAAGATACCCACTGAAGGGCCCCTTTTCCGCCTAGTATTCATCAAAATATCGCTAATATGTCGCTAAGTATATTTAAACTATTCGCATTAGGACCCAACCTGACTTGTGAATAGCCTACTTGGCGAATAGCTGGCTCACCAAAAACTCGTCAGCATATATTTGACGAATCGATATTCGCGGCTATCGCCAATAAGAAAGGTAGACGAGTGGTTAAAAACACTCGTCTGGAAATACGAGCATCGTGGGTTCGATTCCCGGTATGGCACTTATGCCCTTGAGCAAGGCATTTTATCTACATCGCTCTTTTATTATACTTTAAATAAATGGTGTTTGGCATATTGATACGTGTGTGAGTACTTTTCTTTTAAAACAATCTCCAAACGTTCGTCGCTCTGTGAGATTCCTACTTAGCAAAACAACGTTGACCTGTGTATCTTGGATGGAATAATGCCAGTAATGCATCATTTGAAAGCATATACTTCCACATTAGGAAAAGGAAAACTAATATTCATAATATTCAAAGTTTTCTCACAACAGGAGTTTTCTGGGACCCACTGTATACTAGTATGGTACAATAGTTTCCTTGGAGAAATGGAAAATTATAAATGTCTTAGTACAAAACACATGGAGAACAATTTGCAAGGGAAATCTCAAATTTGCCATTTTGTATTTCATTGATAAAACTTAAAGGAGAACGAAACTCAATAAAAACAAGTGAATGAGTAAATTACGCAATGCGTAATAAATGTCCCCGCCGGAAGTGCAGATCTGTGGAAATTAACTAGCCTGAACCTTAAAACTTCAGTGAAAAACTTTAGTGAATAAAATAATAATGTTACTGCATGCAAAAGAAGAGAATACCAACAATGCATGTATACAACTGAAATATAAAACATGAAAACATTATGAACCTTCAGCCATTTTGAATAAATTTGCATAAATTTGCATGAATAATGAATTTCAAAATTCTGTGTAGAAGTTTGGAAGCCCCCACCCAGCCCTATCAGATAAAACAATCGGAATCAAAATCCGATGTGAAATAGAGAAGTAGCATTTTTCGTCAATTTTGAATAAATTTGCATAAATTTGCATAATTAATGAATTTCAAAATTCTGTGTAGAAGTTTGGAAGCCCTATCAGATAAAACAATCGGGATCAAAATCCGATGAGAAATAGAGAAGTAGCATTTTTCGTCGATTTTGAATAAATTTGCATGAATTTGCATAATTAATGAATTTCACGATTCTGTGTAGAAGTTTGGAAGCCCCCACCCAGCCCAACAGATAAAACAATCGGAATCAAAATCCGATGTGAAATAGAGGAGAAGTAGCATTTTTCGTCAATTTTGAATAAATTTGCATAAATTTGCATAATTAATGAATTTCAAAATTCTGTGTAGAAGTTTGGAAGCCCCCACCCAGCCCTATCAGATAAAATAATCGGAATCAAAATCCGATGTGAAATAGAGGAGAAGTAGCATTTTTAGTCAATTTTGAATAAATTTGCATAAATTTGCATAATTAATGAATTTCAAAATTCTGTGTAGAAGTTTGGAAGCCCCCACCCAGCCCTATCAGATAAAACAATCGGAATCAAAATCCGATGTGAAATAGAGGAGAAGTAGCATTTTTCGTCAATTTTGAATAAATTTGCATAAATTTGCATAATTAATGAATTTCACGATTCTGTGTAGAAGTTTGGAAGCTCTCACCAAGCCCTATCAGATAAAACAATCAGAATCAAAATCGCCAAGAAATGACGGAGAAGTAGCATTTTCTAACATTTGAGCACACACGGACAGACGGACGGACGGACACACACACACACACACACACGCACACACGAACGGAGCCCGTTTCATAGTCCCCTCGCGAACTTCGTTCGGCGGGGACAATTAGCTGATAATCATATGGAAAGTTGTCAGTCTGTTCAAAATATCTTGAAAATACTCCTATTTTTATAGCTCAGTAAGGAAAATAATCTAAGTTTGCAGATTCCCTGCTAGATATTATCCCATGGGGGCTGCCATTTTTAAACACTGTGATGTCATAGTAGTACATGTCCATTTACCTGCACTCAGTGGGTATTGTGTTGCATGATATATAATTATTGTACAACCAAAGCCACCAATGCAAAATGGCAGCCATCTTGGTGCCCCAACTCTCGGACAGGTGATGTTGTATGGAGCAGTTGTACTAGGTCTTTGTCACTTCTTTGAATAATTGACAAACCTTTGTCTGACCAAGCAACAACTTGTGTATGCCAAATCTTGCTTAATAAAAGAAACTACCTCACCTATGAAACAGCTGAACCAAATATCTTGACAGAATTAGGTTATATGACAGGATAAAGATCCCTACAATAATGGTCTATTACGATGAAATCCAGTGTCATGCATTCCATCATGAGTGCCATCGTAGCAGGTCAGTGGGTATCTCACCAATATCACTGCTCTGACATTACTTTGTAAAGAAAATGGCAGCCCCCCATGAGATGATGTCTAGCAAGGAAACTGCAACTTTTTGAGACATTGTTCTCCTCAAATAATCAAATAGTAATTTCAAGATATGTTTAATAGGTTGACAATTATCTACATGATTATTGGCTCATGTTTCTTGCCTTTCATTCCCCTTTAAGGGTGCACTGTCCATTTATTAAAATTTTTCTTCAATCTTTGTGCTACATATATACATTTTGTTTTACTCTTTTCTTCTTCTATCACTTTCTTCTATCTATTCTTATCTTTATTTTCAAAGACAAAAATGGCTCAAAAGTGAGTATGAAAGAGAGTTACTCACTTACACAGAGAGATACAACTGGTGAGCGATAGAGAGGAAGTTGTAACCTCAAACAGAATAGCAAAATGCACATAGGATAAAAGTATTAAAAAAGGGAAGAATATTGAAGCGCCAGGTGAGACAATGAGATACCTTTACAGCCGATATGTATTTTGTTGGGATAAAAAGCACCCAGTCTTTCGCAATGTGTCATTTAAACACATCCGCAGCAGTTCTTGTAATACAATTATTATTATTATTATTTTTTTTTTTTTTTTTTTTGGGGGGGGGGGTTGTTTTTGTTTTTGTTTTTGTTTTTGTTTTGTGTGTGTGTTTTGTTTCAAGTATTTTTTATTCATTTCTTTTCAGTGAAATCAATAGTCTGTACAAAAATAGCAAATCTTGCAATCACGAATAAGGTACAGAAACTTTTACAATTTACAAGTACCGGTAAATCAGTACGTACCCATGTAAAAGTATACATTCAAGGAAGGACAAAGATTAAGTTTCACAGTCATGCATGTAGTTGTAATTCAGTTTACTTGAATCATAAAGATATAATACTGAAAATATACCTTTCATATAACTGTCTCTTTTCTGTTTTGTTTTGTTTTTTCAGTGAAAGAAAGATTCATATAAGGTAAAAAAGGAGAGAAAAGAAAGGAAGAAGGAAAGAAAAGAGAAAAAAGATAGACACTCCCGCACATTTTAACACAATGCCTCACATGCGTAGCTCCACCCCCCCCCCCCCCCCCCTGCCGTAGACGCCATCCCACGCCTACCCCCGCAGACCCCACCTCATTCTTACTTTACACGTTTGAACAAGGGATGCTTCCCTATATTGGACGGGTCTATAAAAAAGAAAGAAAGATAGAAGGAAAAAAAAAACGCCATGTCGTCTTAGCTACAGCTCTACCTCGCTACATATACAATAAATCGATAGTTTGTATAATGAGTATGAAGAGGCCCTTTATGGTTTGTAGGCCCAGTACAGGCAGGGCGATGGCCCTGGTACAGGTCACCAATCGATATAAGACACCTGTTCATATATTACTGCAGAGCCATCTTTGTAGAGCCATCTTTATCCAACACAGCTCCTTTCAACTCCGTTTCTGTTGCGTAGATTTCTTCTACAAATGCTATATTCTTGCCTCTTTATCAGTAAATTCAAATGTTTTGGAGTCCCAGTGTTGCAGTGATATCAGTCCGCTCGGTGTATCCATCCATCAGATATCCAATGGAAGTCTGAAAAACTGTCTCTCCGAAGATCAACTGTAAAGGAAGAAAGTGCATGGCAATTTAGTTCAACTGCACCGTAAGTACCGGTCACGTACGTTCGCTCACTACACAATGAATGGACATTTTCATGCGCGCGGACATTTTGAATAGTTTGCCGAACATTCTGAATAAATTTCGTATCGATACGGAAATGAAAATGAAGCACTCATACTGATTTACTACCCGCAATGTAAAGGGCTTAAAGGGCAATCCAGCCTTGGTAATAAGATGATTTGTGTGAAAGCAGAAAATTAAGAAAAACGGGATGGTGAAAGTTTGAAAGAAATCGGACAAGGACTAAGAAAGTTATGGATGTTTGAAAAATGAGATCACTACATCTATGCGAATCTCAAATTGACAATTTGGTGAGTCAATTGTGACATTTTTGTGGACAACTCTCCCATTTGTCGTACACAAAAATATCCTTAATTTGCGGTTTTCTTCGAAGCGCTTTTACCCTCGGGGCAGTACTCAAAATATCTTGGAGATAGCATATTGCTATAGGTCCTCATGAACGAAAAGATCCTACCGAGTACCGAGTAATGCATTTTGAAAAAAAGTGACATTTTAGTCATTTTGTGTGTTAGAGCAAATGGGGGAGTTGTCCACAGCTACATCACAGTGACATTACCTATTCGGCCAATTTGAAATTCCCATATGCATAGTGATTACAACTTTCAAAAATTCATAACTTTCTTCTTGCTTGTCCGATTTTGTCCAAACTTTCATCAATCTGCTTCTCTGATTTTTCCTCTCTCTTTCAAAGCAACTTGCTATTAAGGTTGGATTTCCCTTTAACTCCATAATGAGAAATTCACTCTGTTTTGGGCTGGATTTTTTGTTGTTTGTTTGTTTTTGTTTTTGTTTTGTTTTTGCGTCAAAATGTACGCACAAAATTAATCAATTTTGAAACGAGCGCGTAATACAGTCATGTATCCTAAGTATCAATAGAAGATTAAACTTCAATAATATAGGATGAAAATAATCCATGTAATAGACTCTAGTATTATTGATGAAGGAATTAATCATATTTTTACAAATACTTCAGATTTGGAAAAACTAGGTAATCTATCGTAATATGACTTAGCATACCTAAAAGAGCAAGATTCATGTTGACGCATGTTGACGTATACGTCAACATGCGTCGTAATATCTCCCACGGTATTGAATATGTATCGAATTACAAGACATGCTTCTTTGCTCATTATAGAGCAGATATCGTTATAATAAAATATTGCTCTTGTAATTAAAAATTCACTCTCCTTTTGATGGCATTTTCTGTCAAAATGTACGCACAAAATTAATCAATTTTGTAAAAACGCGTAATACATGTATCCTAGTATCCATATCATACTAAGATTATACTTAAATAAGTTATAGGAGGAAAATAATCCATCTACTAGATGCGCGTACGGAGGGGGTGATTTAAGTGTTCAAACACCCCCCCCCCCCCTTTGTGTTACTTGGTGTTAAAACACCCCCCCCCCTTAGATGTTAAAACACACCCTTTAGCATTGCTGATAACCTTTTTTTTTTGCTTGACAGATATCTTTTTTGTAAAAAGACACCCAAAATATACTGTTAACCTTTTTTCTTTTTTTTTTCTTTTTTTTTCCCTTGCTTGTCAGAGAATTTTGGAGTAAGAAACACCCCATTTAAAAAATCCTGGGTACGCCACTATAATAGACTCTATTGATGAATAAGTCATTCATATTTTTGTAACATTATAAAGTTCGATATTTTAATAATCCGTATAATAGTTATGAAATATGACATTGCATGAATGAAGGACTTGATTTATTCATTATCAAGCATCTTGATTTGTTAAACCGTTTCCAAAATTATCTGAAATTTCAGAAGTTTTGGGGGGAGATTTTTGCTGATTACAGAGGATAGCCGTGTTTAGGCGTTCGTGTCCAGAATATCCAGAATTTATTAAAAGCATAACTAAAGGTCCATTAAAATAATAATTAAGAAATTAAAAATAAAAATAATTAATCATAAATTAGATAATTGAACGCAGATGATTATTAAAGGGGAATGAAAGGGAACAACCATTTGCCTGTAATCATGTACATAATTGTCAGCGTCCTATTGTAAATATCTTGAAATTACTCCTGTTTGATTATTTAAGAAGGAGAACAATGTCTCAAAAAGTTGCAGTTCACTTGCTAGACATTACCCCATGGGGGCTGCCATTTTCTTTACAAAGTAATGTCAGAGCAGTGCTATTTGTGAGATACCCACTGACCTATATACTAGCTACGATGACACTCATAATCACCTGTGCAATGCATGACACTGGATTTTCTCATTATAAACCATTTTTGTAGTCATGTACATACAAATGTAGATACTTTTATCCTGTCATAATATTATAACCTATTTGTGTCAAGATATTTGGTTCAGCTGTTTCAGAGGTGGGGCGCTTTCTTTTGTTAAGCAGGATTTGGCATGCACAAGTTGTTGCCTGGTCAGACAAAGGTTTGTCAATTCTTCAAAGAAGTGACAAAGACCTACATACAACTGCTCGTAGATATCACCTGTGCGAGACGCTTGGGGTACCAAGATGTGCTTGGTGCCTTTACTTGTACAATAGCTATTCATTATGCAACATCATATCCATTGTGTACAGGTAAATGGACATGTACTACTATGACATCACAGTTTTTCAAAATGGCAGCCCCCATGGGATAATATCTAGCAGGGAATCTGCAAACTTTAGAGAGATTGTTCTCCTTACTGAGTAATCAAATAAGAGTATTTTCAAGATATTTTGAACAGATTGACAATTTTCCACATGATTATCAGCTAATGTTTGTTGAGTTTCATTCTCCTTTAAACAACAACAACATTCAAAATGGTTCCAAGCAGGAAAATAGAGTCGCGAACGCGGTAACATTGGGTATACTCTGTCAGAGTCTCTCTCTCTCTCTCTCTCTCTCTCTCTCTAATATAATAATATAATCTGATATTGTAATTTCTTTATATTGGATGTTCTTGTGTGAATATGAAACTTATGAATATGCAAATAATAATGAATGTTACGTTTACAACCACTGGAATTGGTACAGAAGGCTTTATGTCACAGTTATTTTAGTGAAAATTTTCTGTTCCTGACGTTCCATTGGCTGCATTATTTCTATTTTGTCAATTATTTTCCTACCTGGTAACGTTATCTTTCCCAATTCAAATAATGATTCTTGTGTTTGCATCCACTAGTGTATTTTAAGGGGCATAGGAGGCAATTTGCCCCTGAAGCCTGACAGATTTTCAACCATGGAAAAAATTTGACTCTTTAAGTCATCATGAATCATTTATTTCGAAGGCATTTGCAATCAAAAAGATGTTTAAACCTCATAAATTAAAGAAAAACTTTGAAAACTTTGACCTCACATAAAAGTATGTGAGGTCAAAGAGACAATTGACCACATTTTGTGGTTTGGCTCAATAACTTTTGATTCAGAGCTCTAAAAAACATACCAGATGCATGAGTAGAAAGAGCAAAAATTTCTGCATAAACTATGTCCATTTTTGTTGCATGACCAAATTGCATTTGATGCCAGAATTTTAAAAACAAGAATAAGCTTTAAAATCCTTAAATTGGCAACACATTGAGAGGTTCAAAATCATTGGTTTTTTGTGAAAATTGGCAACTTTTTCACCTTTTCGATAAGGGTTTTAACCATGTATGTTGTTTTCAAAGACATTACATATTATTAGAACCACATAGCATTAAAAGAAAAATATTATTGTTGCCTATTTGAAGAACAAAATGTGATCAATTTAGCCCTTAAATAATTCCTGTCCTGAAAGGGTTAAGGTGACGTTTTGAAGCCCACCGTCATAAAGGTAAGCAGAGTTAAATTTCGGGGCACGTGTAAAGCCAAACTGAGAGAATTCGAACACCTCTCCTATATGTTTGTAATCATTTCTTTATTCAAAAGAAAAGTAAAGCAATAAACAAATTAGAATCATGTAAAATAACAGTAATAGGAACCAGGTCCATGAACCTATTCGGGTTCATGGCAGGTTGTAATACAAAGTATCATGATATAGACGAAAGCAAAGGACTAGCGTCAACATACAGTAATGGGAAAGAAATACTTTAACAATATAATGTCAGTTTGATGCATAATGACAACATATTTTCATATTACAGTGCAATGACAATATGACAATGGGAATGTACACTGTTAGGTGTTATAGTATATTGATATTCTTGATGGACTGAACGTGGGTATGGATGGTACATTAAGTCTGGTGATTATTGTTTATTTTGTCTATAACTTAATGTATTTTACTCTTTTCAAATATATTGATCCTATCTACTGTAGAAAATAACAAAAGATGAAAGAATAGCATGCTTGCTGATGTCATTGGTCGGTACCCTGTATCTGACATCACATTTAAATATCCATGTATCCACAACAGTCTTGAGTCTAGCTTTGTTTTCTTTATCAAACTGATCTCTCACCCCGATTTCAATTGCTTCAAAGAAGACAGGGAATTCTTTTTCTTCCAAGTTTGCTATTAAACTCATACCGTTCTAATTTCTGTCATGTGCATCCTGTACAATTGTTTCTTGGGGAACAGTTAGTTCTACAAGTTTGTTTGTTTGTTTGTTTTTTCTGCCTTCCATGCAATAACTAAATCTGGTCACTGGGTTGTGACGAGCATATGTGGGGAAATAGTACTACCGGCTACATAATGGCCTGCAACATATTCATTGTCCATGTAAAGATCGAAATTGCTGACAGTCGTTTCTTTAATGGTTCGGTAAATTGCCATAAGGGCACTATTGTGTCTCAAGGTGAATCTTTCCAAAAGGGATAGGCAATGCGACAGAATATGATGTAAAGTGCCGGCTGAGTTCAGGCAAAATGGGCATTAGTCGGTAAGTCTTTGAGTATGAGGACAGAGAATCTATACAAGCGTTCACAGCAAAACTTGAGAACCTTACAAGTTAGATTAAACATGATGGATTTCCAGGTTAAGTTTTCTTCCTGCAACAGAAGCAGTTTGGGGAAATTTCCTTGGACAGTGGCTTGATTTGTCTTCCCATGAGACACTCTATCTACTCCTAAGACAGAGTTAACTTTTCTTTTAATAGAGTTCCCAGAACAGTCTTCTATCGAACCTTTGCTTACAATTTCTTCATGGTCGCCCTGACGGATAGTAGATTGTTTTGTAGACCACTTATATTCTCTATAAAGTCTTGAGTCTAATAAGGCAGCAGATACAACATCGTCTGCTAATAATCTAGATCTTGTGTACGAAAGACATGTGCTTTCCAGTATATGTCTGAAAGTCTTGGTACAGTGAAACCTGTCTATAACGACCACTCAAGGGAGGCAAGAAATACGGTCTTTACGAACAAGTGGTCTTTATGTACGGGTTCCTTTAATACACTTTTCAATGAGAAACATTTTCCAAGGGAAACAAAAATTATGGTCTTTATAAACAGGTGGTCTTTCTATACAGGTGGTCGCTAAAGCAGGTTTATTACGGTCTTTTTAGACAGGTGGTCTTTCTATATATGTGGTCGCTAAAGCAGGTTTCACTGTATATCGAGGCCTTGCGATAAATGGATCAGTCATGTCAGTTAGAGTACCTACATAAAGAGAGTAGCGACAACTCATGTTTTGAACGCCATTTTGTTTCCTCTGCTATGCAACATTTCTATTCAATTCCGATGAGCACCTGAGTGTTCTCAATAGAAAGAATTCAAACGCCATTTTGTTTCCCGAAAAGTCAGACGTCCGTGTCGCTAATCTCTATATAAAGGTACTCTAATGTCAGTGCAATGTTAGCCCCTCTGCTGAGTACTCCGGGCCATTTCTTTACATATCTCTCTGTCAGGGTATCCATTGAATCAAGATGAGTTTTGTAAAAATGTGTGGACTGTTAAGCCTTTCAGGACAGGAATTTTTTTAAGGGGTAAATTGATCTCATTTTGTGCTTCAAATATTTTTCCTGTCGTGTTGTGTGGGTCTAATAATAAGTAATATCTTTGAAAACAACATACATGGTTGAGAATTTCGTCGAAAAGTTGAAAAAATTGCCAGTTTTGAAGAAAAATAATGATTTTGAACCTCTCAATTTGTTGCCAACTTAAGGATTTTTAGTAAAGCTTGTTATCCTTTTTAAAATTCCTGGCATCAAATGCAATTATGGTCGTGCAACAAAACTGGACACGGTGTTTGCAGATCATGCACCTGGTATAGGGCTCTGAATCAAAAGTTATTGAGCCAAACCACAAAATGTGGGAAAATGTATTTCATTCTAATGTGTAGTAACCTGAAAATCTGTTCGTATAAAGGCCACCGCACACCTTACGATCGGTCTGCGATCCAATTTAAATGTGATATTATTTGACAGATCATTTAAAAAACGAAAAATATTTTTGTTGAGGGTCTGAATAGTCTATACAGATAGTAAAATCGATAATACGGCCTTTGCCGAGTTCTCTAGTCGGTAGAATTGCCAAATCGGATCCGAGTTGTAGTGACGTCACAAAAATCGTACGACTGCCTACGATTTGAAACTAATTTTGCCCTTATTCCCTGTATAAAGCTGACAACTCACACAAACCCTATGTTTAATATTCATATTACTTTTCAGAACGTGAATAGGGTAGATTTCATTTGTTAAAATGCCAATACTATGCCATAGCGATTTATTTCACAAATCGGATTGCAGACCGATCGTAAGGTGTGCGGTGGCCTTAACCCATACCAATAAGGAGATAAATATTCTTCAGTCCAACGTGTTTGTAAAAAGCCCGTAAATGCACCAAAAGTTGCATTCTAGAATTAACATAGCATTACACACTACAACCTTCAAAATGCAAAGTATGGATATTCAATAGCAAAAACATAAACTCATGCTGAAACCGTTGTTAAAATATTCATGTAACGAAATAAAGAAGCAAAATTATTTTCTGGCATGAAATGAGCATCAGAAATCAATTCCATCGTGTTGGTTTTTGTATTTGCATTTAGTCCCAGAACTATGGCGATTTTGTAGGATTAAAATAAAGTTGAGTTCTGGTCATGAAATTGAATTATGAAAGAAACTGTCTCAAAGCAATTATAATAGGAAAGGTTAGTTTTATAGCACATAAGAATTGGTGTAGCTGTAAGGTTTTGGAATTACCAAAATGATAAGAAATTGACTCAATCCTGCTGAGAGTCACATGCACTGCACACAGAAATGCGTAGCCTATATGGAACTATACACAAATTTTCGGCCCGAACATTTCAGCCGTTTCTTGTCATATTTTGAATGAGAGAGTATTTGAAGAGCAATCCTTTTCAGGGGGCATATCTACTATGATAATCTTCCAAACTAACATAAAAAGAATGAGAAAGCTCACAAATTCTTTGTTAAATTTTCCAGAACTCAAGCTTCCCATTAAAAGAGGGTGATATTTGGCTCTCCATAATTCGGTGGCCTAAATCTACGCACTTAGGCGGGGACTAAAGTTAGGCGCCTTTCGAGAATACGGGCTTCTGTTTACTTTGTAAATGTATAAACAGGACAAAAAAATCATCGGTTCATTCTCAGTTTTCAGCAACAATAAGTCGGTTAAGAGTCACCTTGAACACTGGAGTAGAAATTCGGATGTTTGCCGTTATCATGCCATTCACAGATCAGAGTAGATAGTAACAGGTTTTCAATCTGATAAAGTCGGTTGGGTTGTCTGGTCATACCAGTGCCTTCGACCTTACGGCGCCATTGTCATCAATGAGATGAAATCTGAAATATCTTCAAACATAAATCAAATCAACAGTTTAAGCATGAATTATGAAGAATAAAGCTGGCAAAACACATTCATTCGGAACGCAATGAGGCCCAACAAAAATTTGCTCACTCGCAAATATCTATGACTCATAGTGCTGTTGCTAGTGACACTAACATGGATTATAAAAACTAAATTAAATCAAATGCATAATTTGCAAATTATGAATAGATGGGTGGAAGTAACATCGGACGACCTAACCCCCCCCCCCCCCCCCCACCGTTCCGACGCAAATTAGGGCTTGGAAAATTACTTGTTTTCTTGATCACCATGCCTTGGATTTTGTCCCCCCCCCCCCCCCCCCCACAACGAATATGGTGAAGCCAGGGTCTAGAAACGACACTGTTTTCTTCTCTACTTTGCAGGCGGCTACATTTTTTTTTTTAAAGGTTCATCATTCCGAAAATGAAATAAACACGATCGCAAAGACTTTCAAGAAATCAACTCGAGGGCAATTTCAATATTCCATCGTATACCCCATAGAAATATGCCATTGTAATGTTTGCACATTACAAAATGTAATGGACAAGGCTATTAAAATAGATCCTTTCATAATTTTTCGGAATTACGAATGAATTTTCATTTCATTTTGAATTCCTTTTTTCATTTTCGAGATTACAAACACCCATTTTATTTTTGGAATCATGAACCTCCGCATGAACGAACCTTCGGAATAACCTGATAACAAACATTCGAACTAATGAACCTTTAGAGTAATACTACAAATGTTCAGAATTAAGAAACCTATTTCATTTTCGGAATTATCAACCTTCGGATAAACGAACATTCGGAGTAATGCTACAAATGATCGGAATTAAGAACCCTATTTCGTTTTCGGAACTATATCAACCCCCTGGTGTGGGAATTTAGTGTTTCGGAATTATGAACCTCCGGAATTACGAACCTTTGGGAAAATGACTGCCCAAGTGCAGGCATGTTCCAATAAAGAAAAGAAAGAACCCCTACAAGGAAGACGACTACAAAAATATCCGTGAGGATTTTTATCTTAAATATGGCTGGTGAGGTAAATGAATACCTGGGCCCTGTTTCATAAATCTTGTCATCAATGACAAGTTGCAATAACTGTTATAATCTACTGAAATCCTTGCATCTGATTGGCTGAGAGCAATTTTTCGGTAAATATCGCTGGCAAGACACTTGATGAAACGCCCCCCCCCCCCCCGATAGGATTATTCCTTGATATGCACATTGCGCAGGTGGTAGTAACTTGTAAAGTTCTTTGAAAGCGTCTAACGTTATATCATATTATTATATTAGTTTGTGCTGTACATGAACATGCTGTATCATTTACAAATTGTTATTATCATTATCATTACTAATTATTATTATTATTATTATTATTATCATTATTATTATTATTATTATTATCATCATCATCATCATTATTATTATCATCATCATCATCATCATCATCATCACTATTATTATTTCATGATATTAGTATTTAAAATATGAATAATTATCATATGTGTCTGAAATATCTTTCCAGGTTAGGAGCAAAGCGATGACTGTAGATTTTGTTACTACAGAAACTCTGATGTTAACTTCCCTCACCTGAAATCTTCGTTATAGGCATGGTAGAGTGATCCGGATTGTACCTGAAATGTCGAGCAGTAAGTCACGGCCGAAATGCTGTTACGGATTTATCCATTTAAATGGAATTTAATGAATTTCTATGAAATTTTCTGCACTGAGCAAATAGGAGAAGAGCTTGCAAGATACGTCACGGAGATGCAAATTTGTGTTTGATGGATTACAATTTAAGAGATTCATTAATTTCTTATTTCTTATCGGACTTTGCTCAAACTTTCACTAATTTTTTTTTTTTAATCTATCATTTTTTTTTTTCATTTTTTTTTTAAATTCAAATGAACGACAGGGGTGGACTTCTCATTTACGGTTTAGCTATAGGTGTGTTTTTTAACATGTTAAAAGTGTGCGCTTTATTTGCCTCATGATTCGGGCAATGAGGGCACGGGGGAGGGGGGGGGGGCATCAGGGTCATTGACCCGATGATACTACAAGGAGATCCATTCCGAATTAGTTTACGACAAAAGGTTTTTGGATGATCGCATGAACCCATCTTTGATTGATTAGATATACATATATTCAATAATTCAGATTACGCTTTTAAAAAGTACATTTCAGCTAGGCGTACGAACCAAAAAATTACCCTTACAGTTGAAATCAATCTCTTTTGGTTAAATTTGGGAGAAATTACACTATGGACGCTCATATTTTTAACGAAAGCATTTTTCACTAGTATGAGTTTCCAGAAGGAAAAAAAAAATTTATACGTGCTCGTTTTGTTCCACCTCACCTCTTTTCGTCTTTAGTGAAAAAAGCACTTCAAACTTTTGATTTTTTAGATAAAAATATCTCCTTTTCTCTTCCTCTATCCCTGTCTCCGCTTCATTCAGGTGCTGTTATTCTTGTCATGGAAAAATTGAGCTAACCGCCATCGGAATAAGTTTTGTTCTGCGGATATCGGATTGTGACAGTGCATGTGAGGGGAATTTGATGATAATATTATTCAGCATTCGTGGTAGCTACCTCCAGAACAGATCTATCTACAACATGTTAACATGGTTAAGACATTCGTGAGCCTATAGCAGGTTTAAGCCAGACATTCTTGTAGGATTCGTAAGCATTTTGGAGAGACATGAGGAGATTTCACAGGAGAACCCTGATCACCTTCAGTTGCTTCCTCAGTGTGATGGTTTTCATTTCACTTCTTGATGTTCCTGCAGACGAAGACGAATGGAGAGGCGATGATGACGACTGGTATAATTCGATCCACTTCTTCTCGCCCTTCTTTCAGAGAAGGCGTCATCAAGGATTGACCAAATTAAAGCAGATAGCCTGTTACAGGTATCTGCCTATGGAGGATGAGAGGGGAAACCCCCAAAGATACCAACGTGAACGGCCTCAGGCAGACCTTGACGCAAGAAATTGTCGGAAGCGAATGCCGCATGCGCTTGTGATAGGCGTCAAGAAGGGCGGGACTACAGCCATGGGTAAATACATGGGACTACACCCCCTGGTTTCATTCTCGCGTTCCGTCCAACCGGGGCCAGAGATCACTGACGCAACAATGGAGGCATGGAAGGACAGTTTCCAGCTGACTTCGTCTATGCAAATGCCATTTACAGGGTACCCTGGTCTGTTTAATGATATGCAACCTCAGTTGCTGCAGATGATGCGAAACTATCTTCCCGATGACATCAAACTGATTTTGATGCTCCGTGATCCAGTACAACGCCTCGTGTCCGATTACGTCCACACATCGACCATCGCGTCACGATTAGCAGGGGAGGAGAAAAAGCGGTACGAAGAGCACGAGGGGTTAAAGGGTAGTCTCGAAGCTACCGTATTGGACGAACTTGGTCACGTGAACCCCTTCGCATCTACTGTGCGCCTGGGAATGTACGCCATAGACTTACGATCCTTATACCAACAAATACCTGAGGACCGCGTACTTATCATAGATGGTAACGCCTTCAGCAAGGACCCCTTTCCTAGTTTGTTAAAAGTAGAAAGCTTCTTGCAGCTGCCGCCATTTTTCAAACGATTTCATTTTAAGTATGACAAGGAAAAACATTTTTATTGTGCACATATTGCTAGCAGACCGGACATGACATGCCTCAGCTCACAGAAGGGAAGGAAGCACCCCGATATGGATGATGACCTTATCAAAAAGTTGTACGATTTCTATCGACCTCACAATCAGGAACTGAAAGCGGACTTTGGCTTGAACTTTTCTTGGATTGACCTGTAATGCATCTTAATGTTTATACATGTCGTTTTCCCCCAAGTTTCATAATTCCGAAGGTTCGTTTTTCTGAAGGCTCGTCAGGAACTGAAAGCGGACTTTGGTTTAAACTTTCCTTGGATTGACCTATAAGGATAATCCCAGTCACACCAACATGACCAACACCAGACGGAACAGACTTTTATATTATACCCAAAATACAGGAATCGGTTGGTTTGGAGTCGGTTGGGAGTCTGTTTGGTAATTTGGCTCAGGTAGAGGTGTAGTGGTATAGTGGTTTTCTTCACTTGCTTATTGCTTTTTATTATAATTATTGTTATTATCATTATTATCATTATTACATCCAGCCTTCCATTTAGCAGTTTTCTTTTGAGAGTAGACGTTATGGACCGTATCAATAAAACTATCAGATGCCTAGCAAATGCTTTTTCTAACATTTTGCTTCCAGCTTTAAAATATTCAACGTAGAGGTAAAGGGCCGAATGACAAAAAAAGCATTTACTTGGGTTAACAAGTAAAACGTTATCAAGTAAATCCTGCCCACTTATCATTTCTCTGTTTTCCCCTCTCTTTTATCCTTTCTCTCTTTTTCCTCTTTTGCTGACATAAAATTACGGAGATTTATTTATTTATTTTTTATTTTTTGGAATTTAAATGTAATGATCGAAAATTGTATTCAGTCAATTATGTATAGACATAGGCAAGTGGCAATTTTATTTTAAAATAGGCCAGTATTCTCGAAAGTGGCTTAAGTTAAGCCTGGCTTAACTTAGGCCACTGATTTATGGAAGTCCATTCGTCAACCCCTAAGTCCCTTATAAATTGTTATATTTATGGAACAAGATAAAGAAAAAAATCTATTTTCTGGTATGAAATGAGCATCAGAAAACAATTCTATCGTGTCGGTTTTTGTATTTGCATTTAATCCCAGAATATTGTGATTTTGTAAGATTAATCGATATACATTTGGCTATCTATAATTCGGTGGCCTAAATCTACACACTTAGGCTGGAGCTTAAGTTAGGCGGCTTTCGTGAATATGGGTCATAATGATTAATATTAACAGATCAATCTTGATTTTGTCTCTTGATTTGTATGTATTATGTATGCTTTGTATCGTAAGTTGAAACAATTTCAGCCCTTGTCGTGCATGTTCATTGTACATCTTATGACAATAAATCTATACAATCGAAATATGTATAAATAAAGACACATTTTGTTATTGTATGAACAATATGATTCTTCTCATAGTTTTCTGATATTAGTATGGCTAAAGTTCACTGCACACTTTACGATCGGTCTGCGATCCCATTTTGGAAGAAAATGTAGTAGCATTTGATGTGAACATTTAACACATGAAATATTTTAGATTTAGGTTCCAAATAGTCATTTAGACCGCAAAATCGAAATTACGGTCTGCTACAAGCCTCCTAGTCGGAGGAAAGGCTAAAGCGGTTCCGAATCGCAGTGATGTCAGATCAGTGGCACGATTGTCTACGATTTTAAGCATTTTGGGCCTTTATTCCAGATAGGAATTCCTGTTATTATGCAGAACCTGAATCAGGAAGATTTTATTTGTTTAAGGATGTGTTGCAAGAACCTATTTACAATCGATTGCAAATATCAGTCACAAATTTTCAATTGATAGTTCAATTTTAACTATAGCAAATCGATTTATACTTTCTATTGCAAGAAGCAGACCAGCAATAAATTGCAAATTTGCAATTGATTGCAAGTTTCTCGCAACTCCCCTTAAATGTCCAAAAGTTATTGCGATTTATTCCCGAAATTGGATCATAGTCGATCATATAGTGTGCAGCAGGTTTAAGACAGGAGCGCAAAGATATTCGAGAAATGTCCCAAAGGGCCATTCCAATACCCTATTGCCATGATTGCGTATCCAACTGAAATCATGTTCGTATTACGTAATACGTCATTGTAATTTTCAACAATTTCAATAGATGATGAACAAGGCTCCTGAATTTGCCTTGGTTTGCTTTTTCGATAGTCTTTGCGCTCATGTTTTATGTACAACCATGTTTCCAACAATAAACTTTGGGTAAAACCAGGATCATGCAAACATGACCTGAAGGAAACATGAACTTTAAATCCGAACCAAAAGATAGTTTCCACGTTCTCCTTTTAACCCTGAGAGTAAGGGTAAAGCCCTCACAGATGGATGATCGAATTTGTGTCGATGGTGGGGGTAAAAAAAAAAATGCATATTTTGTACAGAAATGGGTCGTGTATTCGTTATGAACAGTGATTTTGTCATTTTTCCGAGCTGCAACGTTTTTAAACAACAAAGCGGAAAACAAGCTGATATTTTCATTAAAAAATGAGAGTAAGGCTGGGGCATCTCCCATGGTCATAAAATAGAAAATTCCTTGGAAGAGTCGCAGACGTTGAGTGAACCTGATGAACACTTTGGCGAAAAATATTTACAAAATATTTCTTGTAACATGTTTAAAGAACAATTGACGATTCTGGCGAATATCTTAAAATGCATATTCCCCGCTTTCGCCAACTGTTAGCTACCCATGTACTAATATTCATCAAAATATCGCTGATATGTCACTAGGTATTCTTCAGCTATTCGACTTTGGACTCTCACTGACTTGCTAATACTTGGCGAATAGCAGGCTCGCTAAAATTCATCAGAATTTTTGACGGATCGATATTTGCAACTATCGCCAATCGTTCGTTGCTCATCGAGATACCTACTTAGCATGCTATATTTTCAAAACCATGTTGCTCTGTGAACCAATGATGGATTAATGCCATTAATGCATCATTTGAAAGCATATTACTTCCACTTTAGGAAAAGCAAAATATTATATTCATAATGTTTATAGCTTGCTCACAATAAGCTTTTTGTTTCGGATTTCCTTCTTATATTTTCTGGGACGCACTTTATATGCCAGTATATAGTGCAATATTTTCCTTGGAGAAATGGGAAAAAGATGACGAATTTCTTATTGCAAAACACATAGAGAACTATTTGCAATGTAAGTCACAAGCTTGCCAATTTGTAGTTCATTGATATAAATTCAAAACTTCATAAGCTTCCTATTGTTTGATAGATTTCCTTGAATTTTCATTGATTTCAAGTTTTTGCTATAATCAAATCTAACTTGATGCCAGGGGGATGTTTCACAAACAGTTAAGTTTGACTTAAATTCCTAGTTGCGTGCGGTATACGACACACATCACCGCACTGGTCAGATCATGCTCAGGGGACGCGCGCCGCTAAATTAGTCTACCAATGAGATTACGCGTTTAATACCGTATGCACATTGACACTTACGCATGACTTTAAGTCAAACTTAACTCTTTGTGAAATACCCCCCTCTCCCCGGTGGACTTTCTCTTTATTGCAATTGTTCTTAAATCTTTGTGGTACATACATGTTTTAACATGATTATTGCTATTCATCTTGGTTGCTGTTGTTGTTGTCCCGTTGTTTTTATTGTTTTTGATTTTTTTTCTTTGTGAGTTTTCCTCTTTGTTTTGTTTTGTTTTGTTTTGTTTGTTTGTTGTTTGTTGTTTGTTGTTTGTTGTTTTTGCTTCTTCTTCTTCTTCTTCTGCTGCTGCTGCTTCATCATCATCATCATATTCTGTTCGGTATCTTATCCTCTGCTCCTTTTCCGCATATTAATCATCTCCTCACTTCTTCTCTCCGTAGTTTTGTCTCTGTTTTCATGAACATCATGGCTCATAAGTGGATATGAATGAGAGTCATATACTTGCCCAACGATAGACAACTGGCTAGCGATAAAGAGACGAGGTTATAACTTAACCCTTTCAAGACAATTGACCACATTTTGTGGTTTGGCTTAATAACTTTTGATTAAGAGCTCTAAAAATTATACCAAATGCATGAGTAGATAGAGCAAAAATTTCTACACTCACTGTGTCCATTTTTGTTACATGACCATATTGCGTTTGATCCCAGGAATTTTAAAAAGGAGAATAAGATTTAAAATCCTTAAATTGGCAACACATTGAGAGGTTCAAAATCATTGTTTTTTATCAAAATTGGCAACTTTTTCAACTTTTCGCCAATTCTTTTAACCATGTATATTGTTTTCAAAGACATTACCCCTTATTACAATCTTGTAGTACTAAAAGAAAAATATTGTTGTTGCCAATTTGAAGAACAAAATGTGATCAATTTAGCCCTGAAATAATTCCTGTCCTGAAAGGGTTAAGGAGAATTAAAGAAAGCATAATACAGTGGGATACAAAATTAATAAAGAGGAGAATAAGCCAGTGCGATATTACAATATGCGCATGTGCAGATAAAGGTTATTATTTTGTACCGAGTAAAATTGACATAATATGCTGTCATTTTGTACGCACCTCGATGCGCACACCAGTATGATTTTACATGTTAAGGAAGTAGCGCATCCACCAACATAAATGCAAGTGCGTACAAATTGGGGTCATTTCAGGGTCATTTTGTACCTTGAACTAATTACGAACTGGCTTATAGGGAAGCACAGTGGCGCAAATCTATTTTGAAATGGGGGGGGGGGGGGGGGGGGGAGGGGGGGGGTCACCACATGATTTAACTTTTGTACCTGTCCGAAATATCTGGAAAATTTTTCTGACAACCCCCCCCCCCCCCAAAAAAAAAAATAAATAAATAAAATAAAAAAAATAAGGGTTATGACATTTTTAGGGTCTAGTTTTCCTCCAAAATTCTCTGACAAGCAAGCAAAAAAAAAAAAAAAAAAAAAAAAAAAAAAAGGTTATCGCATTTTTTTTTTTGCTCTAGTTTTCCTCCAAAATTCTCTGACAAGGAAAAAAAAATAGGTTATTCAAAAAGGTAGGGGGGACATTCGCCTATCTTCAAAAAGGTCCCTTTGGATGTGCGCCCATGGGGAAGCACCTTACCAGATCATACCTTTACAGCCATTTCGTTTTTTGTGTGGTAAAAAAGCTCACAGTCTTTGGTAATCTGTCATTTAAACCTATCCGCAGCAGTACCGTATACTTTTTGGGGGGGTTTGTTTGTTTTTACAAGTTTTTATTCTTTCCTCTAATAAAGCAAAATTGCAAATGAAGTTTAGCATTTCATATAAAATTACAAATGCATTTTTTTAAAACTCCAAATTACAAGCAAAGTTTCAGTTTGCATACATAATTACAAATTTATCTTCACATAAACATAATTGCAAGTAAATGAAGGTTCACACTTTACATACCATTTCAATAACTTTTCTCATAAACAGAATTACAAATGAATTTTCGCAATTTGTACCTTGCCATAGATAAATGATTCGTAATACACGGGAAAAGATATAATGTACATGAACTTATATCTAGAGAAAAAGTTAATATTTCAAAGAAAAGGAAGGGAAAAATAAAGGGGAACAAGAATAAAGAAAAAAGGGGGAAGTGAAGTGGAAGTGAAGTGGAAGTGAAGCGGAAGTGCTGTGACAAAAATAAAAAACACAATAAAAAAAAAAAACACCTACAAACACATACCAAACCCACTCCAAAAGCACATGACACGACTCGATACAATACCTCCCCCCCCCCCGCCCCCCACGAATCCACAACACACCACGCACACACTCACCTAATAGTCCGTTGTCAAGTGGTCAAAAAAATAGCCTTTTTTGAAATTTTGTGAGGAGTTTTGGAAGCATACATTTTTATAATGTCATGACTTAAACTATAAAATTTGTTTCCAAATTTTATAATGGGTCTATTACTTTCACTCTTTTTTATTTTTTTATTTTTTTTTAGAATGCTGATTTTGGTCAAATTTATGGTTTTTAATAGTTTTTTTTTCCAAATGCTCTTAAGTACAACAGGGATAGGAATTTCTAACGTTTGCATAGAAATGATATTAGACATGTTAAAGATGACTTCCATGAAAACGAAAAATGTATAATTATAGCAAATATAGGCCTAGGCTTTTATTCATATCCTGTTTTATACGCCCTCTGCGAGAATGATGAAATATCGTTGTCTGCTCTAATAGCTGTTTCTAACAGTGTTGAACATCAAATCGTTTATTAGTGACCTAAAATCTATCAATGGCATATTTATTATACTATATTATATAATTTAAAGATGTGTTATTACATGGAGTGACAGTCAAAATCTACAGTTGTATAAAAGGAGGTATCAACAGAATTAGAATAGTGATATGCAACACGATCAACACTGATTGTACAACAAACAAGTTTCGTCTTTTAGTATTGTCCCCCTCCCCCCCCCCCCCCCTTCTCTCTCTCTCTCTCTCTCTCTCTCTCTCTCTCTCTCTTGGTATTCTGTCTCTACATGAAGTGTTTCCAAATTTACGCTTCATTACAATGTTATATGTCATTCCATCATGGCGTAGTGCTTATAATGAAAACCTGCCCCTTCCATAAACCTAAAATGTCCGGCCTTCGAATCGGCATGCGACAACAAAAATATAAACTTCCATTCATTCAGGAAGATAGAGGAGATATATTGTCATACTTTGAGGTAAACATCAAGGTAAATCATGATACATTAGCTCCTCCATTCTTGGATGTCATATTCACTTTTAGGTAGATAATTCATTTCGAATCACATAAAGCTGTGAAATTTACCATTCCTATATACACAAGTGACTGTATTCAAGTGTAGTCATGGTGGGTACTATATAAACTCTCTGATGTTCTATCCCTCGGATCATCTCGTCCCCCATTTTGAGGCTCGTTTTATAGAATTCCTTTACCCTGTTGTCTGTATCCTCCCTCTCTGTATAAAGCAAGGAATTCCAATAATAACGAGATTCTCTCGGCAAATGTACGATGAAATTCTGTTTACCTCTCTTTCTCGACCCAGTTTTTCCTCTTCCAGTCTACATTTGACTTTCTGTATTTCACGTCCTCTACATCTTTTGGCAACAAATTCAAAGATTCAACAAGAACTGTCGAACCTGCACTCATTTTGTGACACTTTCTCTGCTATCTTTCCTTATAAGCTGTCGAAATGGCCAGCTAGTTTTTCAATCCTTACATCCAGTAATTTTCCAGGGCTGATAGAAAATCCAAAATCGAGCTTTCTGGTAAGCTAGGACTAGTTGGTGTGACAGGCCTACGCCTCTTCGACCCTGCGGTGCTAGCTCACGTGCGTTCGCGACTCTATTTTCATGCATGGAACCACCTTAAATGTTGTTGTTATTTGAAGGGGGCTAAAAACGCAAAAGCGAGAAAGAAAAAGAGGAGAAAATGAAGAACACTGCGATCATTCTGGATTGTACACCCCAAATCGGCAGGGTAAATGCATTATAAATACTTTTTTTGAGGGTTCGAAATGCAAGAATTTTCTAAAGCTCGGTCGCTGTGCTTCCTTGCATAATGTTGCTCTAGGAGCTCGAAATTTCGTTCCCCAGTATAGGACGTTTTTGAAGGGCTCAAGACTGATAAATAATTCTCCTTGCTTTGCTCGCCATCATGTACGTTTCATCATCCTCTTGTTAAATACTGCGCCCCAATATAGGATTAAGTGTATAAAATCGCTTTAAATTTGTAAAGGTTCAACATTTTTTTTAAATGTCAACTTTCGGTTGTCTTCCCAAATTCCTCGACTATTTCTTAATAAGTTTCCATTAATGTTGCGACGCATTTGAGAAGGAAGTAAATAGAAGTCCGTTTATCAATGTTCAAAATTCGGATCTCGTCCACTCAATCGCTGCAGTGCTTAACTGCCAATTTTCCTGTTTAAATTGTATAAGAAAATGCGTTTTGGCAGTTTTGGGGTTAAAAATGGGGGGGGGGGGTAGGGGCATTGTTGATTGTTGGCCCTAATTCCTAGATAAGCAACTCAATTTAAAAAAAAATGCTGCTCACAGCACCCGCAGTAAAAAAAATAAATCTTTTCCAGGTAATTTCAAAGGTTCAACTTTTGAAAGAAATCTCAACTTCAGGTAGCCTTGCTGAATTTCTCGACTCTTTCTCAAGCCTATAGAGTTTTCGTTAGTTTTGCTCCCGATTGTAGAAGTGAGTGAATAGAAAACCAATTATCAATGTATAAAAGTCGAGCTTCTTTACCGCTCAATTGCAAAATTTCCCGGGTAAAATGCACAAGAACTTGCGTTTTTTAGGGTTGTACAATAATATAAGTTTGGGCACCCGGGGGGGGGGGGCTAACTTCATCGTTTGCCCCGGGCGCCATAATTCTAGATACGCCAATGGCTTCGCTCCCTCGCCGGTCATCCCACCCCCCCCCCCCCCTCCCCCCCCCCCCCCCCCCCCCCCCCCCCCCCCAATCATGAGCACGGATCAACACCCTTGGCTGGCATATCCCTATTGTCCCATACAACAATGTAAAATCGCTATTTTTGTAAGCCCAGTACAGGTCACCAATCAATATAAGATGCCTGGTCAAGTAATACTGTAGAGCCATTCATTATCCAACACAGCTCCGTTTAACTTTGCTGATGGTAAGTCGTTTCTGTTGCTTACATTTCTTCTACAAATGCTATATTCTTGCCTCTTTATCAGTAAATTCAAATGTTTGGGAGTCCCGGTATGGCAGTGCTATCAGTCCGCTCGGTGTATCCATCCATCACATATCCAATGGAAGTCTGAAAAACTGTCTCTCCGAAGGTCAACTATAAAGAAAGAAACTGGCGGTTTAGTTCAACTGCACCGTAATTAAGTACCGGTAACATTGGGTGTAAACTGTCAGATTCTCTCTCTCTCTCTCTCTCTTTCTCTCTCTCTCTCTTTCCCTCATTGCCTCTTCCCTTTCCCACTATGTTTCCCGTTGTCTATTTTCTCTCCTGAATTATAAGTGATAATGTTTAACATTTAATTGGAGATGTGGTATGAATTAATCTTTGTGTAACCTAATTTCTATATTGGATGTTCGTGTGTGAATATGAAACTTATAATTCTGGGCCACGGCAAGGTCCAGATCGGTTACAAGCCACTGCTAATTTGCTGAAAAGTAGAGCCTGTGTTGTATGTGATGCAACAGAACTGTAGTTCATTATGACTACTTTATGTGATATCCGATTTTTCAGCTAAATTAACTTTGGTGAAATTTTAACGGAATTTCTGTTTAGAGGAGGTGACTCAGAGTGAAAGGCACTCATAGGCCCTTGCCTATGTGGGACTGTGTTCAACATTTACTGTTGCAGCAGTCTAAAAAACAGAACAAAATTGCTCTAAGCAAGATTTAATTTTCTTAAATTTGCTAGATTACCTGATTCAGGGACTCTTCAACTCTTACTGTGCCACAAATTTGGGGATTCAGAATTGAAAGTGAAATTTTAAATAATGATTTTCCTCTCATGTATGAATGATCTAGACTGGAAAAAAGGCCTGCTGATACACACAAAAGCTACTGAAGCCTATTCACCCGTAAAAGCTAGTCTGGAGTACAAGGTTATCTCCAGATAAGCTTGTACATGTTGTATAAGTGAGTGAAAGGTTACGCTAAAGGTGAAATATATCACCAGGCTAGTTGCCCGAGTTCTTCACTTGCCAAACTATTTATCTTCTCCGGGGAGTTTGCTTGCTTTTATTTCCGTAATCAATGACAAAAATAATATACATAAATAATGCAAGATCCATATAGGCCTACGGTGGATAGCCCATTTCAGCCTTATTAGCAGAATATATACGATTGTTCTTCAATGGGGTCCTTGATAACAAATGGTAATACATAATGTTATGAGATAGTGATTTTTAAAAAAGGTTGTTGCACTAAAGATGGGATGGCGAAGATTAAGTTGTATTTGCTTCTCGTTTATTCTTCTAGGAAACATTCAACAACTGAGTGATGATTTCTGTATAAAAACAAAACGAAGCAAGATTGTACATAAGGGGCATAAATCACATACAATCATGTATTGCCATACATTAATCACAAATAATTTAAATTTCCTTCACGTACACGTAGTCTACAAAAATCATTACACTTGTTCATACAGCTTTGATCTTCTGAATAAGATCATCTTTAAAAGCAAATGTGAGAGTGTCTATCAAACAAATAAATAAAATTCATGCACTAACTTGTACAGAACATTGTATGTCCTATTTATTTCATACATAATTAAATAGAAAAACATGTTTCTCAGTGCTAGAGGTAATAAGTGTACAACAGCTAATTCTGATACATGCATAAACCCTGAAAAAGTCCAGTAAACTCAAGCATATAATTTTGAGTCAGAGAATCCCAGGCATGAATCAAGACATGATCTCACCTACTTATACTATAGGTGTTGAAAAAACAGTGACACTTTTTATTGGAAATAACTCAAAAATTATACAATGTACATGTTGTATCAGACTGATGTTTTTACATTGTAAAGTTGAAGGATGTAAAATTTAGTAGGAGCAACTTTCATGACATTTCTCTAAATACTTTTTTCTCTGCATATTGCTCTGAATATGTAATAAGATCTTTCAATTCTTGAAAAATCAAGGCCACAAAATCAGTAATTAATCAAAGGAGAATGAAACCATGGGGAAAATCAATCTTAATCAAAAGTGTCCTCTGTTTTTTACACCTAGTACAAACACTGTAAGTTGTACGCGGATCCATTGGTGGCGGATCACACTCCTAGGACTTCAAAAAATAAATCCGCTGGTGAAGTCTTGCGTAGGTTCAAGACTACATTACATATTGCTACCTTCGCCATACAAAAATAGTCCATGCCTAACCTGGATTTATCATATCAATAATAAATAAACAAATACATATCGATGCATATTATTATCGAATCTCACCACTTATACTAATGCGCCTATTCTTAGTGTTCAATAGACCGGTTCTGTAATGTATTCAAATTTATGCACATTTCTTCTCTGATCACCTACTGACGAGCTATTGCATTAACCTGCTTTTATAAATGAGCCTCAATGCTTGGAATCTAATTTGCATTCATTACTTGTTGCTGTGTCCGACAATCATCCGACAAGCTTTTAGGTTGTCAAGAACAACCTTTGTTTGAAAGGTATGTATAAAACTTGCATACATTACTGAAGCGGTCTATTCAGTCCACAGAGTGGACAGGCGAAAAAATGCGGGACAGTTCAATGAGATTTTTATATAAACCCTCCCAAATGAGCATAACAAAATTGTAATATAACATACAAAGTGAATCTGTCAATAGACCTGTTCACAAATGTATTCAAATTTTATGCATACTAAAAAAACAAAGGTTGTTCTTGACAACCTGAAAGCTTGTCAGAGGCTTGTCAGACGTATCAACTAGTAATGTATGCAAACTGAATTCCAAGTATTGTAGTTCATTCATTAATAACAGGTTGATGGAATGCCTCGTTATTAGGTCCCCAGGAAAAACACATCCATAAATGTGACTAACTTTATGAACAGATCTATTCCATATCTATTCCGCGGCCCATGCTGTAAAGCGCTTAGAGACATCGTAATAATGTATTAGGCGCTATAGAAATACAGAATATTATCATCATATTAATCATCATCACTATTGGTATTTCATGATAATATTAGTATTTAACCCTTTCAAGACAATTGACCACATTTTGTGGTTTGGCTCAATAACTTTTGATCCAGAGCTCTCAAAAATATACCAGATGCCAGAGCAGAAAGAGCAAAATTTTCTGCACACACTATGTCCATTTTTATTGCATGACCATATTGCATTTGATGTCAGGAATTTTAAAAACAAGAATAAGCTTTGAGATCCTTAAATTGGCAACACATTGAGAGGTTTAAAATCATTGTTCTTCATCAAAATTGGCAATTTCTTTCAACTATTCAATAAATTTCTAACCATGTATATTGTTTTCAAAGACATTACAACTTATTTGAACCATGTTGCACTCAAAGAAAAATATTATTGTTGCCAATTTGAAGAACAAAATGTGATCAATTTAGCCCTTAAATAATCCCTGTCCTAAAAGGGTTAAAATATGAATAATCATCATATGTGTCTGAAATATCTTTCCAGGTTAGAAGCAAAGCGATGACTGTAGATTTCGTTACATACAGAAATGTGATGTTAACTTTCCTCTCCTGAAATCTACGTTATATGCATGAAAGAGAGACCGCCATCCGGATTCTACCTAAAGCAGTAAGTCGAAAATGCTAAGACGGATTTATCCATTTAAAGGGGAAGTCCACCTTGGAATTTAGTTTTTAAACAAAAGCAGAAATGGAAAGAACTGATTAATGGAAGTTTGAGGAAAATCCCATGAGACATAAGAAAGTTATGAATTTTTAAAGTTGTAATCAATCAAACATAATAAAGCATCTCCGTGACGTATCTTGCGAGCTTCTCTCCCATTTGTCCTGTACTAAAAAAAATCCAGAAATTTCATTTTCTGTAGAGAAAATATTAATTCATGCATACACCGTTGATATAATCACTGCACATATGTTTTACAATTGGAGAGGAGCTCGCAAGATACCTCAATGCTCATTTGGCTCCAACTGGGTTTGATTGATTACAATTTCAGAAAATCATAACTTTCTTATTTCTTATCGGGTTTTGCTCAACCTTTACTAATCTCCTAATGGGTAATTCCAACGTGGCAGCTGGGACATCCGACCCTCACATTTTCATACTTTTTTTCCTGGTATTCTGTATTAGGGTTAAAAATGATGCTAATATGAATGTAAAATGTAGTTTATGATATTTGATAAACAAAATGGAGAATATTTTTTTCAAGCTCAGCCCAAAATTTGTGGGTGGGGCTTCAAGTTCAGCGTGACAGAATTTACCAAGCTATTTTTGCTTTCATACTTTCTGTCTAAACTCTCTCTATACATGTCATAAGAATATCTTGAAACAAAAAAGTGTGTATTCATATTATTACTTGTCAGTACCTACTTGAAACTTGCCATTAAATATTTGAATTTACATCTGGCTGTGGTGGGGGGGGGGGGGTACCAAAAACGTGACTGTGACAAACGGGACAATAAAAACATAACAGACGGGACATGTAGTCTGGGAGCCTGTCCTGAAATAGTCGCCCCAATTTGCATATGAGATTTGACCCCTTAAAGTTATTTAGACCATCCATGTCATTCACAAAAAGCTTGTCAGCTCGAACGGAGTAGCCGGGTTTGGCCCCAGAGCCCCCCATAAGGGCCCCAAAGTTGGGTCAGTTACAACCCATCTAACATATGCGCCAAACTTTGTCAGAAGGAAAGTGTATGACTATACACTACCAAAACACAAAAACAGACAAAATTTTCCGTCGGGATGGGTTGCTAGACCGCCCCTAAAAATTGAGGGAAATTTTTCCCTTAAGGCCCATGGATTAAATTTTGTCAGAAGGAAGATGTATGGGTGTACATTACAAAAATATAAAAACTGACAAAAATTTTCATCTGGAAGAGGGTGTAACACGCCCCTGATTCGTAACCGATTTTGATGAAACTTTTTTTTGTAGAGAAAATCCTTTTTTGGCATTATATCCTTGATAACTCTAATGTGTGTAATTCATTTCAGGTCAAATTTACATAGTATAATTTTGGGTATTGTAAATTTCTTGCAGTGCAATTTGGTGTAAAATGACTATTTCAATAATAAGTTATTAAACTGTGAAAATTGTATTGCTTTCTCAAAAGTAGACAAATGATATTGTCAGGATTATATGTAAACACTCCCATTGTCCATCTGCACCTATTTGACAAGGCATAATGGAGAGCTTGCAAGGTATTTGTGTAATTACCGCATGAATGGTAAATTTCAGCATGGTAGCCACATAGCTCAGATACTCAACAAGCCCCTCTACTGTGTCTTGCCAAACAGGTGCAGGTGGACAATGGGTGTGTTTACATAATCCTGACAATATCATTGACTACTTTTGAGAAAGGAATACATTTCTTCACAATGTAATATTCCTTTTTGCGAATGACATGGATGGTCTTTAAGTAATTTAAGGGGTCAAATCTCATATGTAAAATGGGGTGATTATTTCGGGACAGGCTCATTGCCTAATATTAAGATTGTCCACAAAATGCAATTTTCAAAGATTTTTTTTTTTTAAATGCCAGCATTTAATACCTTACATTCCTGTTCTAAAGGGGCTAAACAATCATCTTTGATACAATGAAGCTTAAAAAGTTGGATTTTACTTTTCATCTGTCGGAAAATTTTTGTGTAGTCCCTATCATGCATATATATTTTTCCTGTAAATGCAAAACGTGACACTTTTCACTCTCTCTCTCTCTCTCCCCCCCTCCCCCCCCCCCCCCCCCCCCCTCTCCACTTCATTCAGGTGCTGGTATTCTTGTCTTAGACAAATTGAGCTAACTGCCATCGGTATAAGTTTTGATCTTCGGATATCGGATTGTGACAGTGCATGTGAGAGGACTTTGCTGATAATGATTGTGTGGCAGTCGTTGTAGCTACCTGCGTCCATTTAGGATAGTCGTGAGATTATAACTGAGTAATGAACTGTGTTAATTCATCAAGTTGATTTAAAGTGATTCTTTTACCTATAGAGTACGATTAAAAACAACGTTTGAGCGGGTGGAAATATTAACCCTTTAATATCAAATCTCGTGAATGCACACCTAAACAGATTTATCTACATCTTAATAAGACATTCGTGAGCCTATAACAGGTTTAAGCAAACATTCTTGTGATATTTGTAAGCATTTTGGAAAGACATGAGAGGAGTTTACAGGAGAACCCTGATTATTTTCAGTTGCTTCCTCAGTGTGATGGTTTTCATTTTACTTCTTGATGTTCCTGCAGACGAGGACGTATGGAGAGGCGATGATGACGATGGGTTGAATTTGATCCGCTTTTTCTCCACCTTCTTTCAGAAAAGGCGTCGAGGATTAACCAAATTAAAGCAAATAGCCTGTTACAGGTATCTGCCTTGGGGAGATAGGGGGGAAAACCCCAAAAAATACCTACGTGAACGGCCTCAGGCAGACCTTGAGGCAAGAAACTGTCGGAAGCGAATGCCGCATGCGCTTGTGATAGGCGTCAAGAAGTGTGGGACTACAGCCATGGGCAAATACATGGGACTACACCCCCTGGTTTCATTCTCGCGTCCCGTCCAACCGGGGGAGGAGATAACTGATGCAACAATGGAGGCATGGAAGGACAGTTTCCAGCTGACTTCGTCCAAGCAAATGCCATTCACAGGGTACCCGGGTCTGTTTAATAGGATGCAACCTCAGTTGCTGCAGATGATGCGGAACTATCTTCCCGATGACATCAAACTGATTTTGATGCTCCGTGATCCAGTACAACGCCTCGTGTCCGATTACGTCCACACATCGACCATCGCGTCACGTTTAACAGGTGAGGAGCAAAAGCAGTACGTGAAGAGGCAGGGGTTAAAGAGCAGTCTCAAAGAAACCGTACTGAACGAACTTGGTCAGGTGAACCCCTTCGCATCTACTGTGCGCCTGGGAATGTACGCCATAGACTTACGATCCTTATACCAACATATACGCGGGGACCGCTTACTTATCATAGACGGTAACGCCTTCAGCAAAGACCCCTTTCCTAGTTTACTAAAAGTAGAAAGCTTCTTGCAGCTGCAACCATTTTTCATCCGATCTCACTTTAGATATGACGAGGAAAAACATTTTCATTGTGCACATGTTGCTATCAGACCGGACATGATATGCCTCAGCTCACAGAAGGGCAGGGAGCACCCCGATATCGATGACGACCTTGTCAAAAAGTTGTACGATTTCTATCGACCTCACAATCAGGAACTGAAAGCGGACTTTGGCTTGAACTTTTCTTGGATTGACCTGTAATGCATCTTAATGTTTATACATGTCGTTTTCCCCCAAGTTTCATAATTCCGAAGGTTCGTTTTTCTGAAGGCTCGTTACTCCGACGGTTTGTAATTCCGAAAATGAAAAAGGGTTCATAATTCCGAAAATGAAAAAGGGTTCACATTTCCGAAGGTTTTTAATTCCGTAAATTTATGCAGGGCTCTATTACAATTTCGGAATTCCGAACCTTCGGAATTATGAACCCTTTTTCATTTGCGGGATTACGAACCCTATTTCATTTTCGGAATTATGAACCTTCAGAGTAATGCATCAAATGTTCGAAATTATGAACCCTAATTTATATTCGGAAAAAATTTTATGAACACCCTGCTGGGTGACAATACGGTTTATTCCTTCAAGACAAGTCGTCATGAATACTCATGAAAAACAAATTGTAGGGATATACCAAGCTCGCAGTTCTCTGTGTGGCGCATTCGGATTTACGCTGTGCTTTTCATGAAGATATCCCGAGTTTGAGTCTCGTCAGGGTTAGGGTTTAGGATTTTATCACTAACAAAATCTTCGTTTGCTGAAATAAAAATGAGGTGAAACGTTGAGAAAATACAAGTCTTAAGGTTGTAGTCTCTCTCAAAGTCTTCAAAACGGGGCCTCTTGATCAGTGCCATCCATACATAGAGTTTGGCCAACTCTGCTCCAGTGGGTGACAATATGGCGGCATGTTGCTTTGTTAGGCAAGCATGTAACAAAGGAATATACGCCATGTTGTGCCAAACTGAAACCGAGTTGGCCAAACTCTGTGTATGGATGGCTCTGCTCTTGACTCTCAAATACTGCCCTCTCCTGTTGATGGCGCAAGTCCTGACAGAACCCCCCCCCCCCCCCGTAAACCCCAGTTACACCAACAGGACCCAAACCAGATCCAAACCAGACCCACACCTGATCCAAACCAGATCCAAACCAGATCCAAACCAGATCCAAACCAGATCCACACCAGATCCACACCTGATCCAAACCAGATCCAAACCAGATCCAAACCAGATCCAAACCAGATCCAAACCAGACCCACACCTGATCCAAACCAGATCCAAACCAGATCCAAACCAGATCCAAACCAGATCCACACCAGATCCACACCAGATCCACACCGGACGGCTTTGTTGAAAGAATTCTAATTGATGACAGAGTAGATAGGTGGATGAATATAAATAAATTGGAATCAAATTGTAATAAAACGGTTACTATGTTATTTGGTACACGACACATGTTGACAAGGTATAATAATCTAGATTTACGAATTTGTGAAACAAAAAATTCAAATTGTAGATAGCGTTAGATATTTAGGGATATTTATTGATAAGGAACTTAAATAAAACTTTCACAACTGGACCTTAACTTTGGAATTCCCTTCCCAAAAATATTACTGAAAGTCCTAATAATCATACGTTTAAAAGAAAATTAAAACAACATCTCTTACTAACATACAAGGGAAAGCCAACCCTCCAAAATATCCCGGATACAAGCCACACGCGGAAGAATGATCCTGATCTCCCTCCTTGTTTGTTTTATGGTTTTTTGTTTGTTTTTTTTGTTTTGTTTGTTTTTATAATTCCCCCTCTCTTACTCCCTTTCCTGATTTCATCTCTTTTCCTCTATCAACCTATCCCTCCCCATCTGCTTCTTCATCTAGGTTAGCCTTTGTGTATTTATTAATTTAGTTAGTTAACGTATATTATATGTAAAAAAAAACAACAAACAAACAAAACAAACACAAAAAACAACGAACAGATTTCTGAATCATGTATTTAATTATTATGATTTTAATTGGGAACATGCTATTTATAAGCTCCGCTTCTCTGCTAGTTCCCTTTCGTTACCTTTTCGATTATTATTATCAAGAAACAATTGAAACATGTGTAAACCTCTCTCTGTTATAACATTCACTTTAGAAAACAATATGTAAAACAAAGTTCATATGCGTTATGTTTGAATGATGAGTTTCTTCTACAATGTAAATACTTTATATGATTTATGAATTGGTATCGAAGAATAAATGAGTCTTGAATCCTGAAAAGGAATACTCGTTTTGAGCATATGTATTTAAAAAATGGCAAAATGATTTGCTTTCTTGGGAGACTAAAGTATTTTGTCAATGAATCTAGTTTGAAAACAATATACTCTTCAATTATTCTCCAATATTTTGATTATGTGGATGTAATATTGCAATCTGCATCTAGGAAATATTTGAATTTATTACAGACACTTCAGAACCGGGCGGTAAAGATTATTTTGCGAATTGATTCATACTCTCATTTCAACATCATATATACATGATATTTCAAAATGGAAGAAATTTAATATTCGTCAAAATGAACATATATGTTATGATTAAAGTTTTGAATGATTTTGTCCCAGTATCTCATAAGTGATACCCCTGTTTTCTACGCGCAAGAGGTCACCTTAGTCTCCAAAGACCGAAAACAGATAGTTGTAAACGAAACAATTTTTTTAATAGGGGGCCTTCACTGGACGGTATCGATAAAACCTACCAAATTCTTTTTCTAACCTTTTGTCAAATGATCATTTCAATAGTAAGCTATTAAATTATGAAAATAATGGTGCTTTCTCAAAAGTAGTCAAATGATATTGTCAGAATTATTTAAACACACTCATTAACCGTCTGCACCTGTTTGACAATAACGTAATAGAGGAGCTTGCTAAGTATCTGGGCTATGTGGCTGCCATGCTGAAATCTACCATTCATTTGTTAATTACACAAATACCAGAATGAGATACTAGGTGTTAAAAAAATCTGTGTGTATCAGAACACAACAATTGCCCTTTGTTTGTTGCAGCTGTCATTTCTGCCAACTTTTTGCTGTCCAGGATCATTAATGATTCATGACTCTGGATTAAAAAGGTGTTCTGGAATTTCAGCTGCAATGCATAATGGCAGTTGTTTTGTACTGAAATAATTACTGATGCACACAAATTCTGTGGCCTTGATTTTTTCCAAAAGTGAAAATCTTATCAAATATTCAGAGCATGTATCTAAAGAAAAGTATTCAGAGAAATGTAATAAAACTTGCTCCCAATAAATTTTACATCCTTCAACTGTGCAATGTAAATACCTCGGTCTGATACAAGGTATAATTTTTGAGTTATTAACAATTAAAAGTGTCTAGTGTTTTTTTTTTTGAACACCTAGTAGAAATAGACTTTATTTGCAAGAGAACCTGAATTTAATACCAAATATATAACTGTGAGTGTGGACAGGGCCTCCAGACTATGCTCTATCTCCTGAGCTGTGTCCATGGGCGTAAATCCATGGGGGGGGGGGGGGGGGGGGGACAGGAGGACATGTCCCCCCCACCTTTTTGAAAATAGGCAAATGTCCCCCCCCCCCCCCCCCACGTTTTTGAATAACCTTTTTTTTTTCTTCTTTCTTTTTTTGGCTTGTCAGAGAATTTTGGAGGTGAATGTTCCCCCCCCCCCACCTTTTTGAATAACCATTTTTTTATTTTTTTTTTTTGTTGTTGCTTGTCAGAGAATTTTGGAGGCGAATGTACCCCCCCCCCCCCAATTTCAAAATGGATTTGCGCCACTGGCTGTGTCCGGTTGCATGACACTTGCACCGAGAGGGACCTGGCAGTGGCTAATGACATGGCTCTTACATGTGCTAGACACTGGGAAACCGTAGTGTGATGACCTGAAATGATGATGATCAAATATATTGCAGTTAAAGAATTTTAAAGTGAATTAATTTACAATTATATTAATATTGACTGTTGTTAGAGTTGAATGTAGACAAATTGGATGTTGCTAAAAGTGAATGACTGTGAAGGAGTTATCTCATAACGAGTTCTTTTTTTAGTCGATGTAGAGAGCTATTATGTTGTAAACACAATTATTGACTTAAACTTGTTTTAATGTTTAGTAGAAAATGAGATGTTATCTGGAGAAGTGAAATTAAATATTTATATTAACTTTCTAGTAAAACATGTTTAATTTCGTTCATTCATCTTATTATCAGTCAATAGAGCTGTTCACAAAGTTATTCAAATTTATGGATGTTTCTTTCCTTTGGACCTAGTAACGAGGTATTCCATTAACCTGTTATCAATGAATGAACTACAATATTTGGAATCCAGTTTGCATAAATTACTTGTTGCTATGTCTGACAAGCCTCTGACAACCTTTCAGGTTGTCAAGAACAACCTTTGTTTTAAAAGTATGCATAAAATTTGAATATATTTGTGAACACGTCTGTTGCTAAAGATACATAAAGTTTGTAATATAAGGTAAAATTCAGTTTGTTTCTTATGATATTTTGTACAGAGTAACTACTGGAATTAAGGTAGTGTACATGAATTGCAATGTTAAATAACAATAATAAAGTTCACACTGTACTGCTTTTCAGACTTCAAAATGTCAAGGTAGCAAGATGTTGTCAGAGCATTTGAAATAAGATGTTACTTGAAATCATTTTCTGCTATCACTTTCTACTTTCCCTTGGCCTTCTCTATTTTCTAATGCTGTATCTTGTTTCTTAGAGTAACAGATTCCCTGTTATCGTTCCATGTTAACCCTTTCGAGACAACTGATCACATTTTGTGGTTTGGCTCAATAACTTTTGATTCAGAGTCCTTAAAAATATACCAGATGCATGAGTAGAAAGAGCAACAATTTCTTCACATACTGTGTCCATTTTTGTTGCGTTACCATATTGCGTTTGATGAAAGAATTTAAAAAAGGAGAATAAGCGTTAAAATTTTTAAATTGGCAACACATTGAGAAATTCAAAATCATTGTTTTATGTCAAAATTGACAACTTCATCAACTTTTCGATGAAGTTTTTTTACCATGTATGTTGTTTTCTAAGACATTACATTTTATTAGAACCATGTAGCACTAACAGAAAAAATAACTTTGTTGCCAATTTGAAGAGTTGCCAATTTGAAGAACAATATGTGATCAAGTTAGCCCTTAAATAATTCCTGTCATGAAAGGGTTAAGTAGATTGATTAGTTTCATGATACTGATTTGTAACTGATAGGATCACACTATAGAGACCGAAACCAGACTGAAAACAGACTGAGGCAAACAAATAAAAAAAAATAAACAAATAAATACATAGGGTACCAAAGTGTGACGTCATACCGGTCAAGTTGTCAAGGTTGCTGGTTCCAAACAATTTTGGTGCTAAACAATGCCGTGGTGATCACACCAGCGCCCGGGGGGGGGGGGGGGCATGTCTCATTGTGACCTGTACATCATCCGCGCACACGAAAACGGATAAAAAAAGGGTACTTTTACAACAATAGGCGCGTAACCCGGTTTACACGTTTAGGGTATCAAAAACAGCAAAAATCAAGAAAAAGGGTATCAAATTCAGATGTGATAAGAAGAAGATCCGCGGAAATCGCCGTTAAGAGTATAAATATCAGAGATGTTAGAGGGGTTTCCATGTTTAGTGTATCAAAACTACTCCTACTGCAATCCCCGTTTAGGCTGCTTTTCAGAAAGTGATTTACGCGGATGATGTACAGGTCTCAATGAGACATCCGCCCCCCCCCCCCCCCCCCGGGCAAACACTGAAATTACCCTGCTCCAGCCCGTTGCTTGAATGACTTCGCTGTGAACCTCATGAGCGGGCTTTGTTGTTTGGCACCAGTATCCTGGACGACGAGCGAATATGACGTCAGCACTTCGGTACGCTATTACCCTGGGGAGCGTTTCATGAAAGGAAGTTGTCGGATATTTTATCAGACAACTGTTATAAGCTACTGAAATCCTTGCAGCTGATTGGCTGAGAGCAATTTGTCGGATAAAATATCTGACAAGTCCTTTCATGAAACGCCCCCTGAATTTGCCAAGAATCGGTCGGTTTGGAATCGATGTTGATTGAGTCGGTTTGACAGTGTGACTGAGGTATTGGAGTAGATAATATATTTGTAAGGTGCACATAAAATATAGAGTACCGAAGTGCTGACGTCATATTCGTTCGTCGTCCAAGATACTGGTTCCAAACAACAGAACCCGCGCATGAGGTTTACAGCGACGGACTGGAGCAGGCAAGGTTGCCAGAGTTGGCAGAATTCTGCTATCTGGCAGAATTTTGACCGCTTTAGCATCTGTCATTATGCTAGGCATAATTTGACGAAATTTAGCAGAATTTTAGCATGATAACCTTTTTTTTTTTTTTTTTTTTTTTTTTTTTTGCTTGTTAGAGAATTTTCCAGTAAAAATACACCACCCCCCCCCCCAAAAAAAAAAAAATGCTGATAACCTTTTTTTTTTTTTTTTTTTTGCTTGTCAGAGAATTTTCCGGTAAAAATACATCCCCAAAAATGCTCGTCAGAGAATTTTTGAGTAGAGCTTTGATTTAGCAGTGAAATTTTTGATTTAGCAGAATTTTCGCTGCTTCCAAGCAGAATAGTATTTTTTTCGCTGGCCACATTGGGAGCAGGGCAATATCAGTGTTTGGCGCTGGTGTGATCATCATGCCATTGTTTAGCACAAAATTGTTTGAAACCAGCAACCTTGACAACTTGGCCGGTATGACGTCACACTTCGGTACTCTATACCTGCATAAGGACATTATGGCTTTTTATTCACGGTCACGCTAATTAATAATCAGGAGAGCAGTCTTAATAAGGATATAATCAGGAGACCCGGTATTTGCGTTCATACATTCGCAGTCCTGGCAATCAGCGACAACTGACTGAAAAATTTCATCCTGATTCCAAAGACATCCAGAGGGCCTACTTATTATTATTTTTTTTTTGTTGATAAAAACATATCATCCGAAAATGTCGTCTGATTCTATTTCCGCTCTCACATTTAACGGAACGGCGTCGGACAATGTCCACCTTCCAACACCTCCGACTCAAAGTTTAACCATGAAAGCCGGAAACGTACGCGGAATGGGTGGGGATGATCTAAGCTTGAAGGAGAAAATTGGACAAGATGGTGCAAGGGACCTACCAGGTCTGGCCTTGGCCTACCGGTCCATCCTCAAAGCGGTCGGGGAAGATCCGGATCGAGAGGAACTGAAGAAAACACCCAATCGAGCAGCTAAAGCCATGATGTTCTTCACCAAAGGCTACCAGGAAAAGATTGAAGGTACCCCAAAAATAATAAAATAAGGATTTTTCCTTAATAAGAGGCCTAAAATTGAAAGCTTAAACTTGTTGAATATTTGACTGTTGTCTTTAATGCAGAAATATGAAACATATGATTAGAACTGTTTGATTGTACAAGTTATATGAATTTATACCTTTTTTTCCTCATACCATGTAAATTATTCTTCTTTTTAAGTTGAACGTTTACTTGTATTCTATTACTACGGTATAGGATTTGTTGTCAATGTTTTATGAGCGATGAATGAATGGCCGGCGTTTTTACAGGCTGGTTGCCGATCAGTTTTTAAACAAACCCCCACTCAACAAGTCGGAGAACTGTCGCCCAGCATTTGAAATCCAATTAAAGACACTGAAGAAAAAAATTTCCCAAACTATTCCGGTCTGCAAAAAGTTTTCGATGCAGCATCGTAAACCTTCAGCCGACTAAAATGCACCGAAGGCCAATCGCCGACCACTGACAACCTTTCAAGGATGTTGACTTAACTATGATGACGATATTGTTGGTCATGATGTTGAAGATGAATTGTGATGACGATGGCGATGATGATGGTGGCGTGGTGATGATGTTGGTGTTAGGATATTGTGGTGACAGTTAATCATGATGGTGGAGATGGTAGAGACAATGATTACGGTGATTGTGGTGCGTGGTGATGATGAAGGTGATGTTTTTAAATTTGAATTGTTGATGATAATGATTATGATTACGAAGATAATGCTGCCATTGCTGTTGCTGATAATGATGTCAGAAAACAACGACACGTCTTGGTAGATCACTGGATCGCTTTCCTTGAATTTCATTTTCAGATGTACTGAATGGTGCAATATTTGAAGATGATCATGATGAGATGGTAGTTGTGAAGGACATTGAGATGTTTTCTCTGTGTGAACATCATCTGTTACCAATTGTCGGAAAGGTCAGTGTAGGTCTGTACATACCCAATTCATCGGCTACCTGGTTATATGTCGTTTTTTCCTAACGTTCATAATTCCAAAATGTTTATTATTCTGAAGGTTTGTAATTCCGAAAATGAAATAGAGCTCATAATTCCGAAAATTGAATAAGGTTCGTACTTCCGAAAATGAAAGAATGCTCGTGATTCCGAAGATTCATAATTCCGAAAATGCAATAGTATACAAATAGTGAATGGCCATGAGTGCAATGGTACAAGATTTTGCACGAGGTGAAAGATAAGAGACGCTCTATTTAACGAGGCGCAGCCGAGTTGAAAAGAGTGTCTCATCTTTCACCGAATGCAAAATCTTGTTCTATTGCACGAATAAAGACCATTCACTATTTGTTTTATACAACACCTCGGACGTTAACTGGCTTTTAACATTTTTTTTTAAAGATCAGTTTACTAGACCTAGTGAACCCCTTCCCAACGACGCGGCGTTTTGGTCCCTTGAAAAAGGTACTGTATTTCCGAACGTGTGAAACCTAAGGGAAAAAGACACAACCTTTGTTTCAATAGTGTGGTTTTCATACGCGTAGTCCCACGCGTATGAAAACCCATTTTAGGTGCTTAACTGTACACGTTCGGTAATACAATCTGTTCGGAAATACAATCCATGACTATACTCTCGGCCGCTGCGCGCGGCGTCGTCGAATCGCTAGCTATAGCTAGCTAGCTAGCTGGCTATTAAACCAAACTGCGCCGCGCGTACCATGCTTTAAGTTTATTGTGACGTCAGAGTGCAATTTTGTTTGAGCCATTTGTTCCATTGCACGGTGATGTCACTTACTCACAATATACTGTGTACATCGTTAGTGACGTCAGCGTGCAATGGTGCGAATGGATCAAACGGAACTGCACGCCTGGAGGATGATACTGTTCAACATTACTTTTATCGGATGTCATATGTGATGAAGAATTGACCAATGGGGTTGCAAGAATCTTAGTAGGTCTTGTATAAAACCCTACATCGTCTTTTGGAATTATGATAAAATAAAAAGGATAATTTATCATTTTTTTCCTTTGATATTTTATTCAAAGAATTTCTGTTATGAAGGGGGAAGACAGGATTTCATATTTATCGGGTCCTTTGGGGGTCGTAAATGTTAAATTGGGCACTTCTGTTAGGTTTTGTACTTAGTGTATTCCAGTTGGGTTTTAAAGCGGGATGAGAGGCGTTTCTACCTCCTTCAAAATCGATAGTGCTATTGTGGATATGGTTTTTAATAGTGATGTAGAAAGGAAATTACGTAGTTTAATTTCAGGTTTTTCATTGATAAACAGAGGTTTGTTTGTATGCCATTTGGAATTATTATGAGCATTCCAGGAATCAATTTTCAATAATATTACTTGATTTTTTTTCTAGTTTCGTTCCTTCGCGTGTATAGGCTGGTGAATTTGGGAAATGATAATCGTGCGGTGGGTGGAAGGGCGTAAGCATAGTAAGCTAGTTGCGCCGTTCTACAAACGCGGACACGCACTTTAATTGTGACTATGGCGTCAGGCAGACGGCAGTTAGTATTAAAATACCCGTTTCTGTGTTTTTTTTTGTTTTTTGTTTTTTTTTTTTAATATGCTTATTTGATTTGAACTACAAAAATGAGGTGGCTACCATCCATTTTCATGTTTTTTGTTTGTTTGTTTGTTGTTTTTTTTAATCAGTCAACAGATAGATCGTAGATGAATCCCAGTCATGTTTTTAAAAAATGGTATGACAATTAAAAGCTTAGAAGCGACGTACGAGAAATTTGATTCTTTATGACATGTCCGCGTGCTAACGGCCTTCTGTCAGGCACATGACGATAATTTCGAGGAAGAGGAGAATCCTGTCAGGAGGAAGAAGTATATCCTGAAACAATATTCCCCCCCCCCCATCCCGACAATCCCGAATCGCCCCTGGAAAGCATTTTTTTTTAAAACGTGCATGCATGATCGGACTGGTAATCCAAGAATATTTTCAATTTGTTTATCATGTTAATTGAATATTATTCGGCGTCCGGGATTACTGAAAATCTCAGGTGTGCGGAAACCCGTCGAATTTCATTTTTAGTTTTCTTTTTAATTTAAATATCACTTTTCGGAAGGAAATACCCTCATCAGCAAGAATACCATAAACAAAAAAAAGCAACAACACAAGAATAAAAACACAATATAATCATATACATAGTATAAAAACCGAGGAAAGCAAAGAAGATAGAAGGGGAAAAAACGATAATACTGGGCGAAGAAAGAAAAAATTACATACTTGCGTGTTTGGAGCTGGAAGGGCGTTAACTCATATACTTTAACACATAATTAACGAACTGCTGGTTCCAACAGACTAAACAAACCTATAGGTACACAAAATGACAATTTGTATCGAAGGGGAGGGGGAAAGGGGGTGGGTACAGGGGTCATTAATACATCATCAAATTATTCGCCAGATAATGGGATATAATTTTTTAGATACATTTTAAAAGAAGTTACAACGTGATATTTTCCTTTCAAAAATATTCCCAAACTGAAAATGTAATCCCAGCCCACCCCTACCAGACTTTTCTTTCAAAACAATATAATCGTGATGATATAACTAGAAATAGTTTGCCAAGTAGATTAATTTGTTTGTTGTTTGTTTTTCATTGGTTTTGTTTGATTTCGTTTCGTTTCGACTTTTCCTTTACAGGTTTCTGTTGGTTTTCTACCCCAAAAGCGAGTACTCGGACTGAGCAAAGTGGCAAGGTAGGCCTATTGACCGACATTCTTATTTTCATGTGCAAACTTACAAAGCAGTGAATAATAATGCTGGAGGCACTAGCGTAGCTGAGGGGGGAAGAGACAACTCTTCGTCGTTTTTTTTTTTTTTTTCTTGTCAGATAATTATGGAGGAAAACATGTGATATCCCCCCCCCCCCCCCCCCACTGAGCGAGTTTTGGAGGGCTGGCAGGATTTGCCCCCTTGTAAAAAAAATCCTAGCTACGCCACTGGCTGGAAGCTACAGCTCGATGCCACAAAAGACCGGCTCACACGAGGCGTCATTTCTATTGCGTCATTACCTGCGTTTATCAAGCCTGGCCCAGGAAAGCAATCAACCCATACGTCAATTATTAAAAGTATGCGCTCCTTATTTTGCAATCACTTCTTAAACTATATTTGCGATCTTTAATGACGTACAAAAGACATTGCAAGTCACTGACGCGGTCCTTACGTCAGCAAATGACGCATGGTGTGAGCCGGGAGTAACGACATCACTGTCTCGTGATATCGGCTCCGATTTTGGGTAGATTGAACTGGCTCTCTCAGGGCACCGACCTAGTGACAAATGACATCGGCCAGAATCCAAAGGAAAATGCACCTATTGGTGCATAGCTTCCAGTGACGCTGACTTCAAACTAGATTTAGATTCAGTGGAGCGGATTCGATTCGTGAAAAATGGGAAGAAGCGCCTCTCAATGATGGGTGAAGGGAATCATCAGTAAGACGGATAGATAAAATATCGACGCCAAATTCACGGTGTATGGACCTTAAAGTTTGTCGAATTTGATATCATATGGTGTTTTAATGAACCAGTAAATTTTTAATAAAACCAAGAAGATGGAGGTCACCACCGGTAGATATATTTTATAAATTAAATCATTGAGTACAAAATCCATTTTCAAATTAAGGACTGTTCTCCATATCAGTAGGTTTATGTAGGCATCTAATTTTTTGTAAAATTAGAATACGGTGTTCTGATTACTGAGGGAGGTTTTAGTGTTATTTAACAGATGAAGTCTATTGCCATCTCGACTTATGTCGAACGTCGAAGCGCGATTTTTACACGGGGGGGGGGGGGGGGGAGGGGGTGGTGGTGGGGCTCATGTACGCGTAAGCATAAGCTCTACATCTTGCAGCTCCGTAACCATTTCAACATAAGCCAATTTGGAACATCCTTTAAATTAAATTACACTTACACCTCATTCAGTAATCAGAACACCATATCGCGTCTAATTTCAAAGAAATAACGATCAGGGTTACTTTAGTCTAAATAACTTTACTGTCGTGACGTTCACAGACAAAACACAATCCAAAAATTGACTAGTACTAACTGCATTAAGTTTTGAATATCTCATTACTTAGAATAATTGCAGGGCAGATGTAACGATTTTTTTTAAAAACAAAGATTACAAAACAAGAACGTGAAATTACAATGATTCCTTATGAGCGGGTTGGTTGGTTGGTGATTGGGTTTAGAGGCGCGTTTCATTCAAATATGAATATTTGCGCGGGGGATGACCTTCATCTTTTAAATTACATTAAAAATTTATCCATTGATTAAAACACCAAATGGCATCCAATTATTCAGGTATTTATTGTCATATATTTCGAATATTAGGGGAGCTGAAGAGCAATTCATTTCAGGAAACATATATCTACCAGGGTATTCTTCCAAACTGACACAAAAGAATGAGAAATTTAACAAATTAGTTTTCAGCTTTACGAGATTTCTTTCAATTGACTCCTTTTAAGTATTCATTTCAAGTAGTTCTGTGTTCATGGAATCACTATTTACAGCTTACTGTTTAACCAAAAAAAAAATTTAAAGGAAAAAAAAGTGGAATTCCGTGGTTTACCAAAACATAGTTTGTGTATAGTCCTACTTGTGGTTGGTTTGTAACAGTAAGCTTATTTATTCATATTTCCGATGTCTTTTTTCATGTTGTATTCTTTTCGATCATATATCGATTCCCCTTATTTTTCCCCAGGCTGGTTGAAATGTACAGCAGGAGATTCCAAGGTGGGTCTACATTAGCAATACAGTTGGAATGTTGAACATTTTAACAACATATTGATGACAGTGATGGTAATAAAACATATCGATGCAATATATCATATTTGAAAAGCACATAATGACAAAGCTATAATGCGCTTTGGAAATGAACGAATAATTCTAGTACATTATGTACTATATATGTCTAGGTCGGGAGACTCAACGGTAAATAAAGTGCCTATGACATATGCATCGGCTACAGGTTCGAGTCTGCAACTTCTGGATTGTGCGGGGGCAATTGTTAATAGTAATGATAACAAAATTAATCAATAAGATAATAGTAATATTACAAGCTCATTCCAGAGTATAGCAAAAGAAAAAATTAAGGAAATAATAAATTAATGAGAGGGAGAAAGTACATTTAGTCTTGGGTTACGAAAGAATGGAAAAAGTAGTAACTAAAACTGCAATCGCATTAGAATGATGTGCATGCATTGACGCCTGTATATGTATTTTGTATCATTTTGGGGGCAGTTAAGTCATCAAAGCGAATAGACGATAAGATGTATCATGAGACGTGAGAACACATAACTGGATACGAACGTAAAGTCATAACTACACATTGTGATGGCGCGAATGGCCATAGTGGCATCTATGCAGGATATAAAATTGCGTTTAAAATTTATTACTATTATTATTAAAATCCCATGACCGGGGTAATAATATGTCTATAAAGCTGTTACAAAGAATTATATCCGTTGGGCGATTTCACGCTCGATGTTGGCGCTTCGTGTCAGTGTTTATTTTGCCGCGAAGTTATGATCTAACACAGACTATGAAATGAGAAAAAAGAAATCAGTCGGTGTTAGATGTTTTTTGACGTTTCCGGCAGTCCGGTGTTTAATTTTTGTCAAATGTCCCCTGCTGAACCGAGCTCGGCAGCCGGTTTTTAATTTCATGTACAAATGTCCATTCACTAACACTATACCCCTAGGGATTAAGAAATTTTAATTTCACGTTGGTGTTTGGGTGTAGGTGTTGCTATGGGAAATTGGGTATAAAAAAAAGTAAACCCAATTTTGGTAGCTTCTGATTAAAAAGTCATGACCTCTATGAGCTTGAAATTTATTTTATAGTAAAGAGCAAAATATATTCTCCCCAATGATACCTCATTCATAACCATGCTGTCACGGATGACTGAGTAGCAGGCTTTTCAAAAATATTGTCAAAACCCTCTTGTACCAAGTTTGGGCTGAAGCAACGAATGTGGGTAAAAAATAGTTATACATGTGTTGTTTCAGTTTGAAAACAATTGCTGCGGTATTTAACTGATTTTGTGCATGCATTTGAATAGAAAAGGCGTTATTGTTAACTCAAACTCAAGAAAATGCTTATTATAAGCAAAATTCATTATATTTCCCTTGCTATATGATGACACAACCTTGGCTTTGATAACATACATCCCTTGTTGAAGGTAAGCCTTTTTATTTACCTATTCAAAATAGACGTTTATTTTGGAAGCTTTCTTTTTCATGAAAGTCTAATGTTAATTACTAAACACATGCATCCTTCCATTTTTTCAGTCTTTTAAGTTCAGTAAAACTTTAAGTTCATGTGCCATTCGAGAAAAACACTTATGCACTCTATGCAGGTAAAATGGTGCAATGGACAAATAAGCAGAGTTTTAGTTCATGAAGCAAGAAGTTAAACGGCTGTTAAAATAAATTAGGATTATCATATGGATTGAAACAAAGTCATGTGAAGGCTTAGATGCACAGGATCATTATAAACAATGTAGCATTGATGCACGGATGGAATTAACCTTTTAAAACGATTTTAGACTAAAGTAACTTATTCATATAGCTTGACCCACATTCGTTGCATCAGCCCAAACTTGGTACAAGGAGATTTTGACGACTCTTTTCAAAAACCCTTGTCCTCAGTAATCCATGGCAGTAAGCCTTGAAAAGGGCATCACTGAACAGAAAAGAAGTTACTCTTCACCATGAAATAGATTTCAAGGTCACATTGGTTAAAACTTTTTAATGAGAAGCTATCAAAGTTGGGTATACTTTTTTGTGATACGCACTGTATAACCAAAATACATGTATTATCACTACATGTATTATTATTACTATTATCACTATTATTATTATTATTATTATTATTATTATTACTATTATTATTATCATCATCTTTATGATTATTATCATCATCTATATTATTATTACTATTATTATTATCATCATCATCTTTATTATTATTATTATCATCATCATCTTTATTATTATTATTATTATCGTCATCATCATTGTCAGTCAGTGGCTGTTTATGATTCTCCTTTAGCCCAAGAACGGTTGACAAAAGAACAGGAAACAAGATACTCTTCGCCATGAAATAGTATACAAATATTGACTGCTCATGAGGATGATGGTGGAAATTATCACTCCCAAGGTGGTGTTCATACCGGCCCTTCTATCACCCCCTCGGTAGCCTTTGGACAAGGCCTCGCGCGCTGCTTGTCTGCCGAGCAGGGTCTGAAAATAAACTAACGCAGTGTGCGTTTACAGCAGTGATCGCTGGACCGAGCCGCGTCAGCGGCGAGGCCTTTGCTAACTTGCGGAGCTCATCATATATTTGCATATGCATGAGGGTCTTACATATACAGCAGCTAGTGACGATCGTGGCCAATCGTAATTGTTTTAACCGCGGTGTTTTGCATGGATTCGTTTATCAAATTATGGGGGAATTGGTATTCAAATGTACTAAATTATTAATAATATCTAGTTCAATTTTCATTAAAACATGGATTTATTAAAAACAATAGAGTATTAAAGAAAATAATGAGAGGTGAATGGACAGTGCAGTGCGAGTAGTCCCTCCCGCCGAAGTCTGGGCAGTTTCGGTAGGAGACGCCGATGGGGATGGTGCGCTCGCAGCGACTGTGGCCGTGCGCACGAAGAAGTCCTCGCACAGTGGAATGGCTTGAAAAATTGCAGATTTGCCATTACCGGTTGGAAGATTAAGAAATACATCTTCCCCTAGCTGCTTTCAGTGCTGATCTTATAGCTTTTGATTGTAACTCCTTAAAAGATGAAAATTTCAACCTTTCAGCCGCATAGTCAAGGCTCTTTGATAGGAGATTTTCTTCGCTGCTCGCCATGTTCGTAGGGCAGAGATATGATCCGCTCAAAAATTTATTTATGAATATGTATGTTAAGAATGAATATTCATAAAATTCTCTCGAATTGTCTACTCTGATTGGTGCATCGGATTGGAAGGGGTGATTTGGCCGGCTTTCTGGGTAAGCTACATGGCATCTAATTATCTACGGATTTGGGAGCGGAAATATAATACAAAACAAAAGAAATAAACTACAACAACCACTCAGGTTAGTAAAGGCCTCGGTGCTGACGCACCTCGGGCCACGGATCACAGTTGTCGCGCGATTGGTCTATGTATTCAGGCGCGTTTAGGGAAATAACAGCACCGAGTGCCTTGGCTAAAGGCTACCCCCTCGGCTCCGCCGAGGGGGTGATAGAAGGGCCCGTATGAACACCACCGAGGGAGTGATAATTTCCACCACCATCCGATTACAGAGCAGTTCATATTTGTTTTATATACCTCGTCCTTTTCATTGATTCATTGATTCATGTTGAATTCTTATACGCGCTGCGCGTATATTAATGTAGTCGTAGCCTAGCTAGCAACTCGCGAAAAACCAAATTTTGTGTAAGTACGTGTACACGTGCAAAAGTTATGGCAAGCCATCGGGGTCTACTTACGTCTACTCACCACGCGTACTTGATTTTCGATACACGTACCTATATTGACCAATCAGAAGCCAGTATTCAGTACGCGTACTGTTTTTGGTCATCACGTCACGTGTGTTTAAGGGTACGTGTACTTTACTTTTACAGACGTTACTGACCCCTCCGGCCATAGGTGGCCAAAGGGTTCAGAAGCGTCAGTTAATGTAACGTGTGCTTTGTCATTTAGGTAACGTGTACCTTGACTAGTCATTACGTGACGTCTATACAATTACGTGTGCTCTGGTCGTTACGTGATGTTGTTGTTGTGGATTGGTTTTAACGGCGCATGTCATTCAATTGTGAATATTTACGCCAAATGACGTCAGCTAAGAGTTAGTCTATTTCCAGGATTTTTTTTTTTTTTTTTTTGTCAATAAAGCAAACCATGTACGTTAATAATATTGTACAATAAGGGAAGTATAGGGCTTGGGAGGGGCTCAGGGTGTTCAATATATTTCTGTTGGTGACTGATTATTAATTCGTCCTATAAATTTTTAGAGTAGTAGTAGTAGGCCTACACTCTTTTTAGCAAACTAACAAAAATCAAAGTAAAGTATAAACCGTGCAGAGTTGGTTTATTATTGTCATTACTACTATTACTACTCATTTTTATTTTATTATTATGATCGTTGTTATTACTATCATAATTATCATCTTCATCATTGTCATTATTATTATTATCATTATTATTATTATTATTATAATTATTATTATTATTATTAATATTGTTTTTATTATTGTCACAAAAATTTGTCATGATGAAATTAATGTATAAAGTTTATCCATAAATACCATGTAATGAGCGGAGGAAAGAAAAACAAGTGAGAACTCCCCACATGTACAACTCATGTTTACTATATAGTCAAAGCTATATAGTGCATGCAAAGTATACAAACTTCTACTACATGGACACTATTCACGCTCTTATCCTCCATCTGTTGTGCAATTAAGGGTCATGACCTCTTGTGGACTCGTCATGACCACTGGAAGGCCGCCTGTTTACCCAAGGGTTAACCAGCTGATATCCAGTGCATAAGGGGTACTAATACATGAATGGGGAGATGGCTTGCCTATCCTTAATTGCTATAACCAGGGAATCTTAGTTACATTAATACATTCCTATGCTATAACCAAGGAGTTATCTGCTATAACCATTGAAACGAGACATACTCGTCCTCCTCCTCCCCCCCCCCTTCCCCAGCGAAAAAATGTGAACCCCCTCCCCCTCAAAAAAAAAAAAAAAAAAAAAAAAAGAAGAAGAAGAAGAAGAAGAAGAAAAAAAAATAGTGTAAAATAACAAACGGTTTGTTTTCTTAACAAAGAAAAAAAAAATCTTCTTCATGGGTTGTTACACTCCTTGGCATTATATACTTGAACTTTGAAAAAGCATAGAAAATTTGTAATCCATGTGGAGGCAGAGCTAGATTCCACTAAAGTTCGTCATAGGGCCTATACTAAGGCCGGGGGTGTATCGGCTGTCAATGTCACACAGGCCTAATGGATATTCTAGTCGCAAAGGCGTTAGTGAAAAGACTGTTGATAAATTCAATGTATTCGATAAAACAATTATTTTTTTAAAGACTGAACGTTCGTACGTTATACAGGGAGGGGGCGGGGGGGGGGGGGCGGGGATGTGACTGTTGCTGGGATGGAACAAGAACACACGCAAATTATAATTATAATTATAATTATTATATTATAAATTAAGAGAGATCATTTTCTCAGTGCAGCAGTCTAAATCAGATAAATAAAGGACAATTTTATCACAGGATTGGCAATTGACAGGAGGGGCATTTGTTCACTCAGGAGATTTTCTTTTGTCCAAGCAAGGACACTTTGCTTGATTTCGGAAATCGGCAGAGGGCCCATCGAGCCCCTTGCCGAACCCTGGTTCCCCCGCCATGGTAATGTACATATTATGTTCACTCAATTGATGTTTAAATCATCATCAGCATCGATCCTTCTTCTCCCCTACCCCTTTTTATATAGAAGAGATCGAGCCTCTGTCCCACAAAATCGTGGTCTCGCATGTAGATTGAGTTTCTATAGTACGCGATAATAAGTACTTCATCTATTGAAAAAATTTAAGTTTTTTTCAATGTTGCCATACTGCAAAATTATGGTTTTGTGTGTTTTTGGGAGGGGGCAAAACTATTTTGTAGCCCACTAACTGATAGAGTTAAACTTCTGCCCCCTCCCTTTTACGCCACCGGGATTCTATCAACATAGGCACTGTTTCCAGTGCTGTTTCATCACCAGTATATTATGTAACGGAGCGTGGGGACCATGATTTGTGAGAAAATTTTGGTTTTGGTATGGTGAAATTTTGCCTCTTTATTTTAGAGCACTAAATACTTTTAGCCACTAAGGAAAGCTTATTCATTGTTTACTGCAAATTATTAAGTGCAATATAGGTTTTTGTCTCGCTATATGGGCGGGGGCAAATTGAGTATAGCCCGCCCCTTACTTCCGAGGCCTTGACTTAAACTGCGTTTCTACAGAACAGTCTTTAGAAACACTACCTCATTAATACGCGAGGGAATGGTGAAGAGACCGAGTAAGAAACAAAAAATCAGAGCACTAGAAAATATAAATATTTTCCATTTTTTTACTGTAAAATAATTTATGTCACATCATTTTTCCTTGCGAGTGGGCGGAAAGACAGTGTTACCCATTCTATTTTTGGGCCTTGTAGTATACGGGATTTGTAAATAATAATAATAGTGACCATTTATATTGTGCCATGTTTGTCAAAAGATAAAAACTACTTTCGAAAAATAAACTCAAGACAATTTCAATAACCCTGTCTATCACCTTTAGAAATGTGCGAACAATACAATACAATTATTACGTAATCCGAACCTGATTTCTATGGGCAGTACAATAGGCCTTTAAAATTGCCCCAGGGTTTATTTTTCGAAGGTAGTTTTTATCGTGTTAGTTAAGTGGAAAAACACTGCATCTATATTAATCTGCAAGGGAGCGAAGTCACGGAACTACAAATCCCCATTCTCTGCCCCCCACCCCACCCTCCCCCCCCCCCTTTCCTCGGCTTATATGACAGGCCTGGGCAGGTGTCGAGCCCAACAGTCTGAGAGCTAATTTGAAAGTCCTTGTATATTATTCACTGAGATAAACTATGATATTAACTTGAAACAAACAAATCAGTAGCTTATGCATTATTGTAAAGAACAGTCATGTAGACCTGTAAAAAAAAAACTTTTAATCAAACATAGAGGCCAAATTTTTTTGTAGTCGCTCGCAAATAGCTACATATAAGAGGAATTTCACCCTGGTATTTAGTTGATTTGCATAAAAGCAGAAAATTTATTTTTTTAGTACTGCAGGGCAAATGGGATGGGACCTCACAAGAAACGTCACGGAGTCGGTTGCCAAATTGTGTTTGAGTGATTACAACTTTGAAAAATTCATAACATTCTCATTTCTAATCAGATTTTACTCAAACTTTTATTGGTCTGTTATTTTAGTTTTCCTCCTTTCTTTAACATTTTTAAAACAATGTAAGAAAGAAAAATGTATAAATGTATCTGAATTTTCACTTTTCAGTTTGAAATTCAGTGTTCAGTGACGGCACTGGGATTTTAAAATTGCGCAATGGCGGGATGGGGGCATTATAAAAAGAGGAAGTGGGCTTAGCTCATTGGAAGTGATAAGGGGCATTTATAAGAAGGGGAAAGGGGGAGGGTACTTATAAACAAAACAGTAACTTATCAGAAAATAAAAGGCTGAATCTACTTGAAAATGTGGGGGTATTGTGCCCCCAGCCCCTTTGGGAGGGGAGGGGGTGGAGAGGAGGGAGGCTGTCGTTGGGATACCTAGGGCTAAATGCGCTAGGGGGTAACTTTCCGGCGGGGGTAATTTTCCGGCGGGGGTAATTGTCCTTGTCTTATATTCATCTCTCACCTCCCACGAATTTTTTGAGATTAGAAATTATAATAATAATAATAATGATAATAATAATAATAATTAAAAAAAAAAATAATAATGAAAATAACAATAATAAGAACAGAATTATGTTTCAGTTATATAGTGTATTCCATGAATACTTCATTGCGCTTTACAATGTCATTAGTTATAACCCAAGAGAGGTAAATGATGCACGAATTTTACTAGTTTGAAAAGAAAACTGATAGTAGAAAACTGCATATACACCTAGGTGTGGATGTAGAAGGGGGGTTCTCCTCCAACCCTGAAAAATTATATTTTTGAAATCCCTGTGATGTGTGTCATTATATGAGAGGGCCTTTAAAAAGAAAATCAGAGGATAAGACAATGCAATACACATCCAGGATGGATGTGGGAGGAAGGGTTATATATATTAGGCGTGGTTATAGAAAGATGTAGAGCGGGGGAGGACCCGGAGGGGGCCCTTGTGGGCTTCCGTTGCAATGAAGTGGAGCGCAGGAGTGGCGAGTTGTGTTGGAGGAGTGTATCCCATAACATGGCCCACGGAACGGGGGGGGGGGGGGGGGGGCTGGGGGTCTTATCACTGTTGTAGCCCAACACTGTTATCCAGATGTCACTTGTAATACGTGGAATCATGCTTGATATTTATCCCCTGACTTTTTTTAATATTGAAGTTCTCCTACTGATCCATTCAATTCTGTTCACTATATAAGGCCGGCCCCGCAAGTCCTGACAAAAAAAAATTGCGGTCCGGATCCCCGTCAAAGAGGGGGATACTGTGTACATTCAGTTTTCAGGTTTTAAAATAACCCGAACCTCCGGAAAAAACGAACCTACGAAAAAACGAGTGGCCCCATGGAAAACAATGGATGATGGGCGTGCTTCACGTTTTGCATTTTTTGGGGGATAAAATTTGTAAATCTTCCACTTTCAAAATGACATGAAATATAGATGTATGAAAAAATAGGAGAATAGGGGAATGGGCTTCTTCGGGAGGCGGGGGGGGGGGGGTAGGGGGTAGGGCTGTGAGCAAGTAGTAAGCTTTTGAGGTGGGCCTTCAGAGTGTTTTCCCCACCCCCAAAAGAAAAACAAACATAATAAATAAATGAAATAAGCTAGAACCCTTCGGGGGCGCCGGAAGTAAAAAAAAAAAAAAAGGGGGGGGGGGTTAGAATGATGAAGCCTCACCTTTTAGAGTACTAGAAAGCTGATCGCATAAGCTTGATTGTCGTGGAGTGGGGGCAATTTTCCTTTTCTGTTTTCTTGCGAGGGGGCCCATCATTGGGGAAGGGAGGGGAAATCGTTTTTGCCCCCAAACTCGAGGGCAAGAGGGCTATCATGCAAGTACAAAATATAATTTTCTTTTCTCATTTTCTTCTTTTTTAGTGATTGCCTGTCCGATCTTCTATTGTGAAAACAAAGGAAACGGTTACCTTTCCCTCATTTTCAGTTTATGCAAAAGTGAAGATAACAGACCACAAACCGCAGCATACATGTTTTGAAAAAAGGCTTGAAACGAAATAGGACGCCCTAATATCAAGTTGGTTAGGCCTGTAAACGATGTTGGTATACGTGGAAAGACACGCATAATAATTATTAGTTCACGGGCCACAGAGCGTTTGAAAAGTGGGGGCAGGAGGTAATAATATGTTATTATTAATATAAGCAAAGGGGAGTGTGTGTGCGTGTATGTGTGTGGAGGGGAAGCCTGCAATCCCTAGCTAGATCACCCCCCCCCCCCCGGTTCAGCGACCCCTGAACTTGATCATGATAGAGCCATCCATTTTCATAACAAAGAGGGGAATCCTGATAATCGGGATTTGACTTCCCAAACTCTCATATCCTACATCCCCTATGTAGAGAATAGAAGCGGTCTCATTAAAAAAAAAAAAAAAAAAAAAAAAAAAAAAGCCTGGAATTAGACCATTTCAAAGAAGACGTGACGTATTGAGCAAAGCACACGTAATTGAACAGACGTGACGTGACGTAAGGTCACGACAGAGTACACGAAATTGGGTACACGTCACGTAACGAGTAGACGTGACGTACCGTTTGGTTATACGTGACGTCTACTGGGTACGCGTACTAGTAGACGTAGGTAGACCCCGATGGCTTGCCATAAAAAGTCGCGGAGGGGTTACGCGTTCTATCACAGGGTTTAGGCGTTCTATCAATTTGACCTTAGGTCAATTGATAGAACGCCAAAACCCTCTGGCGCAATGATAGATCGAGATGCGCCGTGTCATGTGATATGGTTTTGACCAATCAGTGAATAAGAATCTATGTATGAGGTATTTAAATTTCAGGGTCACATTGGTTAAACCTTTTTAATTAGAAGCTATCAAAGTTAGGTATACTTTGTTTGTGATACGCATTGTATAACCAGAATATTATGAATACGTGTATTATTATCACTATTCTCACTATTATTATTATTATCATCATCATCATCATCATTGTTAGTCAGTGGCTGGTATTTGTTTATGATTCTCCTTCAGCCCAAGAACGGTTGACAAAAGAAATAGCCCTCGCAGTGACTCAAGCTATTGACCCTGCCGGTGTTGGGGTAATCATCGAAGCAACGTAAGTATCTTTGAAAGTCGCTGTTTGCATGATGGAATAGATAAGTACAGTACGTTGATGGGCCATTCTTTGTAAAGTGAAACTATCGGTCACACACGTGACCATCTAATTTTGTCTCATTACCGGAATATCAGGTTACATTTTATTGATTTTTTATATTACCGTTTCTTACATGGAAAAGATTTCCTTATCTTCGACAAGAAAAATTCATTCCGAACCATAATGTTTTTATAGAGACATTAAAAAAAATTCACTTCTAAAAGAAAAAAATGTTCACTGATCTATGGAAAATTGCTTTCAAACTGTTCAGAGCAATCTCACCATACAGCAATGAAAAAGTGGAAACTTGCACTCCAAGAGAAATACTAGAAAAGAATAGGTTTAAATACCAACAAGTAAGGCGCCCCCTTTCGTGCGTGGTCACACACGTGACCGACCTAATGTTGACCTCTAAAAGAAAAATGATGTACTCTCATTTGAAATAATTACCCTCCATCTGTTGGGGTAAGAATGTTATTCAAATATCCAAAATTAGAGACTTCTACTACGAGACAAATACTGGAAAATTAGGTTTATATGAACTATTTTTCAGAATTTTGGGCACACACGTGACTGAGAATGGCCCATATGAGGTTTACGGTTCACCATGTGAGTAAGTCCTGAAAAGGACTACATGTTGGGTTGGAAAAGGATAAGTGGAGCAAGGAGAGAAGAGGAAATATAAAAGAGCGAGAAAGAGAAAAGAAGTACGGAATATCTTTCTTGAAAAGGTGAATTCCTGAAAAGGATTGCATGGTAATGAACACAAGAATTACCAAAGACTCAGTGACTGGGACAAATCAGCGATCGTCAAACACGCCCAATTACAACATTATACGCGCCACCCTGCATTTATGCATAATGCACATTTCCAGTGACATATCAAGAAATTACTATACATGTACAAGCACCTCAAATTTGTAACATATGGGTGAATCAGATTAATGAAATGACTATGTTAGGTGTGCAGTGATATTCTGAGTGTATTCCTTGAGTTTCAAATCTAATTATTATGTATATTAATGCATAAAACAAAATTTCAATGCATGGTATATCAATAACCGACTATACCAGCACTTTCAATTTAATACTCACTGGTAAACAAGGCCAGGTATGAAATGACAACGTTAAGCTGCAGATTTTAGAGTAGGCCTATATATGTCTTGATTTTAATGCAGATATTGTACTTTATATTCCACATACTAAGAACCTGGCTGTTAGATTGGTCAAAAGGTAATCACGTGATAAAGCGTAGTTTTCCCCATCAATCGACCCGAGAAGAAAAGTCCGTGACCTTGAAGGAATAGTACTCATGTGTTTCGTTGATCTCTTCAGTCCATTATAGAGTATCTTTAAATGTGTGTTTTGTTTTGTTTTTTGTTTTTTACTTTTTTCCCCTATACATATGTAGATCAGCCTGTGCTTTTCCTGGTGGGGGTGTTTTTAACTATTTTCAATATTTTTCTTTCTCTTTGCTGCGTAGCCACATGTGTATGTCGATGCGGGGCGTGCAGAAACTTAGCAAGACGACTACATCAAGTATGCTGGGAATCTTCAAAGAAGATCCGAAGACAAAGGAAGAATTCCTCTCACTTACAAGGTGCTAAAACTTGGCAATCCCGTGACGTATCTTGCGATCGAGCTCCTCTCCTATTTGCTCCGTACATAAAAAGTCATAAATTTTCATTTTCTTTGTTTATGATGAGGGAAAATAGATTTGCATCATACAGGTTTTGTGTAAAAGCATAAGTGAAGTAACTATATAGGGTGCATGTATGATAAAAAATGTTTTTGGAAAAATGGAAATATTGATTTTTTGCAGTACAGCGCTCGCAAGATACGTCATGGGGTTGAAAATTTGTGTTTGATTGCTTACAACTTCAAAATTCATAACTTTCTTATTTATCGGATTTTGCTCAAACTTTCATTAAACCGTTTCAATTTTTCTGCTTCTTTTTAAACCATGATGATATCAGGGTGGATTTCCCCTTTAAAGTAAAGGAAAGGATGAAAAAAGAGATTGTTGCTCTGTTTTCGATCGTTCATGTATTTGTTTTCTGTCACTAATCTTGGTATTATTTTACTTTGGTATTTCATGATTTGCTACATTTTGTTTGATGATAATCGTCCGGTGTTTGGAGTTTGTTTCAATAAAAGAGTTAAAATGGATGATCCTTTTTCAAAAGGTACGTAGTTAGGCCTTATACATGAGCGGTGACCGCAAGTATAGTTTGGTCACATGATATTGATATTGGTCAATCATTCTTTCAAATACATCTCAGCATCATTCAACAAGAGAAAACTTGTGATTTGTGCAATTTTATTTAAACAAAACAAAATATCCGTTCTTTGGTTTTTAGTTCACTAGATAGATATCTGTAACATGTAATATCAGTTGTGTTGCGCTTATCAAAAGCATTATTCTTTGCGATACTTATGGGTTTGATTAAATGACGTATACATTTACAGAACATTATATCAACTAATCATACATTCTCGTAGATTAATTTCAGAGTAGCCATGTTCCATTCGACCATTCTTCATAGTTATTTAAATTATCGACTTATTTATTCATTGTATGGTCATATTGCTATTCATTATGTCTATTCATGATGCTTTGTATATATCGTCCCTGTTTTCACGAAGTGACGGTAATGAGGAAAAACGCACAGTTTTAAAGTTTTGAGTTTTTTGCATTTTTGGACATCATTCACTAACATCTTGAACCTTACAAAGTTTCAGATCATAATAATGTATAATTATACAACTATGGCAATAAAGTCAACAAGAAAATACCTAGTAAAAGGATTTTCTGTTTTCACGAAGTGACGGCTTACAACCGTCCCGTATGTTCTACGTGTACGGCTAAGATCCGTCACTTCGTGAAAACAAAGAAGAGCGAGTCCTAGAAGTGACTGTGTTTTCACGAAATGACGGTTAAAAGCGCTGTGATCAAGTCCAAATACCCGCGCGCGGCTGAGATCCGTCACTTCGTGAAAATCCGTCACTACGCGTCCTTGGAATTTTGTGTTTTCACGAAATGACGGTTATGTTTACAGCTCATTTTCCCCCAAAATATAGGCAAATGATTAAACATAGAACTAAACACTGAAACAATGTATAATCTATCCCAGGATATAAATTTTTTCACCCTTCATACATTAAAGAGGTTCAGATTATGCTTTAAAACTTTTAAAGCGATTTATTCAAAACTTTCTTTCTTTTAGTTGCGCGCTCATCCATCACTTCGTGAAAACAGTAACGATATATATATATATATATATATATATATATATATAATTTACGATATTACTATGATGTAACTGCATAGAGCAGGGCTTTCTTTAACATTTCAATTAAATTCAATAATGTTTTTTTTTAATTTCAACAATGCTTTGCAGCCACTGGATTGAGTATGCTTGTTAACGATAATTTCTCACAATACATTTCACAAAAACATTTTCTTCAACCTCTGCCGAGGCCACACCGGATTGATAAAATCGATCAAATGAATATAAAAACTTTTTTTATCTTGCTTTTAACCATTCTATAGCTTTTTCGAAAACCACACACACTCGTACACACACACCCATGCACACACTTACCGCGCACATTCTCATACTCACCCCAAAACGCGCATTCAACAATCGCTCAATAAATGTAATACGCAGTAGTATGCGTACTTTGGCAGTACATTATACAGGGTACACACTACACAAAGACACACGATTTACATTATTTGGTTTCATTATAAGTTTCTTACATACGAATCATATATATTTCATACATTATTCCCGACACCGTATTACCACATTATGAACTTCGATCAGCATCACATCATCTTCTTATACTGATAACAAACGACCATAGGTAAGGAAAGTTACACATTGTATGTCCTCAAATAGAATGACCGTCACATCATGGATACTGAACGCAGAAAAGGTAAATTACTTAGACATCAGATTAAAACATCTAGTATTGATTAATATATCTCATAAATCTTACAGTTGGTTATATTAAAAATAGACATGAAATCAAGTATAAACATAAGAACATATCACAGGATTCTGTGATATATATTTGTCTCTCTTTAAGAACAGCCATTAAAAATAAAAACAAAAGTATGATGCTTACAACAACAACCCTTTTCATCCGTCCTGATGTCACCGTCGAGATATTTGGCTGAGAGTGAACGTCACTCGTCATTTCATCATACATAGTAAGAAAATATATTCATTGAAATGGAAAGAGAATCACAAACGTGCATCATGTGACCTTTATTAAAGGGATGGTCGCATTTGTCCGATAACGATAACGAGAATTTTTCATGAAAGGCCCACGCAACATCTGTCCCACGTTTAACATACTCGAGCATACTTCCACATACACACAACATTTTAGGGTGTACCCTTTTAACAGTTGATATCGTTATTGGACAAATGTGACTATCCATTTACTCATGAAATGCACGCTTATAGCCGTAAAATGACTAATATCATTTTGTTGAGAAATCTGGTGACGGCATTCTCCATATCAGAGTACAATATTACCAACAAAATATGAAGAAAAAAAAAATGAAAAATGATTTAAAAGACTCGTATAATAGACGGTAGATATTGATATCAACCGACACCTTTCTTTATAGCAATACGTTTTTAACACATGGCCTAAGCATGAACCTTGTACAGGTACATTTTAGTTTGCCCTTAAAAAATTGTATCAACCATTACAGTGGTCAAAAGAGATATTCACGCAGAAAATACTGTTTTCTGCCATAAATCTACTGCTCACCGAGTATGAAAGCAAAAAAATATTTGTCATTAATAAGTAACTGCATTACATTCTACAAAAATGCTTCAACAGACTGCGAAACATTGGGCAAACAAAATGAAAGTTCAACGAGTTGCTGCTTTGAAAGTACTTCAGCTAAATACAAAGTACATGTAGTTGAAATTACAAGTACAACAGACTTCAGAAAGAAAATTGGCAAAAGCACTTCCTTAACAAATGCAGTAAACGGCAGAAGATTAAAATGGCCTTTTCAGTCATTCAATTAATTGCTTGACCTAACATATCATCGACTCTTTGAGTGATATTTCATCAGAAAGCACGCTCTGAAAACATATTCTATTAGTATTACTACTAGTTGTAGAAAAAAAAGGTTCAGATAATACCTCTCCTTTAGTACCTACGGTGTTTATTTCAAAGGTGATTTTTTAATCCTTGATAAAATTTGTATTTAGTTTATTAAATGTGGATTATCAATCTGGCAGGTACAGTAGGCTAAAGATTTTTGTTCAACACAAATGGTTGACGTGCACCAGGTAGAAAAAAATTCACTCCGTTTGTAAAATAGAGAAACTTACTCAAATTTGCAAATATTCGACCTTAAATGTTTGAACACCACGCTAAATTGTATAAATATTTATATATTTATATATCAATACAAATGAATATATTTTGCTTATATATTTGCTTATTAAAATAATTCCTAACATTTCTTGATTGCATAGTGCGGGGGTGGTTGCTGGGCTAAAAATCATTTTTTAAAAATAAAACAACTTCATCTTTATAGCTTCACCGCCCCCCCCCCACCCCCTCCCAGTTTTAGATATAACTAACGTTTTTGAAAGCGAATGACCTGAAGGCAGGAAAAGACAAAATTTTGCCCATGATGGCAATATATTTATCAATATATGGTGGTGGATCCAGTGTCCGAACACTTTTCAGAAAATCAACGATAGCAAATAAAATATCAAACGAATATCTGTTAAACTTACAAAATGAATGCTCAAAGTCCTAGAGAAAAAGAAGTTGATGGAATTTTAAAAAGGCAACGTAGATTTAATACGATATTCCCTTCCGAGTGAACCCCTTCCCAACAACGCGGCGTTTTGGTCCCTTGAAAAAGGTACTGTATTTCCGAACGTGTGAAACCTATGGGAAAAAGACACAACCTTTGTTTCAATAGTGTGGTTTTCATCCGCGTAATCCCACGCATATGAAAACCCATTTTAGGCGCTTAACTGTACACGTGCGGTAATACAATCTGTTCGGCGCTTAACTACAATTACAATCCTTGACTATACTCACATTTACTCATGTTGCCAGAATATATTTACTCATTTTTATTAGTAGAGGGGATGGTGAGGATATTCTATAATGGTCCTAATTTCATCTGTTAAAAGCTAGAGGGGCACTAAATTTTCGTTAAAGGATTCAAGTCAACAGCCTTCTGCTCTTAACAAAAGACTGTTAGCATTAAAAAAAAAAAAAAAAAGGGTCACTGGAACAGTAGAAAGAAATTCATGGAATATTCATAACTGAAAGCAGTATAAAATACACAATAATGAAAATAATTCAAACTGCCAAATGATTTGGTGGAAAAAGCACAATAGCATATGAGCAAAGAAAAATCAGGGAATTGAGTTAGAAATCCTGACCACATGCAAAATATACATTATTAGGCTTTGGGGGAAATTCTTTTTTTTTCTTGGATATACAAGACCATTCCTCCCCTCCCCACCCCCTCCTTTCTTCCCTTCCCTCCCTCCTCCCCCCCCCTCTCCTTATCCCTGGTAAAGAAGTTGCCAAAAATGGCACAGTGGTAGTCATAGACATTTGTTCATCTCTGCTTTCTCACATCAACAGAATTTCTGATTGTAAAATAACACTTGCAATCATTAAAGGCTGAAAGAGACATTTTATGAAAGTCTTGACATGGCCCGTATTCTCGAAAGGCATCTAACTTTAAGCCCCCGCCTAAGTGCGTAGATTTAGGCCACCGAATTATGGAGAGCCAAATTTCACCCTCTTTTAATCATACAAAATCACCATAGTTCTGGGACTTAATGCAAATACAAAAAACCGACAAGATAGAATTGATTTCTGATGCTCATTTCATGCCAGAAAATAATTTTGTTTCTTTTATTTTGTTACATTAATATAGCAATTCATACGAGATTTAATCAGTGGCCTAAGTTAAGCCAGGCTTAACTTAGGCCACTTTCGAGAATATGGGCCATAGTGTTAAAATAAAAAAAATAAAATCTCTAGCAAGCTGGTAAAGTCAAGACAAACATGTTGAAAGGCAATTAATTAAAATATCTTCCATTAAGCAAATTATCATTCCATCAAATATAATTATATACCATTAAATTGAAACACACACTTTTGTAAATGTCTTACATAACTGAAATAAGTCGGACCAGTCTTTTGTTTGAATGTCTCCTCTATGAAAGAACGTTATATGAACAGGCCTGAATTCATGAAATTTGTAAGTACAACGGCTTAGAATACATTTTTTTTTTAAAATTTAAATGGTGCAAGTTTTTAAAACAGAATTTTGAATTAGAATGCTGTCAGTGAGGTACCTAAGTACAGTGGAGCCTTGTTAAAAGGAACACTGAACACAAAGGGCATTTGTGGGTCCTACATGTACTTCTTTGTATTCTATTGTTGTGTAACCCTCATGGAATGAGGTAAAATTTCCTTGGTCCTATCAGTATACCATTCAACCATAAGGACCACGTACTGGATGCATAACTTTTGACAACTGTATTACTTCCTTCTTGAAATTAACATTCTACATTCCATATTTTAAGACTTAACATCTAGGTATTATAACATGTTTCTAATAAGGTGGCTTTGCATACAAAAGCACTAAATTGACCTTTCAGCAAGGGCAAAGTATCATATCAGATTTAGCCCTTCCACTTCCACGTGGCACGGTTCATAGAATTCTTGTCCATCTACATGTATATCTATGTTCTTCTTGTCAAGTTCTATGTACACTACTAATTGAAGATTTTTTTAATATATATTTCTAATTGGCAGCTTTGCATCTAAATGAATAGCCATGGGCAAGGTACAAATATTTTATTCGTACTTGCATAAGGTACAGAAGGCCCCTTCTGTAAATCCACCTTTAAAAAAAAAAAAAAAATTCTGGCATTGATTATACACAACTGAAATGAATACAGCAGCGTAATTTACTTCGAACTAATTAAACTACAATGAATTATTCCTTTGCCATCAACATAAAGGTGTTGGTAGCTTATTGAGATTTAAAAACAAAAAATCTATATCCTTTTTTTTTCTTTCACTAGTAATAATCCTTTTTGATATTGTTGTTGAAACTTGCATGAACATCTGAGTTGTGATCAATGCTAGATTATATATTTTTTCATAGTACGCATGATATGAATATTTCCATTGCAAATCATATTAGGACACATATACAAAATTTCAACCAGTATCACGGCATAGCATTATGAACGCTTTATGTCAATCCAAAGTCAGGTTTTCTGCAATATACCTTGTATCACATCTATATATTTATGAAAGGTCAAATTATTCTTTTTTTTTCACATGCAACGTGATACCAATGTCAAAAAAAATAAAATTCTTTTGAAATATCTTGATAAAAAATGACACCCAAAACAATATTTTTGAGGAAACATCATTCACACAAGATGCACGTAGATTTCACTTAGATGTGCCAACTTCTTTGCCTAATCTGAATACAATGTTGAAGCACCTTTTGACAAGTATTTCCCATTGCCTAATGTCACAGGAGAAAGCAAATTTTCATAGTGGATTACCTATAATGGATAAGTGTTTTGCTATGAAAATACTTCATATAATGTAACTTATATAATGTAACTTGCTACGGCATGTTTTCCCCATTTTCCTAACCTTGTGTTTCTATCCTATATCTTTTATATTTATCCACTCTTAACATTAACATTAACTTAAGCTAACAGTATAGTTGGAAGCAGTATATTTCAGTTCTTACAAGTTTCTGATTCACGGCCTGCGTTCATCAACAATATGCGGGAAATAAACATTAACTCTTTATTCGCTACAGATTGAAATCCTAGACCTGCCACATTGTTTTGGAATATTTATTACAATGTACACATTGTACATGTGTGACAAAAGTTGACTGTAGCGATGTACCCTTACTTCCAAAAGTCGACCCAAGCAGATAAAGAGTTAACTCGCTAGTTAAAGACTGAATTGGCAGAGCGGGTATCAAGCCTCAAAACCAAAGCTCTCTTCATTCTCCACCATGAGCTGGAGGATGCGAGTCAGAATCATCCACTTGGTATGGAAGTCCTCCGGTGGAACTTGCAGGATGGAGGGGCACCAACATATAGCAAGGTTCTCTGCCTTCATTTTGTTCCCCTCATGATGACCTGTCACCCTATGTTAGGAATAATGGAACGATCCAAGTTAACTCTCCTCTTTGTTTGCAAGTTAACTTTACCCTTTTTGTTTCACCTTCAATTGGCCTGTTATGGTATCTAGAAATAATGGAATCATCTATGTGAGCATGGGACTGCCATGCCAAGGTAACACTAGTTCTATTTTTGTAGCCCTCTTAAAGACTAGTAACCCTTATATAAATTGGAATGGTCAAAAATAATACCCCCCCCCCCCCCAAGTAAACAAATAAATAAAACCTAATAGGCCTCAAGAGGACTTTTTTTTAATTGTATGTCAAGGAAATGGACTCTGAAAATTTTTGGGCTTTTTAAAGTTGAGTGCAACAAGATAAACCTTCAGTAATCTCATTACACTCCTGTTTTTTCCTCTTCTTAGATATGAGGAAATACACTTGGTTATTTCATATTTAATGTCAGCGCTGTTGAACCAAGCAGAGTCATGTAACTGGAATGAATTCTGGACACCAATTACGAAATGTGACCTCCCATAAGAGACAGGCTCTTATTGGAATTCTTAACATCAGATTATCCACTTCTATATTTCAAATTCCAAAGCAATGATATAACAAATATTCATAATGCTGCCAACAGATAACATTTTTAAGATAATTTGCAGGAGAGAAAAAAGCATTAGCATTAGCCCACTGTTCCCAGATCTAAAGTCTATACATTCAGGGAGAAGCAACTGTACGGAGGACCACAAGGAGCAACCCTTTGCCAAAACTTCTGTTTTTTGTGTTGGGGGGGGGGGGGGGGGGGGGAGAGAGACACAACATATAATAATTTTACAATTACCTATAAGCATGACTGAATGGTGTTCAATAAATCTTTACCTTTCATAAAGACAAATAAGTATGGTGGTGCTTCCATGATGTATATGGGTGATGAAGAAGTGAAGTCTTTGTAGTCACTCTGTCAGCTTTGTAATAGCTTTGAATTGGGATTTCTGTTATCTTAAAATTGTACAGAGGACATAAGTGCATTTGTATCTTTTCACATTTACTATCAAATGGAAGTGCCATGTTGTTTCGAGGAAAAGCCATGTGGGTGATTCCATTCTAAACATGTGGGTGGGTGATGCTCAGAGCTAATGAGAATGAAACGGCAGATGTTTAAATGGTTGAAGAAAAGTGTACCAATCACCTAAAAAAATAATTTGTGTACAGCTAGAAAGTATAAAGACCTCAAAGAACTTTATGTCGATTTCTATAGGTCAAAGAGTTTACGAGTACGAAGGATATAAAAGATAACACAAAGGTGCGTGCGAACTCAGAGTTGGGTTCCGCACGAGCCCTTATCTTGGCGAGCGTGTACGAGTGTGTCAAGTAGTCTACTCATGAGTCGCTTTAACACTTAAAGAGAGTGTAATTAAACTTGCAATATCACTTTGTGGAAGTAATATTGAAGCCATATTTTGAATATAGTATAACGACACAGAACCTCCAACATACAGAGCAAAATATTTTGTTGGTGATTGGTACCCTTTAACAAGGCAGTTAGATATCAATGCTTACAATGTAGTTACATGAGGGCCCTGTTTCATAAAACTAATCAATAACATCTGCCCCATTTCTATGACAAATTTGCTCTCAGCAAATCAGATTCAAAGATTTCAGTAGCCTTTAACAATTATTGTAACTTGTTATTGATAACAAGTTTTATGAAACGGCCCTGGAAAGAGTGAAATGCAGTACGAGTATGCTGCGAAAAAAAAGAGTAATGTCCTATCAACTAGAGAATAAAATCTATTATTATGAAACTTAACGGACTATGTTAAAGCGATACTGTCCACCCTTTGCTCTATCTACAAGAGATGTACTACACCATATCCTCTATTCTAACAGAAATGATAGTTTAAAATATATTAGGGTCTTTAGGGAATGCACACAAAAACGATGAAAGGACAGAAAATCTAAAGGTTAGAAATTTGAAGGAGAAACCAGTGAGTGTTCCTCGTTGAATTGAAATGAAAATTTGTAAACAAGCAAAGAAAGTTTGAATATGTCAAGGCAAAATAAGGAAATAAAAATATAAAATACTTTTGACACTACCAAATTCATCCAAAATCAAGTTTATAAAAATATAAAAAGAATGTAGAATGTTGAATATGGTATTTGTATCACCTAAATTTAGATGGGGATAACAATAGGAAAATAAACATTTCACTCAGACAAATCCTAAATTTGGTTGAATAATAATTTTAATAAGGTAATAGGGGTATTTCAAGACTTCTAGTCCTTCATAGGCAATATTGGTGTGCCACAAGAATCGTTTATTGTACCTATACTATTCTTAAAAGACTTATGTAAGATCATAACCATAACCAAGTGTTGGCTGGCAATAACAGAAATAGCTTCGAGACATACAATTTGTGTATAGCTTTTTCACCCTAAAACCAATATCTACACAACTGGGAATGTATAGAACATCGTATGGCTTCAGAGCCAAGATAAAATGCCAGTTACAACAACCCCAAAACCGTTCAATTGTTCAATGTAGAGGTATTTCTGCATATCTTTTTCATAATAATTGAACAACAGATATACGCCTTTCAAATCTTGAACTAAAAATTGAACTAAAATTGAATTACAACACTATTTAATACTTAATAAACACAAAAATGTTTGGCCAAATTACACTTACAAAAGATGTACTAAGCAGCAACTTTACTGGACTTTAAGAATTGCTTAAACACAATATAGTCAACACTATATAAAGCAGAGGTGTCATACACCTTCACCCATAATGTCTTCTTTTTTAGAGCAGTTTAATCAAAGTTAGCACCACCATCATGACAACAGAATTTTACCATGGTTCATAAAAGGTGTTTAGTATATCACTGACAGAAAGAATTCTTGAATTACATTATGTAGGTTACCAAGGTCCTGTTGCATAAAACCTCTTGCAAATAAAAACTGCAACAAGGACATAAGAAGTTTGCCATCAGCCAAACAAATGCAGTAATTTCAGCACTTCTGTTCATCATAACAGGGCCCTGGTAATAACACTTATCATAAATTTTACAGACCGTTATTATCTATGAGAGGTGCTGGCTGGCATATAAACCTGGAGCAGTATAGCATTAGTAAGTAACATATCATCAGCGCTCAAGAACAAGTCATTATGTATGATGCATGTATGATGATAATGGTGATGGTGCATTGTTCTTTGTAACATAAACATCAGAAGCTTAAGACTAGACTCTAGTCTGTTAGAGGTGACACCGTTTTGTTCCTGATGGCGATGCTCTCCTCAAGCCGCTGCTTTTCATCGGTGATACTGTATTCCTCACTGCTCTTGTGCACATCAAAACTCTCCACATCTAGCAGCTCTGGTTAACATGGCCAAAACTCTCCATTTCTGAATCTCACCAGATATCTCCATTCCTAAAAGCTTTCATCAACATTGTTAAGACTTATGTTCCCTCCAGCTGCAGTGAAGATTACCAGTGCTTTCATCATCTCAAAGCTATGGCTCACCTCCAAGGAAACATAATGGAGAAGTCTTCCAACATGATACTAAGTGCAGTCGCACCCCTTTCATACCGCACAGACAGAACATTCAGCTCCATAGTTAGAAAATCAGGACAATTATCCCTTAAATCACCAACAGAGGGCTCCATTTGTTCACAAGTAATAGCAAATACTATCCTCCAGTGCAGGACAAATAACATAACCATGGGTGCTTCATTTTATACAGTGTGATAAACAAAAAGCAAAGGCAACAGAATTCAAATATTTCTGCCTCAAAACGTTGAAGTGATAAGATGTATGAAAAAAACCTTGCTTATATATGTTTCTTGCAGTTGTTAAGGCTGACTATAATATCAACGCAACGTGAGAGGTTACTGTTATATGGGTGCATCGGGTTTAGTCTATAAGGGGCCCTTGCTCACGTGAAATCGAAAAGTCTTTCCGAGTGTTCTACTATAAGCTTGAAGACTGCTGCGAGAAGTGCTTCATTCGCTAGGTCGTCAAACGATTGGCTTTGCGGGTGCAACATGGAGGGCCACCAACAAATGGAGAGATTCTCGGCAGTCATAAGGTTCTGCTCTGAGCACCGAGTAATCCTAGGGAGCACAATGGAACAGTCCATGTTATACATGAGCCTATGTAAGCATGTGGGTTATGAGACTCAGTAATGGAGGGTGAATGGAAAGCAGTTTGTGCTGTTATACATGCAGCATTAATAAGTACTGAAACAATTTTGTGGCCACTAAGTGTAAGTTCATCTCCAAACACTGTTTCATCCCTACAGCACATAATGGAACAGTCCAAAGTGCACATGTGTCTGTGTAGCTTATGGATTACCAAAACTTTAATAACAATTAACAAAAAGAAATTATAGCACTGAGGTGTTCAGTGGTAATTAATTTCACTTGAAAGTACTAGGTGGTTCTACTAAATATATTAAAAATGTTTACATAAGCATGTGTGTCACACTTTTCAGTTAAAAGGGTCACAGAGTTATATCTCTCAAACTGGTGTAAAGTATAATTGAATATTGCACACATATCGTCTGTTGAGAGCCAGCAGGGTTTTAGCCATGTGTTAAAAGTACAAAACTAAACTCCTTTCTTTCTCTTGGCAGACTAATAAAAGGAGAAATAAATCCATACTGTATTATTGTTCCAAAGGTAGAGCATAGCATCAGCAAGATTTTAAAAAAGTAAACCTATCCTGAGACATGCACAGATTCTCAATGAAAAAAGTGAATGAATAAATATGTTAGTAGAAATAAATATGATCATATAAACAATAGCTCCATACATGTAGATTGCCAGTGTTTCAATGAAAATATTATCTCCAATCACGAAAGAGATGCATTTACATGTATTCATAATATCAGTATGTACTAAGAAGAGCAATTTCCGAAATGTAGCCCACATAATTGGGAAAATTTTGGAAAACTGTTGAAGCAAAGTTCTCTGCTAACCAGGCATGGTAGTTCCAATATTCTGTTTCCAACTCAATTAATGCTTAGAGGATTGGTGGTCAAGAGGATTTGGATATGGCGGTGCACTCTTATTTCATAATTAATTAATAATTGTTGTTTATGATGTCAAATTGACATAAATGGTGGAGATAAAAGTAGTGAATGAAATGATTTATTTCAATAAAAAGTTAAAACCTTTACAGATGCGACACTCTTCCTCTCTAGAAACCAGACATAAGCAGCAAATGGTATTCTGAAAGCTCTATATAAAATAGGTCCTAATATAATGTCCTCAAGAAGAATAGTAATAGTGTACTACTAATAAAAATAACAAAAATGATAGGCTAAATAATAACAATACTACTTGAATTAATAAAGAGTCTCTTCCATAGGATACAAGGCACTGTAGATTCTGTTTCCACAGCTTGGTTTCGCTCAAAAATTCTTCCAAGTTACAGTATACTTGGCTAACTTATTATTTTTCAAAAGACTGAACAGTCAAAGGATTTAAAGGATGCAGAATAATTCCACCTTTAACAGACCTTTCAGAATACAATTTACAGCTCTTTCATACAGATACACATAATACATATACATGTATGCCAGTAATGAATATAATTAAAATCAGCACAGAAAAATGACAGCATGCTTCATGCCATGAAACCCTATTATACATGTACACATCCTTAACTATGGAATCTGCCATGACCATGTATGGGTTTAACTCTTTCAGTGCAGATGTCACATACATGTGACAGATAGAGTTCCGAAGAAAAAAATTGGTTCAGTACCTTAAAATGCTATCAACATTGATATGTCAAACATATGGTAGAACTAAATATCCAGTACAGTTACACTAATTTAAGAGAGGACAGATTAATCAAGTTTGGAATGAAATCCATTTACATGAACATCTAAGCAATATTAATGTCGTTTTTCTTGACCCTTACTTCAAATATAATGGTATATAGATAGTGTTACTTAGTGAAAATACCTCCATTAATGAACATTCTAACAGAAACAGTTCACTCGAAGGTGATATTTGTTTATTGCTAAATTGTTCTGAATATAGTGTGCAGCGGTTGCTAAAAAAAATAATGAATATAAATTTAAATGACATGACTGGGTAAAGGAAATATCACTGAACTAAACCAAGAAAAAAAAATTGTGGGAGGAGAAAAAAGGGTTTTACTATTAATGTAATGAAGAAAGTTACATATGAGACAGATGGCATGATCCACTGTGACTAAGGGTGAGGCAGGCAAATTTTTAAAGAGGGAGAGAGAAATTTTCACTAAATTTGTATTGGCTTCTCACATGCATCCCTTGTGTTTTAGCACAAAGATATCAAAATGACCTCCAATTTTTTTGGAACGTGTCAAGAAAAAGAATGAAGGAAATAGTGTTTTAGTTTTCATTTTTTGTGGGTGCTGTATAATAATGAGTAAAAAGTGAAAAAAAAAAAAAAGAGGATCCAATAGCGTCAGGGCTTATAAAACACTTAAGTCGCTTTATTTTGATGCAGGCAGTATTATTGCACTGTGAGTAAATTCATTTGAATTGCACAGCATGTTAGTTTGCCAAATCCTCTTCAAAATATTAAATGGAATTGTTATGATGATACATGTATGTGACCCATTATGCACTGTTCAAAAAACTTAAAACGTGAATTTCACACTTCTATGAATAAGATATTGAGATCAAGATTCAGATTATTTTGTTAAATTGATTGTCAAAAAAGGTATGGATTAATGAAAGGAATAACCATTTGTTGCACAAGTTTTCCATTCTTTTGCCAAAACAGCGTAAAAATTTAATGATAATCCAAGAGAAGTCTGACAGAACTCTTTGCATGTCTTAGGGTAGGTCAAGGTACTTTTCATCATTTTGGAATTCCATGTGTAACAAAATATAAAGAGATACTGACCATTATCTGGCATCAAAATTCATCATTTTTACATGATATTTAGGCATTTACTAAGACTATAAATTTGATTATAACGTAATTAAGTATAACAAAGGAGTTCAAGAATAGAACTTGGCATAAAAACTATAATATACTTCATATTTTGGCAGGTCAATGCTCCAACAGGGCCACCAAATTACCTGTATTACAATTATCAGAAAATGTTTCATTTGCTACACACAGGGCAAATACAATGGGCTTGAGCATGACAAAATCATATGTAGTTGAACAGTGTGAATGCAACCACTGAATGTGTTATGTAATTGGATGGTAAGTTTGAATACTACTACAAAATATGTTGGGTAAAACATGACAAGTATGGATGCTACATCCATCCGTACATGCAATGGGATGTGAATGCAACCACCATTTCAATACATACCTCTTCATGTGTTTCATCATGTATGTGAGAACAGTCTTTTTGACAGACGTCATACCAACCAGGTACTCAGGCAACCGTTTAACAAAGAGATCCTCGTTGTTGACCTCTGCTCAAGAAGACAAAATTAGGATAATCAAGCTCAGCAGAAGCACTTACCAGATTATTTAACCTATAGCAACACAGTGTCTCCTTTTACTAACATTTTTGCATTATCTTCTGATCCAGAATGCTAGGAATTACAAATTATACATGAGCAGAAATAGCAAAAATCACTGAAAATTTTGAGTCTATTGCTAATGCAGCACATTGTACTGTTGATAAATAAGGGCAATTTAATTGTAACTCATTGTTAAACTCTCTAAATTGGCAATGCAGTTTTAAATATATATAATCCCTTTTTTTTTTGCACCAAATTGGCAATATTTCTGTTAGATTTATCAATTTTCATTCACATTGGTTCATGTAATATAATTTTTTTTTTTTTCAAACTACATGTAGTTTAATCCAGAAGGGTATCAAAACGGCCAAAAGATGCCCCTTTCTTGGGAGAAATTCCCATAACTTATCGTTTAATGATACATTTTTTTCTGGATATCCTATTTTTTTTTTGATGAAGACACTGCATTTTAAAGTGCTAGGTAAAGGCCTGCACTTACCACAATATTATTCAAAGGGACTAAAGAAAAACACTTCTCCACCTGCAAAAAAAAACCTGTGAGTGGGACTAAACGTACCTTTGTAGTCTGCTATCATCCTGTCCTGGGTACTATAAGGTATAATGGGCTCAGGTAGGTTCTTGAAGAACTGCTTTAGGGCGGAGGCTACCGTATTGGAGCTGAGGTTGTCTAACGAGTTCAGATCAGCGTTCTGATCTTCATCAAACTTCTTGATGATCAATTCAATATCAGCTGCTTTACCCGACACCCTGTATATACCTTCTTGAGAAATACCTGAAATAGGCAAGCGTGGACAGTGAAATCACACAATAAGAGAAACTTGTGAACTGTTTATCATGTCAGAATTTTTTACGTATCATGCTGGAGGTGACAATCCGAAGCACAGGGTTGATTTTCGGATCAGCAGCTTGCATGAAATAATACAAAGCTACAAATTCTTTGTGAAAGAAATGCTAACAAAGACATCAAAATAGATTTGGCAATTCAACTAACTTGTTATTAAACCTAATACTTGACAAGTAGATTAAGCCAAAAGTAAGTTATTGTTTTGTAGAGACTCAAAATTAATCACGAGGTCACATTAAATTATTCATTACAATCATCAATATCATCACCACCACCGTTAACATCATCTTCATTATCAACATCACCAACACCATCAAAAAAATTAAAATATACATCATCCTAGGGTGCATTTCAGATAAGTATTTTTTGTTAATGTAGTATCATATCCCCCGAGATTATCAATATGTTTTAAATACTTCCCCCTACCATTCCTTGTTTCTTCCTTTCCTTGTTTCTTCCTTTCTTTAATCTTTAATTTATTTCACCCGTGGAAGATTATCATGTTATAATTACAAATTACTTATTTCTTATGGAAAGGATGTCTAGGTATTTTATTAATTGCGGTTCGATCACTATACGGTTGGTTCATATGTCTTATGTTTCATATGTTTTGTTTTGGCCCTTCATGTTTTTGTTTGCATTAAATTGTTACTTTGTTTCAAAATATTGTTTAATATTCTCTTTCATTTCACATTTATGTATTACGTTGTACAATATCTATATGTGTTTTTGTGCTGGGCCCTAAAGAACAAGTGAATGAGTAAATTACGCAATGCGTAATAAATGTCCCCGCCAAAAGTGCAGATCTGTGGAAATTAACTAGCCTGAACCTTAAAACTTCAGTGAAAAACTTTAGTGAATAAAATAATAATGTTACAGCATGCAAAAGAAGAGAATACCAACAATGCATGTATACAACTGAAATATAAAACATGAAAACATTATGAACCTTCAGCCATTTTGAATAAATTTGCATAAATTTGCATGAATAATGAATTTCAAAATTCTGTGTAGAAGTTTGGAAGCCCCCACCCAGCCGTATCAGATAAAACAATCGGAATCAAAATCCGATGTGAAATAGAGGAGAAGTAGCATTTTTCGTCAATTTTGAATAAATTTGCATAAATTTGCATGAATAATGAATTTCAAAATTCTGTGTAGAAGTTTGGAAGCCCCCACCCAGCCCTATCAGATAAAACAATCGGAATCAAATCCGATGTGAAATAGAGGAGAAGTAGCATTTTTCGTCAATTTTGAATAAATTTGCATAAATTTGCATAATTAATGAATTTCAAAATTCTGTGTAGAGGTTTGGAAGCCCCCACCCAGCCCTATCAGATAAAACAATCAGAATCAAAATCGGACGGACGGACGGACGGACGGAGCCCGTTTCATAGTCCCCTCGCGAACTTCGTTCGGCGGGGACAATAACAGTGTTTAACCACTGACTAGGTCACCCTGGGTAAATAAGACAAATAAATAAAAAATTAAAAATCATCACCATCACCATCGTGATCATCATCAACATCACCAACACCATCATGAAAATTAAATTCCACATCACCATCACGATCATCATTAACACCACCAACACTATCATGAAAATTAAATTCTATATCATCATCGTGATCATCATCACCATCATCTTAATCAATACCTTAATCACCATGAATATTACGACGACCACCACTACCATCATCATATTCTATATCATAATAACCAGATCATAGTACATTTCTTTTATGAATGTGAAATCAGTAAAAAATCTGGAATGAAACGGCAAAATAGATAAATGAAGGTTCTCAAAGTACACATAAAGTTTAATTTAGAAAATATAATTCAGGGTTTTGAAGAGAAGAGCAATGAGGTTTTAAATTGCATGCTATCTTTGATTAAGTAATAACTGTTTGTACAAAAGCTTAATAACAAAATTTTTAGTACCATGAAGAAAAAAATTATTCAATATTATGAAGAAAAGAGATATCTTTATTATGTATCGGGTCTGCATAACAAAGTTTTTTTTACTAAATGGCAGTCACTTCAATCTTTATACACATATAAACAAAATGAGAGAAATGTAAAAGTATTGTGTTTTATCTAAGTTTAAGATACATATCACAGACCTGCCAACCCTGAAACTCAAGAAGTAGGGACAAATGACAAGGCAGAGGCTGAAAATAGGGACATTTCTGAGTTTCCTATACATTACTACAGACAGATTTTTGCAAAAATAGGGACACAGTGGTAGAAGTGGCTCTTTCTTTTACCCAAAATTGGGAATGTCCCTGTTAAATAGGGACAGTTGGCAGGTATGATATCAGTTTCACTGAGTTGTAAAATGTTGTTTTATTTGACTCAATAAAAAAGCCTATGGAGGAAAACAAAAATCAATTAACACCAGATCATCACCACCACCATCATCACCTCCATGATGACTGCAATCACCATTATCTTATTCATCGTGGCTCATGATTTCAATCTTACCTTCTGCCTCTATCCTCTCCACACACTGCTCGATGAAAGACGGGATCCCATTCTCATTCAGGCTGAGCGTTTCCAGAGCGGGTTTTGTCGGTTTCTTGGGCGGTGCGTACTTCCCCCTTTTGTCCTTTTTCTACAGAACAAAATTTTTGAAAAGAATTGTACATGGCTGGATTGAACTAAATCCTTTCACATCAAAATGGGTTAGAATCCCTCAACATACAGAAGATATACTGTAAAAGCTGTTATTTTCACGTGATTAAATTTTCGTGCTCAGCGACCCTAAAACATATTCGCAGGTTCTTAAATTCGCGCTGCACAAAAAGTACAATTACACGCTCATATGTACACCCACTCTATTAATTTACACACACGCAATCCATTCAAATGCATACAGCATGCGTAACTACACACACGCTCTCAAAAATGAAATGGACACACACACACACACATTAATGTGCTGAAGCGCGCAATTCGACCCGCATAGGAAATCAGGCTAATATTTTTGTGAGTTCTAGAAGTCGCGCTTGCCGAAAATAGCACGAAATCTGCAAAAATTGATATACCGCAAATATTTCTGCATTTACTATACATGTTAAGAAGACGAACAAGAAAAAAAAAGTCTGCAATACCTTAACAATATAAAAAGCACCTTGCAATGGCCCTTTTTTCTTCTTTTAAAACCATATCATAAAGGGAAGGTTTTTTTTTACCCCTCTCCCCCCCCCCCCCCCCTGTAGAAAAATCCATGCTTTTTCTTACTATACATTACTTCTACCAAAAATATTTCTATCTCTCCTGGGCCCTTTGTCATAAAACTTGTTATCAATAACAAATTACAATAATTGTTATAAGCTACTGAAATCCTTGAATCTGATCGGCTGAGACCAAATTTGTCATAGAAATATGGCAGATGTTACTGATAACAAGTTTTATGAAACGGGGCCCTGGCCCTAATTGTAATTCATAATTCCTGAATGACTATCCAGATGAAAGCCTGAAATGGCAGAACTCTTTAAACAGATTTAATGAAATGAATGCATAATGTGAAGATTTCCATAGTATATCTGCAAAACACAATTTTAACTGATGAATACAGCCACTTTAGATAAAATTAATGCTGCTGTCCTTTTCTTTACACAGTATCTGAGGAATGTGCCACATTTCATTAGAATCGGTTCCTCCCAAGACCAAGATAATTTTATTGGGGCATGACCCCCCCCCCCCCCAAACCACTTTTAAGGGTTGCTTACTGAAAAGCACAAATACATTGCAATATAGAGCCGCTATGCACTTCTGAAAAGGCAAAGGCTATTTTACATACAAACATGCTACAGAAAATGAACTTACCTTTTTCCCTGGTTTTTTAGGCTTGTCTTGAGGTGTGTTCTGCAGAAGAAAAAAAATCAGACAATGTCAAAAATGTTTCTTCAAAAAAAAAGAAAAACTTTGCACAAGGGTTTGGGATTCACATTTCATTGCATGTATCTATTTCTAAGTGTAAAGATTAAAGAGTAATGATAAATCTACTAAACATTAGACAAACAACAAATGGCATCTCCAACTTAAAAATCATAATTATTCTTAAAGACTTGACAGCCATAACTACAAATAGTCCTTTATGATCATAATAAATCATTAGTTTGAACGACAAACTGGATGACTGTGCAAGACAATGATTGTAAATTGATGAGTGTATTGATCGACAGGCCGACTCCATTTTTGAATGACCGTTGCTCTTCAGACGCATTGCATGACTGCCAAATTCTCTAATTGTTTGGATGATTTTTTAATTAATTACTAGACTGTGTGGTTGATTGATTAGTGGATTGCCTGTCTGACTAGACTAATGGTTCATGCAGGACTGATAACATAAAAAAAAAAAAAAATTATTAAGAATTTCTCCAAGAAATCAATTTGGTAACTGTACAAATCAATATACACAAATTATTTTGAATGGTATCAAATAGTGAATAATGGATATGGTAAATTTCTTAAAGAATAACTAAAACTCACAGGTTCATTATCCTGGAAAGAGTTGTCCATCGAGTCTACAAAGAAAAGTGAAAAACATAACAACATATTCATTAGAGCAATTAACAAATTGTCTATCAAAATCATGTTTACATGTCTTCATAAAATCTTATCCAAATCTTGCACCATCATTACAATATCCATACTCCCCTGTAGTGAATTGTTCAGGAAAGTTGTTATCAAAATAAAATTGACAGTTGTATCATAGTCATTGTTGAAGAGAGAAATACTCGCACTCATCAGAATAAATCACAAGAATAAACAGAAAGCCGAAATCTGACAATACAAATAATGGAAACAAAGGAACAAAACAGTTTACTCGGATGGGTTTAAGAGGAAAAGTTTCAGTATGTCCCTATTCCAAGCCAGTCTTTGATTTTGTAGTACCAATCAATTTGTATAATCTTCAGATAACCGTGGAGAAAGAGGAGATGAATAATAAGCAAACTGCTGACCAACACCCCCCCAACCCCCCCCCCAAAAAAAAACAACAACAACAAAAACAAACAAAAAAAAACAAAAAAAACAATGAGGACTTTAATGCAAAAGTCAAAAGTAAACTAGATGTTGAAATACCCTTAACTAAGGTAACTTAGCGAAATGTACTTGGCACAATAAGACGCGTCCAGAACGCAATAAGGCATAATTCTGGAAAATCATAATTTTATGGCAAAGAGGTAACTGATAACCTTTGCGATCTTGATTAGGTAAACTGTCATTCAGATGTGTGAAATTATAAATTATAATCTACCATTATCAATAAAAACAATGCCTTTCACATTCCGGAAGTGTCTTTTTGTGCCACTTCATTTCGCTAAGGTACCTAAGGCATGCCTCTCTCTGCTACACTGCATGCAGTCAAAACATTTGCATTAGATCTACACCAAGGCCCTCTTGCATAAAAAGTTGTCATTAAAGTAAACGCATCATTATTTTAGAATTGCATTTAATTTTTTCGAGTTGCTTTTAAATGCATCTTTTTATGCAAGAGGACCCAGGGCTTGACACCAACAGTTACCCAGTATACATGGGCCCCAGTTTAAAAAAAAACTCTGTTGTTTATAGGAGTTCTTTTTTGGAGGGAATTGCAAAAGTGTTTCTCACAGTGATTTTTAAATCTTTTTTATCTTTTTTTACCAGGGGGGCGTTTCATCAATTGTCTTGCTGGTGCTTTTTGCTTTCAGCCAATCAGATGCAAGGATTTCAGTAGCTTATAACAGTTATTGCAATTTGTCATTGATGACAAGTTTCATGATACTGGGCCTAGAGCTCTTTTGGAGCTTTCCGGAACTAAATCGCTCACCGCTCCCATTACATTTTTTTTCTCCTGACGGGCCCTCAAATTTTATATCTGGGTATTTTGTAATTTGAACAGGGAGCCAATATATGTACATAAAGATCTAAAAATGACGATCCAGACCTCCTGTGGAGAAAGTTAATGTGGAGCCCTACCTACACATTGCACAAGCATGGTTCACAGCTTCCTCTCACAAAGATCTTCACTAACTGATCTTAATCAAAGTCCATCATATACATACATGTATGTGTATATATACACAGTGGAAACTCATTATAAAGTGCTGCGATAAAACAAGATTCCTGATGGACAAGTTAATTTTGCTGGTCCTAGGCCTTTATGTTCCTGTCTTTTAAAACTCAGATATAAGTAGATACCTGGTATGACAAGGTAATTTTCATGGTCCCAAGGACCTTGCTATAGCGAGTTCTCATTGTAAATATATATATTTATACAATTCTTACTTAAGGTGTTTTTTTTGGCGAAATATTCGAGGGAAGGGGGAAGCCGACGTTAAGTTGAATTTTTGATTCGCCTTAACGTTTTCGGCACTGTTTTTTCCCATTTCCGTAAGGGTAGGAGGCATTCTATCGATATAAACGTCGAAGGCGCCAAATTACTTATATTACTACAAAGTTTTTTTCGGTAGGGAGAACTCATTTTCGTATAATATAACGTGTAAAAGCTATATATGTATAACTCCTGGGTATCTAACGTCCTAAGTTGGACTTGGACTTGGATTTCTTGATTATATCAATAGTTTTGGGATTTACTAAAAATACCTTAACGCACACAAAAGGTAGTTATTATACAATTCTTTTTGCCATAAATGCAAATTAAATCAAATCAATTCTGAACATATACTAAGATTTTGAATCCATTAATTCTCTGTAACGTCATTTTGCGCTGATATACGTATATACAATAAAAAAATTATACAATTCGCCCTTTAGTTGAATCTAGGTATATACATATATATACATGTCTATCCCAAGTCAATGCAAAATGCACTCACTGATAAGAGGATTCTCTAATAATTCATATCAATATAAAATCTTCATAAGACAGGGCTTAGGTCAACATCTTGCAGTGGTCCTGCTGTACTTAATACAAGTACATTTAGAACAGCCTCCTTTGTATCACATAGGCCTACAGGCCATTCTCAGGCACGTGTGTGACCCAAAAATAGTTTATTTAAACCTAATTTTTCAGTATTTGTCTTGTAGTAGAAGTCTCTCAATTAGGATTTTAAATAATCTTGAATTATTTTAAATGAGAGTGCATCATTTTCTTTCAGAGGTCAAAATTAGGTCGGTTATGTGCGTGTGACCTTGCACGAAAATGAGTCTTACTTGTTGGTATTCAAACCTACTTTTCTTGTAATTTCCTTGGAGTCCAATTTTCCACATTTTATTGCTGTAAAAACAATTTTCCATAAATGAGTGAACATTCTTTTCTTTGAGTGGCGAAATTGGGTCATCCATGTGGGCATCACCTATGTTCACATGCCATTCTTAATCCCATTCTGTCTTGGTGAATACAAAGCCTTAAATGGGCATTACCCCTATTCACATTCTTAGAGAACATACTGCAATGAATATGCATTACTCCTGTCCACATGCTATTCTTAATATATTTCTATCTTGATGAACATGCTGCCATGAACTTGCATTATGCGCTATTGTTTACATGCAATTCTTATTCTCAATCTGTCTACGTGAATACACTGCCCTGAACTACATCTATGTTCACATGTCATTCCTAATCTCATTCGATCATGGAGAATACATGACCTTGAAATATGCATTACCTCCGTTCACATGCCATTCTTAATCTCATTCGATCATGGAGAATACATGACCTTGAAATATGCATTACCTCTGTTCACATGTCATTCCTAATCTCATTCCTAATCTCATTCGATCATGGAGAATACATGACCTTGAAATATGCATTACCTCTGTTCACATGTCATTCCTAATCTCATTCGATCATGGAGAATACATGACCTTGAAATATGCATTACCTCCGTTCACATGCCATTCTTAATCTCATTCGATCATGGAGAATACATGACCATGAAATATGCATTACCTCTGTTCACATGTCATTCCTAATCTCATTCGATCATGGAAAATACATGACCTTGAAATATGCATTACCTCCGTTCACATGCCATTCTTAATCTCATTCGATCATGGAGAATACATGACCTTGAAATATGCATTACCTCTGTTCACATGCCATTCTTAATCTCATTTTCACTCACCCTGGCTAGGCTGTTCATCATGTAATTTGGGATCATACAAGGGAGCTAGGTGATGATGGTGTAAACATGGATATATAAAAAATCTTCTGCATTCACAGTCATATTTTCACATGTATCTAGTGAATATGACATGATTTACAACTACATGGACCAGACATGCAGCATTCATAAGTTCTTGTCTATATTTTTTCTAGCATATTCTAATAGATTATACTGATTAAGGCTGACCAGCCCACAAGAATTAATGAACTATTAACTCTGGATAATTAAAAGTTCTTAAATTAATCCAGGATCATCAAAGATCTATCTGTCCTGTATGTTTTGTCAAAAGCTTTGTCCCACCTAGATACACAACTGAGGAACTCTGAAGGCACACTGATCTTCTTTATGTTTGTTCAAGCCCTTGGCCATCCAGATATCCCAAAGGCCCTCCCATCTTTACAATTTGTTCAGAAATTTGTCCTACCAAGATATTTAACCCAGGCTCTCTGAAGACTAAATTAACTTCTAATAATTTCTTCAAGCCCTTGTCCCATCCTGACACTTATTCCAGGAGATCTAAAGATCCAAAGATCCTGAATAACTTTTTATCAAGGCCTTTCCACACTTAGATGCTCAAGCACAACTGTCCTCTTAAAGTTTGTTAAAGCCCTTGGCACATCTACACACTTGTTCCAGGCCTAACAAAGACCTATCAATCCTAAACAAGTTCATGCCCTTGCTACAATCACATATATAACACGGGCATTCTGACAGCAAGACTACATGTACATGTACTCTATAATGTTAATTTTCAAGCCCTTGGGCCATTTAGACACTTGTTCCTATAGTTATAAAGACCTAGCAATCCATAATAAGTTTTGTGGAAGACAGAGTCCCAGGCATTAAGAAGGTACACTTACCTTCTATAAGCTTGTTTAACCCTTTAAGGAAGTCATCCCGTTTCTTGTTCCTTACATCACTGGGGCCAAGGGGTCTCTTGACAGGGGTTGGTTTCTGCCCCTCTCTGGACCGATTGGCATCAGTCGGCAAGGCATCTGAGGTGCTGTCATTGGCTACGGGAAGCCCAGAGGGACGAGGCGTGGTGACGACCAGCGGCTTGTTATACCTGATTCGCTGGTTCTGTTGTATCAGGTGGAATGGAAGATAGGATGAGTTAATCTGCAGAATATCAAGATGAACTCTTTACCCTCTTTGGCCGACTAATGGGACAGAGAGTGAACTGCCAGAGTCAACTTTTGTCACATGTACTGTGTATATATGTAAAGTATACAATGTGGCAGTCTAGGGTTTCCTGCAGTCCATAGTGGATAAGGAGTTGGAGATTTGGTAGCTCTGCTAACTACAAGTACAATTATTTCCATAACCTACTTTGAAAAAAGTTCAACCAGGAGTACTCTATTGAAGAGGTTTGTAACATTGGTACAATAATCATTTCATTCTTTAAGTTTGTTAATTTCTAATACTGTAAAAACCAGAGCCTTTTGAAGCAAGAAACCTTCTGTAAATTGTAAACAATGCCCATTTTAAAGGCAAGAAAACCCCCCCCCCCAAAAAAAAACAACAAACAAACCAGGTTTTGATTCTATCATTTTGCGACATGAAATTTTTGTTGAAAGAGACCACTACAAAGTTCATGAATTGTTTAATTTTCTTTTTTTCTTCATGAAAATTTTTTTGTTTCACAGTAGCTTGGTCGCAAAAGGTACTCGCCTGAAATTTCTTTTGCTGTATGGTTATTAAACATACAAATCAATCAATTATGAAGAGTTATCACAAAATATGGAGTTTAGAAAAAAATCTGTTCAGAATTTTAAAAAACCCCAAAACCTGCAAATACAATGAAAAGACTGAAGACTATATGTTACAACATGATATGAACCTCACAGATAAAGGCTGGAAAATACTGTGTTTGTATCACAAAACCTTCTATCAGATCTCACTTTCCAGAAGGGAGAAAAGAAACAGTTTGCGAAAATTCTATGACTGATGTGAAAATGGATGCACTGGATGCATTTATAATTAAAGGTGCAATTCAACATTTTAATAAAAGAAACCCAATTATATTGTGGAAAGATATACTTGTATCTTTTAATAAACAGTTAGAAACAAACATATTGTAATATTTAAAGTTAAAGAATTGCCACAGTACGTATTGAAAGAGAAATTCTGGCTTCTTTTATTACAAGCAGTTTTCTCCATGTCATATTTGGCAAAACACTTCAAATTTTTCTGGATTGCCTATCATACTTTTATCACTTAGGATGTTGAATTGTAACATTAATAAAGAACAAGATGATATAAATATTAGTATCAATTTGTACAAAGTATATGCTGTGATAGGTTAGTTTACAAACAATACTTGATCAATCAGAAACATCAAAAATCATCTCCAAAAGGTCCAAATTAGAATGTGGTTTTCTAAAATCATTTTCTCATTATTTTAGTGAAATTACTTTGATACATCATAACAAATCTCCATTAAAACATTTCACTGGGCAGTCATTTACCAACTACACACCCAAAGTTTAGATTTCTAACAAATTATTTCACTAAAATAAAGAAAAATATCTTTCAAAATACCACTCAAGATTAGTATGAAATGTTAATATAGCATGTCATGAAGGACTTGAGCAGAAAAATAAGTGATAATTTTTTATACGAAAGCATCTAAAACAGAAATGTGTGTTGGTGTTAGAAGAATGAAAGTCTTAATTTTTTAATAAGATCTATAGGGATATAAATGTTTTAATTTATGGACTACAAAGGGCTTAAGTCTTAAAGCTGCCTTAAACTGGTGGGATTTGAACAACACAATCTTATGGTCATTTCTAAATCAAAATTCTCAATTAGAGATTAGTTGAATTTTATTTTAAACTTTACTAATTCGCTCGGAAAATAAGCACATTTTTTATTTAAAACTATTACTTTTGACTTGCAAATATACAAATTGCCTGCAAGTACATTTTAAGCTTCTATAAGGGAGAACAGTGCATGATGGGAAAATAACTTGCATGGATGTTTTCTAAATCTTGTTAAAAGATGGTGCTATTTAGGAGGTTCAGTACAAGGCAACTTTAACCATTATGGCAGGATGACTTAAATATGTCATATCACTTCAAATGTGTTGGTATGACATTCAGTGTGAATCCCTCTGGCCTGTGTTTCCCACTGAATTTTTAAGTTCAAATGAAAATAAATTACAAAGCACTTATAAGCACTGCTTTATTCTTACATGCAGTTTGGCACCTTTGCAATGATAAAAGGTCTTGTTCAACAAATGCAAAGAAATTCGTTTTTCTAAGAAATCAGCAAATACAGACATTTTAACATTTTTCATAGGAAAGGGCTCTTTGAGAGTAGGGTTGTAAAAAAAACTATGATTAAAAAAAATAGATATTCAAAAATCGGATTTCATTGATTTAAATCGCATTCTATTTGATTTACATGTACATGTATATTGATTTATTTGATTTTTTTTCTTCAAAAGTTATAGCCCTGAATGTTGCTCCTATAGGAAAGAAACAGACTATTTTGGCAGATCTAATATCAAAAACTCACTTGGATGAATTTTTTTAGCTAAAAATTTTTTTTTTAAATTAAAGAATAATTTTCGAGTGATCTTTATGTCGCATCAACAAATCAACAGCAAAATTTCTTAAGCGTTTCTTAGTTTTTAATTTAAATCTGCGATTTTAATAAAAAACATCAAGGCAATTTAAATTTTCCAACGCCATCTGAGAGACAAACTATCATTCATCAAAAAACTTGAAGGGGAATGGTGCACAACGAGATGTGATGATAAAGTACAATCGAGTAGATTTCTCAAGAAAACGTGACGAAAATCTACTGGGGAGATGAGAAAATGCTGCAAGAGAATGATGCATATAAACTGGCATCACTTCTAAATCAGCTACTGAATGGAAGAACAAATTCTAAAGTAAAAAAAATTAAAATCTTTGGGTAGGTCTAATCTATTGAAAGAGATTTATGATATTCATACCAGCAACAAATGATGAAAACTATGACCCCATTAGGTTTTATTAAAAAGGGGTTGGTCACATTTATTCATAACTATACCTATAAATCGCTCAAGCATTGTTTAAAGGTTCCCTTTTATGGAATTACAAAGGAACTTTAATTAGTAGACTTTTCTACTGTGAATCCAGATCTGTCAACCATTTTACCTGAATTCCATTCATTAATCTGTAAACTTGAAAATAAAAAATTAATTGGGAACGCCCCTAAAAATTTTGAAAAATCGGTCCAGCGATCGATGACGTCATGTGACGTCACACTCAGAATGCTTGACTCCACGCAAGCTGAAAGTGTGTGTGTAGGCTATTGAACTTCGTGTAGATCCTAGCTTCGACTTCGTGCCATTACAGCCCTTCATTTTAGTTTTTTTTTTAATCCTATATCAACGAACGATAACATCTTCTTCAGACAGAAGAAATAAAAGAGGAATTAGGGGCACGGCCGTATTTGTTTGAACCAGACATGTCGGATTCTGATTATATGACAGAGACGTCCCTGATTTCAATAACGGAGAAGATATCGACGGGAGACTTGGGAATTATAACTAGTAATTCCTTTTGATAATTAGATTGCCGATTAAATTTTAATTTACGGATATCAACCATTTATTAATCTTGTTTGCGCTTGCAAAATGCCCCAGTCCTGATGAGGCTGAGCTGAAAGCTGATCGAGGCAGTGAGCTCGACGTGTGCAGGTGTACACGCCGTGCCGTTTGGTCGTTCGCCTGCTGACCCTGCCTGGCCTGGGCTTGGGTAGGGTTTTACTGGTGCATGGGGTGGTAGCGTTTTGTTTCTAGTAAATTCTAACATTGATATCCAGAAAACCCTTAGCTCTCCTGTTACCTTGCATGTTTTCATTGTGCTGTTATGAATAATAAGTACCGGTAGACTAAGTTAGTGTAGGTACAGTGATAGTTGATCAATAGATATCCGTAGATCAAGTTTGATTTTGGGAATGGCATCTTGCTTCAGGGACGGCCTCTTCTTGATGCCAAACGCCGCATGCAGCCCCGTACTATCGAGGAAGTCCTCCGCACAAATGTGCTCGGAACACACGGACACTGCGGTCACTCGGCCCCTTCCACTTGACGCGAGTTAGTTTCACTTTTGAGGTCCATTTTCTTCTAATATTTGGGTCTTTGAGGAATAAATGTAGACTTACACCCTCCTTTGTGATGTTGCTGCAACCTGCAAAGACACAGCGTTGCGGCATACTTCGATTTAGAGGTGGTTTTCGAGGTGATATATAACTGCAAGTTAGTTTGCACGCGTGATATATGCAAGATATTGTAAACAAGCACCGGCGATGTCGGTTTGTGACGTCACACGTCAATCATGCTCGAAGAACGAGAATTCGGGGTTTAAAAGGGGGTGGAGCTTAGCAGACTCGTTTAGGCCTGAATACGTGGGGAAAATATTATTTTAAAAATATTCAGATACGTATTCATTGCAAACGGATGTCATTTTTCAATTTAGATGAGTATCATGTACAAAATAACAAGAATTAGAATTTCATAAAAGGGAACCTTTAAAGATAAAAGTTGAGTTCTGATCATGAGATTGAATTGTGAAAGAAACTGTCTCAAAGCAATTGGGAAAGGTTGATTATACAGCACATAAGAATTGGTGTATGCTGTTAAGTTTTGGAATCACCACAATGATAAGAAATTGACTCAATCCTGCTTAGAGTCACATGCACTGCACATAGAAATGTGTATATGGGACTACACACAAATGTTCGGCCCGAACATTTCAGCTGTTTCTTGTCATATTTTGAATGTGAGAGCTCTCGAAGAGCAATCCTTTTCAGGGGACATTTCTACTATGCTAATCTTCCAAACTTACATAAAAAGAATGAGAAAGCTCACAAATTATTTTTCACCAGAACTCAAGCTTCTCTTTAAGTGGAAAATGATTAGGAAATTTCTGTAGTCGGTCGGACTTCTCCGATACAGGTGAAAGGGATTGATTAACTTTGCCCAGGATTGAAAAAAAAAATCACTGTTCCAGCTAATGCTGTAATCATAATTGCAAACCTTTAGGTCAGACAGGAATCGCCTGAGTTTTATAAGCTAATCGGTCGTCTATATATCAAGATATTTACGATTGAACATTGATGTCGGGATAGAGTACCACTGAAACCTAAAGAAATCTTACGGATGGCATACCTCGCTCCATCACAGAATACCGTACGGGCTGGAAACCCGCTCCGAAATCGCCAAGCGCTGGTGCTTGGTTTTTGTGACTGCAGCGCAGCGACGAAGCCGAGCGACTTGCGCTAGCGATTGATCGCGATTTTCTCTTTTTTAGGATAGTAAACGGGTTCCATTTTCTCTCATACTTTCACCTATCCTTAATTATATATGTAGTTAGAGGAGTGCACACAATTCACTGCCATTTGAGCTGATTTCACAATTTTTCACAAAGTTAATCAATCCCTTTAATGAGCCTCCCTCTCCAATTTTATCATCTCGTGGAATCACTCAGCCACCAAATTTTTTTTCAGGACAGATCTCATCGATATTTTCTGAGAACCAAGCATATTTGCTCCTTCGAGGGGACTTTAGTTCAGAAGAATCATGTGGGCAGTGGTCCGTTGTGCTTGATTTAAAGAACCCTACTGATTTGATTGGTCAGTTGTGACCACTTCTATTGTCATCGTATAGGTACATTTTATTTGCGCATATATTATTGTTATCATTACCAGAAAAATGTCACCAGTCCTTGATTTTTAATGCATTATTTTACAATTTTTACTAATTTTTTAAATTTTTTCAAAAAGTTTCACCAACCGAAAGAATGTTTTGTCTTGTGTCTTTAGGAAAGTGCTTCTGAATCAAATTGAACATTTACATGCTGAATAAAAGCAAGAATTTCTTTCAGGTATGACTTTAAGGACATGCAGTGTTATGGAAGCTTAGACAAGAAGAGGAAAGAAAACGGGAAACTTTACATGAAAATGGAGATGCTGGACATGAATAATGATGAGCTGACAAGAGAAATATAGTGCTAAGTGGGTGCTGTCTGCATTATGGTGTTGTCTATTTGAAATTATGGGAACAGATACCTGAGTAAAGACATATGGTGCTAAATAGGTGTTGCCTAGCCTAGGGTGTTAATGAAAGCTACGTTCCTACAATTACAGGTTTGTGCATTTATGCGGGTGTCAGAAAATGACAAGAAAAGATTTGCTAAACACAATGTAAGGTGCTGTATAAGTCGTCTGCACTCTGCGCACGAAAGTGTGCACATAAGTGTCCAACAAACACCTGGGGAGCGTTTCATCAAGCATTTTGTCAGTGATTTTTTACTGACAAATTTGCTCTCAGCCAATCAGATGCAAGGATTTCAGTAGCTTATAACAGTTGTCAGTAAAAATCACTGACAAAACACTTGATGAAACGCTCCCCTGTACATTCCTTTGAGCACATAACCATAAACACAAGTCAGTTTTCTGATATCAACAATGTAAGACTATTTTACTTGAGTATGATCATACAGGTGTCTCCTCGGGCACTGACAAGGGCAAATTAGTTTCATATGACCTGAAATAACTGATGATCCAATTATGCATGCATTTTACATAATTCTTTTTAAAATTTTAATTCTTTTTAATTTACTGATAAAATGTATGCATACATATGACCAAGTCACAGAAATCATAGAGTCAATGGAAATTATATCATCAAACAATTTTACGTAAACATTTCAATTTGTCCTTAATTATGGTGTTATCAAAAGTACATAAGCCTTTCGTTTTACAATGCTTTTCTATTTCTATGTGATTACAAATCAATATTTTAAACAAAGTTAGAATGAAGAGTTCATGAAATACACATTTTACAATTTTCTCCCCGAATGAATGTTAGATAAATTGCATATTTTGCATAAATGATAAGGAAATCTAGACTTTTGAACTGTTTGTTTTCCAAATCATAACCCTCATTTTACACCATTGTTATTATCATGAAAGATGTACATGTTCCTGGTTGTAAGATGAGGGAGAATATGCTCCTATATAGATGTTGGAACAAGTCATGGGCATAAAGGAGGGTATGTGTTGGTTAGCCATACAAGCACAGCAGTGTAGAAAGATGTAAGGAGTTGTCTAAAGAAAGGCCTATTCCGATGTGAGCATTTAAACTGCTTCTTTTTCTTTTAAATGGCCACAGCAAAATACAACAAAATACATGCATTTCTTATTTCAGCATATCATACACAGATCAGGGAGAAAAGCATAGAGGCTATTGTTATTATTGATAATATCATGTCTGAATGTGTCTTCAAGCTAGATGTCAAGTAGCTCAAAGTAACAAGTGCCAAGTCTTGATGTGTATTCTTGAGTAAGATCGGTATGGGATATTCTAATAAGAGGACACACAGATGCCAATTATTGACAGGGATGAAGTTCACTACAAACACACTGTGCTGATAACAAAATAGCTCAAGCTTTCTCTTTCAACAAAATGCACAGAGAAAGCGGTGCAAGACTGAGCCAGCAACTTACGGTGCCGCGTGGAAGGTGATCGTGCGGCTGTGAGTAAATTCCCGACGAGGGACCCCCTCCTCCTCCGCTACTACAGGTCCTAAAGTTGCTTCGAACCGAATCAAAAGGGAGGGCGTCGGCCGGACTGGAGTACCCCGCCCCCTCGTCACTCTCAGGGCTAGCAAAGGGTGGGGGGTGGTTATTGTGGGTAGGGTTGCGGCGGTGGTGCCATACGGGGAGTTCGTTGGGGCGGTTTACGTTATCCGTGGGGCGTATTAGCCCCTCCATACGTACAGGGAATTTACTAAGGTCTAGTTTCTGGGTGGGGGGCAGGCAGAGGTAGGGAGGTGTGACAAGAAAGGGGAGGGTATTATGACAGTGCACATACACAAAAGCACAGGCATGACACGGACAGATGTGTAAGAAAACAATATTTGTTTATATTCATAATGTATTGATATTGAATTTGGTTTTCAGTGAATGTATTTTAAGCATTTATTTGACGTTTTAAAAGCAGATGAAATGTTGGGAGTAGAGTTGAGATGAATCAATTTTTAACCAATCAATGAAAGCATTGTGTTCATATTTCAAGTTGAATGTTCAGCAAATCCAATAATTTATTCACAAATAATAAGCCATGAGATAAAAGGCAAATCATAAATGATGTGTATTTCAATGATGTAGTTCAAAGGGGAAATATACAAGTATGTTTTGGGAAATCAGTTTTCCAGGACATTAAATTATTTTGTGTTTTCAGTGAAGGGTGAAACATGAAGATGATGAAGCAAGCAAGGTAATGGGGGAAAGGAAAGTGATTAATGGGGAGAAATAAAAACATATCAAAGTAAGATTAAATGTCCATCATTCCCAAGGTTGAAAAGAACTTTCAGGGGAAGAGAGCATGCTTCTAGATCTTAACTAACATTACCCAGAAAAATGCACCAGTTATATGGCTGTTTTAGCAAAAAAATTGATATGCTTAATAGCCCTTTACCATATTAAAAGCATTATCTAATACATGTACAGGTACAACGATTTACACAAAAATAGCAATACCTGTCATATATTTCAAAAAATGCTCTTTAATTTAAAGAAAGAGCATTCATCCCATGTATAATATATAGAAAGCCACATTTCAGAACAAGCTCTGCACAATTATGCAACATATGAACATCCATTTTATGCATATATATAAGGGATAACCTCATATGTTAGGGTGACCTTTGATCGCACAAAGAGAAAATCACCACAGTATATCAAAATATAAATATTTATGAGCTATATGTATGTTCACCTTCCTTTTACATAAATATACATAAATGATTTCTGTAGGATGGACAAGGGGGGACACTTATGGTCAAAAGGTGCAGTAATTTATCCCCTGGTTAAGAGCAGTAGGTGGTGGTTACTGAATGTGATGGTTCCTAAACAGGGGAAAGGGAAGGGGGGTTCTATAGATCAGACCTTAAAGTGTACCAACCATCTGAAAAAAGAATTTGTATACTGCTAGGAAGTATAAAATTAACCTCAAGAACTTTATCTAAAATTCTATAGGTCAACAGTTTAGGAGTATGAAGGAAATAAAGGATAACATAAAGGTGTTCGCGCAGAACCGAACCTCTGAGTTAGGTTCCGAGCGAGCCCTTATCTTGGCGAGCGCGTTTGGGTGCGTTGAGTAGTCTACTCACGAGTCGCTTTTATGCTTATAGAGAGTATAATTAAACTTGTAATATCTCTTTATAGAAGTGATATTCGAAGCCCAATATAGTAGAATGACATGGACCTCTAACATACGGAGTAAAATATTTTTTTGGTGATTGGTACCCTTTAATCAAGGACAGAAACAATATTTTACACCTGTTGGTGTCTTCTACCACCGATTGTCAAAAGGGTGCAGAGACTTACCCCTGGTTTTGGAGCAGTGGGCGGTGGTTCCTGCCTTGGTCTGTTCTCAATCTGGGCGGGGTTGAAGGGAGTGTAGAGGGGGTTATCCTGCATTACTTCCTCAGGTTCCTCCGAAGGTCTGTAGTCCCCTGGCACTGTGGCATAGACCATAGAGTCATCTAGGAAACGGTGAAAAGGGAATTGATTTATAATAATAATAATAACAATCATAATAATATGGTCTAATCTACCCAGGGTAGCCTCTTCAGTATTGATATGCTCTACCTAAGGGCCCTAACATCATTACCCCAGCGTTGCCACATACCCATTAAAAACACCTGGGTTGAGAGGAACAATGTGGGTAAAACACCTTGTCCAAGGAGGTCAGCATTGAGCAAGGAGTGAACCCAGGAAATCTCATATGAGAGTCAGGAGCCATCACCAATATACCACAGTGATGTTGTAGTTGAGTGGTTTGATCAGTCAAATGGGGATGCCAAGGTGGTGAATCTACATGTAAGCCCAAGTAAGGCACTTACATGTATGTCCTTAAAGGAGAATGAAACCCTGGAAAAAAATCAATTTTGACGAAAAGAGAGGATAGAAGCAATTTTTAAAAAGTTCCATCAAAATCGGTTAAGAAATGAGAAAGTTATGAAAGTTTGAAAAGTCTCAATTTACTTTCTACAGCCATCCTCAAATTGGCAATGTTGCTTCAAAGTGACAGGTTTGGTAGTACAACTCTCCTTGTACACAAAATTTCATATTTTCTCCTTAATCTCTCTAGAGATGCTGCTTGTCTTTTTGCAAACTCAACATATGACATATCAAATACATCTTCCCATGATATATCTTGAGCTAAGGAGACAAGCTGCACCTTGAGAGATTATGGGGAAAATATGAAATTTTGTGTACAAAACATATGGAGAGTTGTACTACTAACCCTGTCACTTTGAAGCAACATTGCCAATTTGAGGATTGCCATAGAAAGTAAATTGAGACTTTTCAAACTTTCATAACTTTCTTATTTCTTAACTGATTTTGATGGAACTTTTTAGAATTGCTTCTCTCTATCCTTTCTTTTCAATAAAATTGATTTTCCCCAAGGTTTCATTCTCCTTTAAGCAAGAAATCTCTCTTTACATTTTCCATGACTTTTTTTTTTCCATATTTTTGCCCCAATGGGCAATTTTATTTACAATAAATGAAAAAGGTTTCACGTTTACAGAAGTCAAATCACATTATTCAAACAAATGTTTCAACATATTCCATTTCAAAACAAATTCTTTACTTTTCCCTATCATATCATAGATATAACAATCATCTAAATAGTAAGTTCTTAATACCTTTTGTATTTTCTTAAAATCAGGCAAAGTCTTGTTCAGCCTCGAGAAGAATAATTGTTGTTTTACTACAATAGTAATACAATTCAAAGCATCATTTCGCTTTTCTTTGTATCCAAAAAGTATACTCTGTGGAGTTAACTTGAGAGTAAATATAGGAGATGATATCCACTTTTCTACCTTACTCCAGATATTTCTACTAAAAATACAGAAATAAAAGAAGTGTTCAACTGTTTCCTTTTCAGTATTACAAAATGTACAGAACTCAGTATTGGTGATATTCAATTTAAACAATATATCATTTAAAAACACAATTCTATTGAAAACTTTATATTGGAAATACTTTAGCCTAATGTCCATTGTGAATCTGAAAATCATCCTATTAAAATCTGGTGTTTTAGTATGATCTAAAAGATTAAATGAGTTTTTTCCCCATTTCGTTGCAAAAGATTAAATGAGTTTTTTCCCCATTTCGTTGCAATATTTTCCATGACTTTTAGTACCCTGGTGAGAAATAGGGACCTACATGTACATGTACATGTATATGTAATAGGATCCGTAAAGCCATCAACTTTTTTTCTATATGCCTTCATGGCCATCATGACCATCATACGCCCCTACTCCCAGTCTTTTCAGGGTTAACCCTTTCGGGACAGGAATTATTTAAGGGCTAAATTGATAACATTTTGTTCTCCAAATTGGCAACAATAATATTTTTCTTTTAGTGCTATATGGTTCTGATAAGGTGTAATGTCTTTGAAAACAATAAAAACTTTTTTTCACATCATACATTCGAAAAAAAAGTTGACAAAATTGCCAATTTTGAATAAAAACAATGATTTTGAACCTTTCAATGCATTGCCAATTTAAGGATTTCAAAGCTTATTCTCATATTTAAAATTCCTGGCATCACACGCAACAAAAATGGACATAGTGGGTGCAGAAATTTTTGCTCTTTCTACTCATGAATCTGGTATATTTTTTAGAGATCTGAATCAAAAGTTATTGAGCCAAACCACAAAATATGGTCAATTGTCTTGAAATATACTTATATTACCTTTTTAAAAGTAAATATCAAACCGAATAGTCTATATCTAAACTACAACAAAGTTGGGGGCTTGTCCGGGCGGAAATATATTTCTTTCTCATTTCAAATGAGCGCCAGTTTCTATACACAGATGATCGCTATCACGGTTTTTACTGTACCTGTTCGAGGAGCTGTTGGCCTCTGACTGGTACATGACTCGTATAGGACATTATCTATCATACCTATAAAAACAAGAATGACAGGAACATGTTACTTTCTTTTACATGGTATTAAATTAAACTGTATTACATTGTATTAAATTGTATTGAACTGTATCACAGAGCATAATGCCTTACATTTTATTACCTGGCATCAAATTGCAGTACACTGTATCATAGGCTATCATATTACATGTATATTACATTTTATCACATTGCATCAAATTGTATTGTATTATATTGCATTACAATGTATCAAATTTAACTGTATTAAAATCTCTCACTGTATGACATTACACTGTGTTACAATGTGTTGCAATGTGTTACATTATATCAGAAAAAATTAAGTGCAATGTATCATATTCTATCACATTGTACAACATTATACTGTGATGTATACAGTTGTACAACATTATCTTACATTGTACTAACTGGATTACTGTTTCACCCAAGATGAGAGGGAAAATAAAGAAGGGAACATCTTCAAAGAAGAAAGTCCACAAGGTACATGTTAAGTCCATACCAGAGCGCGTTGAAAGAGAGAATTGTGACACGCGAATAATAAGCCTACGCGTACGCGGGCTTTGTTTAAAACATGGCGGATCATAGAGCTCCCAAAAGTTCCCTTTCACCTACATTCTCTATGGCAGGGAACTATTTGAAGCTTCATGAAATGACTGACCATTCAGAAGTGACCTCCAGCATCACGACTCTCTGTATGTATAGCTCTGGTCCATACCATGAACATGTACATGTGTATTAGAGAGATTCTCTTTTATATGGTTAGCACACTACATGTAAATCTTACAATACCAAAATCTATGTTTATTAAAGGAACATGTACATGTAATCTGATACAAAAGAAACTTAGGAATAATCAGATTTTATTTCTTTGTGCCATATATGACAGATGTTACAAGAAATACAAGAAATAAAAGAAAGTTAGAATACAGGTATTTCAGGTGAAAGACGGGGCTTTTCTACACTAATTAGGACAGTTAATTTCATAAATCTATCAAACGATGACGGCACATAAAACACAAATAAAACATAGATGTAACGCATACATACTGAGCAAGTACACAATGACATACTCTTTTTCAAATACAAAGAAACTTTATATTCACTAATGAAAAAAAAATAATCTGAAAAAAGGTATTATGTAATATGTTATAGTTCTATTCGGCTAGTACATTGTAAATCCCTCAAAAAAAATTTGGAAACAAAGTTTCATCAATTATAATTCTCTCTCCTGTCATGGCATGATCATTGCTTTGTTTAGTATCATTAGAAAGTTTTTTTGGTTTTTTTTACCTCTTTAAAATCATAAATCATAATAAGGGGCAGGGTCAAAAGTGAAAAGCTGGAAAATGCATGAGTAAGCACAGTTGGTATTATTATGCAGACCACTCTTCTTTCTTTGACATAATAAGAGAGTGTGATTTTTGTAAATGAATGTGGGGCTATTGTTCCCAACTGGTCACCCATGAAGGCCAAATTATAAAGAATCCTGAAAATGAAATCCACGCGCTATGGTGACATGTCAGGCAAGATTTGCTATTATTTGGTCATCAACTTTCCGAAGCATCATGCCTAAGTTGACAAATGTTGAAAAGACCCAGGCAACAGGGCAACTCGAAGCTGGAGTTCTCAAAAAAAATAGTGCAGCAAGTTTTGGAGTAAGTCCCGGCACCATATGTAAGCAGAAAACAAAGTTCCAAGAAACTGGTGATTTCAAAGACTGATCAAACTACTGAGCAAGAAGACCACTTCATCACCCTCTTGGCATTGCAAAATCTCAGGCATTCTGCTCAACATCTACAGGCAAGATTTGCCAGACGATACCATAAATGGGTTTCCGATTAAACAATCAGAAACAGGTTACCGTTGCACACAGCCAATCTCCACACAAGGAAGCCTGCAAGAAAGCCAGCAATAAATGACCTTCAGCGCACACCATCTTTCAATGGTGTCAGCAACACGTCTGATGGAACAGGATCCCACAGCAGTCTGTGTTGTTCACTGATGAGTCTCGGTTCTGTTTCTGAAAGGTTGATGGAAGGGTTTAGAGTGTGGCAAAGATGCGGAGAACGGTATGCTGACTGCTCATCGATAGTGTGACACCATTTGGAGGAGGAAGCGTCACGGTATGGGGAGGTATCTCAGCTGGAGGGAAGACCCATCATTGATGGCAACATGACAGCTGAAAGGTATTGTGATGAGGTTCTTCAACCAGTAGCCCTTCCATATCTACGGAATCTGGACCCGGACGCAATCCTGCAGAACCACAATGAGTGCCCCCAAAGAGCCAGAACGATAGCAATTTTCCTGCAGGAAAGGAATCATCAGAATGGACTGGCCTGCCTGCAGACTTGATCTTAACCTGATTGAGCATCTGTAGGATCAGCTTGGACCACGCTGGCTGACCTGCATCAGATCCTCATCGATGAATGGAACACTTTCCCGCAGGATCGCGTAACGAGGCTAGTCAAGCATGAGAAGGAGATGCCAGGCTGCAATTCAAGGGTTTGGGTCATCCACTCACTACTGAACATTCATTCAATGTCCAAGTTTCGAACATGAAAAAAAATTAATTTAATCTGAAATTTCTCTCTTGCCCCCCCTTTTTTTTACAGATATAAATTCATGTGAAATGATGTGTATATTACATGCTTGTTTGAGTGATAACACATGATTGTTTTAGTGTTTGCGTGATGGTTCAACTTCATGCATGTTTTTTCAGTGCAGTGTGTATGTTGCTCATGGAAGATTATCTGAAAACACTGACAGCAGCCCTACACTCTTCAAAGAAAGAAGAATGCACAGCCGAACAAGAGCAGTGCATTTTGCAACTTTTCACTTCTGATCTTGCCCCTTATTTTCATGTACTGTTCATTCCAAGAGTGCAAAATCATAACAAATGGGGTATCATTTTAAAGAGCAATAAACACACTTTATAATGATACTAAACATAACGAAGATTATGCCATGACAAGAGAAATATAATTGATCAAACTTGAGTTTCGAAACTTTTGAGGGGTTTACATAATACAAGCAAGGCATAATTCAATTTAATGTCTCTACCTATCTTTGAATTATTATATGTTGTATGTACATCTTTACTTGTAAAGAAACTGCAAATTTACATTTTCATGCAAGCATATTTGCACTACCTCCACTTGTATTTTTCAATTATTTTAGAATTTTTCTAAAGATGAAGCTTATTTAAATTTAATTTTTCCTTTTTTTTTTTTTTTTTTTGGGGGGGGGGGGGGGTGTTTCTTGCATGCTCATTGGCACATTTCCACATTTATGCTTCTATTTTATACTTGTTTGTCTACAAACAAGTTTAGTTTCAGCATACCATGGGATGGTATGCCCATTCTTTCAGACAATGTGAGTTCCAGCTTTCATTAAGATCCCCAAGTATATACAAATATACAAAGTCCTTGTTAAACTCTGTTTCTTCTTCCTCTTACTTTTTTATTTAAGCAGAATGTAAGAAATTCATAAGTTTTCAGGAGGAAAGTATATTTGTCAAGTAAAACCCTGAGACATTACATCTCTTGTTTTCTAAAGTAAAATTTTCAGAAGTTTCCTATAAAGTCAATACTTTAAAAATAATAAAATCATAACTTAAAATTATAAACGAAAATTCGCTTACATTTATTATTTATATATATATATATATATATATATATATATATATATATATATATATATTTTTTTTTTTTTTTTGTGGTCAATTCCAGGGGTGCTGCCTGGGGAAGGGCTTCGAAAAGAAAAGGCCATGAGGGGTTTTCGTTATGATACCTAAATGCAAGATACAAACCATCTTTGTTAAATTCTGCTTCTTCTTCCTCCGGCAAAGTAGTGGTCTCATTGCCATCATCTTGTGCAAGACCAAGTAATTTCCATCTTTCTTGCTGGCCAAACACAGCTGTAGATTAACAAATCTTTCATTTTAATTCTTGGTGACAGAACGTCACATAGTGTGAAAGTGAGTAAAAGCCAATGCTGTGATCAATAATCAATAACTTTCATTTTATTGCAAAATGTGAGGACAGAAAACTCCAAAGTGATGCATTTTAGTGAGTTTTAGAGAGCTTGTTTGAAAGCAATATTCATCTCTATGATTTACAATCATCATGTGAAAAGCAAAAACACAAAACAAATATAAACTTCCATTGTTGCACTTATATGTTTTTTAGTTGTGCCTTTCTGCATAAGGTGAAGAACGTACAAATAAAACTTCAGATTGATGCATGTTAGTGGTTTTAGTTTGGCTCACTTGAGACAATATAGACTTATAATAAAATCAAGACATTATGCTATCCTGCCTTCTGAAATATAGGGACAGGATAAAAATATTTAACAAAAATTTTTTTTTTTTTTTTTTTATTCATTAAAAAAAAAAAATCATAAAAGGGTATTTGATCTTAATAGCTCATGCTAAGTCCACATTAAAAATCAAGGTTGAGTTCTGGGAATGGTGATATCATTGGTGAGCTTTCTCATTCCTTTTATGTCAGTTTGGAAGAACATCATAGTAGAAATGTCCCCTGAAAAGGATTGCCCTTCTAATGCTCTCATATTTGAAATATGATGAGAAATAGCAAAAAATGCGTTTGGTCCAAACATTCATGCCACATTTGTGTACAGTCCCATATACCCACTTCCCTGTGCAGTGCATGATTGTGCTTTTCAGCAAGTTTGGGTCAATTCATTATCATTTTGATGATTCCACAACTTCACAGTATACACCAATGCTTATGTACACATGATCAAGCTTTCTCAGTTGCTTTGAGACACTTTCTTTCACAATGTAACAGCATGACTAGAACTCAACTTTATCTCGAACTCATTAAAACTTACATCCATATGATCAATACATGTATCATGTCATGGCATATAAGATGGTGAGAAAGAAAAAAATTGAAACTGCTGCATGAATGTGTTTTAGTTTCAGATAAAGGCATTGCTTTGGAAATGGGGGGTACTCAGATTATAATCGGACGGGGGTGTGCGGCTGAGAACTCCAGACCCATACCCACATCCAAGGGTCCTTTTGCTGTAAATAGGCACCCATGTCTAAGGATTTTTTTTAAAAATAGACCCATGTCTAAGGATTTCGAACTTTAAATATTACATATTTTAGCTGTAATATAATGCAATGGCCAAACATTTTGCAGATTCTTGATAAAATTCTTTATTACTCATTAGTAATCTGTACCATACTACATGTAGTTTTGGGTTTACAAGTAGTTTACAAGTGATAAGGGGGTGATCCGGGGGGTGACGTCGATGTTCGTTTTACCATGTCGCAGCTAGCCTAGCCGTGCGTGAAGACGCACGTTGTGCAGTGGCGGCACCAGGATTTTTAAAGTGGGGGGGGGGGGCAAATGGGGGGCAAAAGAAAATGTTGGGGGGGGGGCAAGGGCGGACAAAAAAATTTTTGACACTTTTTGTAGTGAAAATGAACAGAATAATCGGCTATAAACCTACCCAGATATGAGGACATTTTGAGCATCTAGCTGAACTGCCCGATTATAAAGAGGTGTTAGTTATATACTGCGAGCGAGCAAAGCGAGCGAGCAAAAATTTTGACATTTTTCGTAGTAAAAATGTACAGAAATTACATAATTATTCGGCTATAAAACTACTCCAATATGCATGAGGACATTTGAGCATCTTGCTGCCCAATTATGAGGTGGTAGTTATTTATTGCGAACACTTTTTGTCGTGAAAATGTACAGAAATTATATTCGGCTATGAAACTACCCAGATATGAGGACATTTGAGCATCTTGCTGCCCGATAATAAGGTGGTAGTTATACATTGCGAACGGGCAAAAATTTTGAAACTTTTTGAGGTGAAAATGTACAGAAATGATTATTTGGCTATAAAACTACCCCCATATGAGGACATGATCATCTCGCGGCCTGATTATGTGGTGGGAGTTATAGGCCTGTATTGCGAGTGAGCGAAGCGAGCGAGCAAAAATTTTGACACTATTATAGTGGAAATGTACAGAAATTATTCGGCTATAAAACTACCCAAATATGAGGATATTTACACGAGCTGAGCGAATAAATTTGCCCCATGCCCCCCCCACCTTGATGCCGCCACTGCTTTCCAAGTTTCCGTTTTCTTTCTTTTTCCTTCTTTTCTCCATTCCTTTTTCACTTCTTTTTTCCTTTTCTTTTCTTTTTCATTTTCCACCCTTTTATTTTTTTTTCACTCCGAAAATTATTGGGGGGGGGGGGCAACTGGGGGGGGGGGGGGGCAAATGCCCCCCATGCCCCCCATGTCCCCCCCCCCTTGGTGCCGCCACTGACGTTGTGTAATGGCATATCGCGCGCTGCGCAGGCATTATGATATATGCAGCGCAGCTAGCTAGCTCGGGCTCGGCGCAGTCCCGCAGTTCCTGAACCTGCCGCATGTACTACGCATACGAAGCTCGGATCCATATCCCCAATTCCAAGCTCGGGCGCTTGGCTTGGCGCCTAGCGCGCATAATGTAATAAATAATGTACGTGGTACTTCCGGGGTACGTTCTACGTATAGCTAAATGTAGGCTCGATTACCTCGAGTATTTGGGTGCAAATCCGAAAATCCCGGACAAATGAGGGAGAAAAGAGAGGAATGAAACAAATGATAAGAGCCGGGATAAGAGACCCATGTCTAAGGATTTTTTGGGGAAAAATGGGACCCATGTCTAAGGATCTTTTTAATGAAAAGGGGACCCATGTCTAAGGATCTTTCTTCAAAAAGTCACCCTTCCCAGCGGCACATCCCCGTATACCCAATATACGTGAGTACCCCCCCCCCCCCCCCCCCCCCCCGGGAGCAGAAGGCACCATTATTTAATGGTCACATTGAGAGTTTCTTCATTTTTGAAAGAAATTTGAGGAAGAAAGATACATGTCATACAGGCTGCATGGCACGGAATCGCCCTTTTGCATTTCGTTCCAGAATTATGGTGATTTTGTTAGATTATTGAGGGTTACATTTGGCACTTCATAATTTGGTAGACTAAACCTACCACTTACGCAGGATTTAAGCCTGGCTTAAGTTAGGCTGCTTTTGCGAATGCGGTCCAATGATTTTTAGTGACCTATATTTTCCCTCATTTTCCTAAAAATATATTGTTCATGGTTTAAGAAACTACACAAGAAGGCAAAAATAGTAATGAAAATGCTTCACAGTACATGGTTGTGAATGGCAACAGGACATGCACTGTAAACAGATTTCAAGTGTTACAGTATTGTTCACTCTAGAATTGCAATGTTGTTAAATCACAGGTTTAATTGCGAAACTGATAAATGAATCGATGACACATGGTTTCAAGTCAGAGGTTATAAAAAATGAATTGCCTTGTGAATAGAATAAAGATCAAGTCAACTGCAGTTTTGTTAACCCTTTCGAGACAACTGACCACATGTTGTGGTTTAATTCAATAACTTTTGATTCAGAGCCTTGAAAAAAATCCCAGATGCGTGAGTAGAAAGAGCAAAAATTTCTGCACACACCCATTTTTGTTACAAGACAATATTGCGTTTAACAGGAATTTTAAAATGGAGAATAAGCTTTAATATCCCTAAATTGGCAACACATTGAGAGGTTTAAAATCATTGTTTTTTATCAAAATTGGCAATTTTTTGAACTTTTGACAAAGTTCCTAACCATGCATGTTGTCTTCAAAGACATTGGATTTTATTACAACAATGTAGCATTAAAAGAAGAATATTATTGTTGCCAATTTAAAGAACAAAATGTGATCAATTTAGCCCTGAAATAATTTGTCATGAAAGGGTTAAACCGAAATTTACGAAATGATCTCAAGTCCACAGTGGTGAAAGATAACATGATAACACGAAGTACGTTTTGTAAATTCAGGTAATTTTCCATGATTAATTTTTACGAGATGTTAGTTTAAGTTTTCAATCTGGTCCTCTAAGTTCACTTTAAAAAAAATATTCACTCACTTTATCTCATATAAAAATATCAAGTACATTTTCTCTTTACTTCCACACAAAACTGAGTCCATAGCCCCCCCCCCAAAAAAAAAAAAACAACAACAAACAAAACTGGGGGGAGGTAACAGTTTTCAATACAATTATCATATCTTATTGGTTTGTCTGTATCCAGTTTAAAAAAAAAAAAGGGATCTAATAGTTCCAATTCTAAATCTAAAATACTCTTTGACAAATACATGCAGTCTAGATTTAGTTCAGTTGAGAATAAAATATTCAAAGAAATCAATGAAACTCCCATTCATTCTAAAACATTTAACTATGATGTTAGTAGCAAGTTATCCACGCAGACTGATAGCCTAAGTAACTATGTGACTGACAGCCCATGAAACCGACAGCCTATGAGACTGACCGCCCATGAAACTCACCGCCCATGAGACCTAGAGCCTACAAGACCGATGGACCATGAGGCCAATGTATTCTAGACTCTAGTGAACCCTAAAAAGGCCTAAGAAGGCCCCTAAGAGAGACAGGTCGCTTTCATTGGCTGTTGGTCTCGTGGTCCATCGGTCACAAGTGATGTAGCTGTTAGTTGACCTTTCCATATTATGTAATATCTAAGAAACAAATCTGATAAGCTGCAGTAGAATACACAAGCTACAAAATAAATGAAGCCACAACAGGCTATGTGTAATATGCAAAGCCCAAGTGACATTACAGACACACAAAAATGCACATTATACAGAATCTGAAAAGAAACACTTGTCAATAAGTGCACATACATATAGGTGCTCTAACACTTGCTCTGGTGACCCTATGGCTCATATTCTGAACTCAGGTTTAACTTAAACTCCAGTCTAAGTGTAACCATACTTTCATTAAAACCGACTTACATGTAGACCGCACGTCCAGTCTAAATTTCATAACAAAGTAAAACCACACTTAGACTGGAGTCTAAGTTAAACCAGAGTTCAGAATATGGTTTTAAGGGCAGGTTTAGACTGGGTTTAAACCACACTTAAACTGTGGTTTATGTTAAACCAGAGATCAGAATACAGGCCATGGTTTTTAGTCATGAAGATTTGGTTATGGGAATTGGCAGATACAATTATTAACAATTTTTTTTTTCATCTTCGGCTATGGCAGTATTTACAACCATTTCTTATTTTAAAAATGGTCTATCTGGGGCTTCTTGCATTAAACAAAATGTAATCAAATTGCAGCTCCAGCCAAAAATTGAACACAAGTCCTAAATTTAGAATTCTGATTGGTTGGAAGTGCAGTTTTCAGATTTTTGGAGTTGCATTAATTTGCAAATACATGTTTATCCAGGAGATCACATGTGGGTTAACTGCAAGACCAACATCCCTGTAATCTTTTAAGTCACAAATTTTGACACAACTCAATAAGCAAAGTGCCTGTGATCCGTTTCATGTTACCGGGTCCGCTCGCTATTCATAAGAACCGCTATTCATAGAAAACCGCTGTTCATTTAACACACGCTATGAATAGCGGTCCTTATGAGTAGTTATGAATAGTGGTCCTTATGAATGGATGTCCTCATGAATAGCGAGGAAATTTGTCTATGGTTTGCTCGCTATTCAGAAGGACCGCTATTCGTACAAAACCGCTATTCATTTAGTTACGCGTTATGGATAGCGGTCCTTATGAATAAATGGTCCTTATGAATAGCGGTCCTTATGACTATGTTACATGGGCTAAGACTTATCAATTTGATAGGGGAAATAGGACAAGCCATTTCACTTATCATCAATGAACCCTCATATCAAAAAATACGTTGAATACACAATCGTAAACATGTAAGATTAATTTGCATCATTAATTCATTACAGATGTGCGTATGAAATTTTTTTTTCTCTTTGCATCATTAATTCATTTCAGATGTGTATATGAAATTTTTTTCTCTCTTTTAAAGGCTATCTTTCTGAAAGTAATATATATATATATATATATATATATATATATATATATATATATGTATCTGTTTTTTTTTCTTAACTTTTTTAAAAACTAGTTTTCCCACAAGTTAATCACCCACAGCATTTTTTTTTTTTTCACCAACACATAAATGTACGCATGGTACTGACCTGAGCCTTCCATTGGGCGATTCGTCTCCGGCGTGGATGTTCTGAATCCCTTATTGACTTCAGCATATAGACCTGTTTACATACAAGGAGAGACAACAAAAAGGACTAAACAATGACGGAGCTACTGATCTATGAACCTGTGCTTATTAGATGTACTTTCATTTATTTACACGTAGATGCAGGGAATGCCTAGTTCGTGCAGAATTTTTTGAAATCATGTTCCACTGATCACATGTTGGTTTCCAAATAATGTGAGGTTTCAGGCTGCATTGCTGGCATAAACAGACTTTACACAGTATGGACAGCAACATGTCTTTTTTTTTTGCTTTCCTCTAGGTCTAATATTTTTGGGTGCCAAGGAACATGGTGCAAGATCTTACACCATATCAACAGAAATGAAATCTGTTAAACTCAGATTGAAGAAAGATACCTGGACAGACCTTGAATAATTTAAGAATTTTCCCTTGTCCTTACATGATCTTAATCAAAACCATTAGAAATATGTTCATGTTGACAACTCCAGACCAATAAGTTTTAGTATGATCTGTTTTAAAAAACATATCACTTGGGTGATATTAATTGCTCCTGAAGGTAAATTTCATGCATTGGCTCTATTTCAAATTTCTATCACATAAAAAAAAAAATCCCTGTGTTTGTGAACTCTTCCTTAAATTAAATTTGAAACAGAAAGTACATGACATTGTATGGTAACAGAGTATAAAAAATAAGCAGTTTCTTCAGCAAAACAAGTTTCTCCATACTCACCAATAAATCATAACATAAATAAATCTAATATTTATTTTTAAAAAATTTTAATGTGCAAGAAGTACAGACATAATGTCTATAAAGGTATTTGTTAGCAAAGGACATGTATGCACAAATCAAAACACAGGATATTTAGTTTTTTACATGCACAAACATCGATTAAACAATGATCAAACAGAAACATGTTAAATGAAACAAAAAAATGTTACTTTACTCACAGTTTCAGAAAATAAAACAGAAATACAGGAATTTACAGATTTTAAAGATTTTCACCAGATAGAAATGAACAGATAATCCCATACAAAGAGGCATTTCCAAAGAAAAACAGAATACATTCTTGATATCATAGGCACTCCATACTTGAAGAGATTCATTGTGACTGATTATCCAATTCTTGATGCAAGAGTCGGTTTGGGTCTGAACTAAAAACAGTACTAACATTTACATGTACATGCATTTGGACTGGTGTGAGAACGACAGTCCTCAGGCAAAACCAGCAACGGACAAATTCCAAGAAGTACATAGCATAATGAATTTCTAACATGTCACATGAATTGATATGAAATTCATTAACAAACTCGATAAATGTTTCACGCAAAATGAGACACTTGAGCAATATGAAAATTTCTGAAAATGTAAATGGTAGCCACTTTCACGGCACGACATTTCCATAAATTGCACATCATTTGTGATATCATCTTTTCAGAGCCAGAACGGCACTAACTCTGTGTTAAAATACATGATTTAGCACCCTTCTGGCTCACAACAGACAATATATCATTTTATTTGTGGCATGAACTTTCACGAATCTGAACCAACTGCTAATCTGGTAACATTTCATGTACGCATGTCTCTGGTTTTAGTTATTTGGCCCATATACAAGCATAATTTGGTTACACATGTCAGATACAGACTGCAGAGAGCCAGAACCTTTCAAAAGCTATGTAAAATGACACAAGTTACTGCCTAAATGCAATCTATTTCAACTGGATGGAAATTGACATACTCTGGAACCTATAGATTCCTCCATATAACTGATAGTAAATTAATATATCATTTTAAAGCCGAAAATCTCCTCTTTCAGAATCAGATATTAACTAAAAATTCATATCTGGCTACTTTTTGGTAGTTTTGTGGTGCCTTGTCACATTTGTTCAGGTTTCATGCACGTATAACTGCAGTATAAAGGCCACTTGGCAATCCAAATCATGTACCTTCAGGAACTGTCACAATTCCCATACTTATTTTCACCAAAGGTCTTGCAGAATTTGATTAAATTTTATATGTTTGAGGAAATGCAAATACATGTAAATCAGTAAAACATGCATTGAAGAAAGAAAGAAAGCTTGGACGACTTCAGATTCATGTATAACAATGAAGAGTATAAATAACATATAAATTCTGATGTTTCCTACTAAAATGAGACAGTAAATGATAAGCCATTAAAGATGATGAAATTTTGAACTCTCCTCCTCTTTTCCTCCTCTCTCTCTCCGTGTTTCTCTCTACTTCTATCTCTCTATCTGTCTCATTGTCTATTTCCTTTTCACTCTTTACTTAATCCTCTCTCACTGTTTTTTTTTCTTCATCTATTTGCTCTCTCAGTGAAATTCAAATTTGCAAAATAAATGAAAGCAGAGTCGAAAGAAATGGATAAATACAACTTATAAAATCATATCAGTATTGGTGCAGATTAAATGAAATTTGTCAATAGCCAATAAAAATACATGTATATCCAAACGTAAAAATTCAAGAAAAAAAAAATGATCATCATAATATTTACAATTAATAAGCATGGTGATAGGTATCTAAAAGATTTTTGTCTTCTCCCTCTCTCTATCTCTCTCTCATTCATACACACACTATTTTTCTTCTCTCCACACACTACTGCATGTTTGCTAATACATTTCAAGGCAAGATTCCATAGCTTCCATTCTACTGCCCTTTTGGAAAAGAAAGTTCTATAAATGCTGCATGATTTTGTTTTATTTCTTTGCTTGAATTGAAATCAGTAGTCAATTACCACCAAGGCCTGAATCATCAGGAACTTCAAAGGTCCTTGCCACAATGCGACCACCTAAATCCCTATCGGACGTCTTTCTGTCACGTCTCTTGTCGACGACACCGTAAAGGGCTTCCCCACCTTCGTTTGATAGAGGTAAAAGGTAGTAAGTACACACACATTACAGAAAAACTTTCATGTGTAAATAAGAGTATACAAGATGTGAAAGTGTTACTGGATCAATATGCATTATGACATTAGTGCTGAAAAGCTACAAATGATGAAAACACTCGACAAAACAGGCAACTATTTTCACATTTATTGGAGAGGCTTAAATCAGAGGGTCCTACAGTGTTGTGTTGTTGCAAATGAAGAACACTGTCAATATCAAATAAAGGTATTAATGCAAGCCAGTGACTACATGTACCAGTTTGAGTGTTTGCATTGCCTGGCTAAGCAGTGCAACTCAGTTTAAAACTGTGCCAAGTGTCTATCTGTGTGTCTGCATTATCTACCAAACCAGTGAAAACCAGTTTCATCTGGTGTCAACCTGTGTTAATGTAGAAGCTAAAACTAGTATCTATAAGAGCAAACCAGTGTCAAGGTGCATCAAATTGTACAGTTTTGGTGTAACTCAGTGTCAGCGTGAATTAGTGAAAGACAGTTTCCACTGGTGTCAACAAGAGTCAGTGTGTAGCAATGTATATAAACCAGTTAAAACCAGTTCCACCCAGTGTAAACTGGTACCAGCTAACTTAAAGCAATGGCTGTGTCAATACATCTACTGTAAAGTAGTGGCAAAAAGTCTAATATAAGTAGTGGGAAAACTAATCAAGTGTGAAAGTTAGAACTCTACCTGCAAGACTACATAATGCCATATCAACATCAAATTAAATAGAGGTTGCTATATACTACAAAGAGATATGGAAGGTAACATGTGATTAATTATTATAAGATTAGATGAAGATATGAAGCAAGAGATAAATGTGATTAAAAACCAAAGTGAAGATGTGAACGGACCGTCTGAGGGAAGTTCATCTGGTGAAGGCTTTTCCTCGGCTGGCTTGGGTTGTTTATGGACCGCAGCGTACAGGTCTACAATCATGAGCAAATGATGAGCATTACAGGTACTAACTGGTTTGAAATGATTTCAAAATTACGCTGAAAAGAATATCACGGGTCTAAAAGATAAAGTTGAGTTCTAGTGATGCAATTACATTGTGAAAGAAACTGTCTTAAGCAACTTGGAAAGGGTGATAATACGTATTTGTGTATGCTGTTAAGTTTTGGAATCACCAAAATGATAAGAAATTGCTGAAGGTCACATGCACTGCACACAGAAATGGGTATATGGGACTACACACACCTGGCATGAAAGTTTGGCCCAAATATTTCAGTTGTATTCGTGTCATATTTCTAGTATTTGAAGAGCAATCCTTTTCAGGGGACATTTCTTCTATAATGATAACTTTCCAAACTAACATAAAAAGACTGAGAAAGCTCACAAATTACATTTCACCTTTCCCAGAACTCGACCTTCTCATTAAATCTTAGCTTTGTAACTTCAGAAGAAATTTCTTCAGCTGCTGCTTTTCTATTCTTTTGTTTCTTGTTCTGCTTAATTTCCTTTTCCTTCTTGTGCAACAGCTTTCACTGACCCCCACCCTTCATCTTATTAAGCAATACAACCTGCCATAATTATTTTTATTTTTGTTTCTTGAAAATAACAAAAGCTGTCTTTCACTATAAGTTAAATATGCATTAAATCATATTCTTTGAAATAATCCCGGGAGGGCCACTCAACTATATTGCTGTACACACATGGACCAGAAAAATGCGTGAAAAGAATAGTTTTTGCCGGTTACGGCGCGTGAAGCGTGCGACGCATTTAGGATGTCAAAAAGGCCAAAACCGTGTCAATACGAGTTTAGGATATCCTTTTTCCCATACTTGTGAAGATTTTGTGCGCCGAGTCTCTTGTTTAGGGGGTAAATTTTTCAAGAAAGCACCTGAAAACACTTGAATAGGGTGTAAATTTGACCAATTGGATTTAACGTGTTGGGGGGGGGGGGTGTTGGAAAAACGTGTGTACAGCAATATAGTTGAGAGGCAACCCCCCCCCCCCCCCCCCCCCCCCCCCCGGGGAAATAATGCATGCCACACAATGTAAAATCTGGCAAATAGAATATTAGGCTATTTCACTAACAACTACTGCCTGGTAAATTTTGGGATGATTATAATTTTGGGATGATTTTAATACACAAAAACTAAACTTTGAATAGTATCACAACTTATGAATCAAGAGATATCAAAAAAAAAAAAAAAAAAAGCTGATTATCGATATGAAAACTGAACATAAAAATAAATGTAGTATGGCTACTGGATTCAATGGATGAAATATGTGAAAAAAATAATAAATTAGAGACATAAGTCATGGATGTTAAGAAAAGTAGAACCAAAAGACAATGGATACAAGAAAAAGATATGTAGAAAGTTATACAAAGAACAATAAAATAAGAACATTAAAATGAGTAAATGTAATTGTGATATGTGTGTCTTGTAATGATTTGCATTTATATTTTCAAAATTAGGAGTTGAGAGCAATATATTAAAATAGAGAAACTGAAAAGAAAACTAGAGAAAATAGAAAAAAGAGGTAACTGAAACATTGAGAGACAAGAACAAGATAAACCAGATCAAACATGCAAAAGCTGCAAAGGCCTACAGTGTAATCAAATCAAATAAGGATGAATCAAAGAGTTACAATAGAGATTAAGACAGTTAGATCAAGAAACTTATATAAAGAAAATACCTACAGGGAAAAGTCCCAAACAAAACCAAAAAAATTATCAACTTTGAGATACAATGTATATCATGCTCTGATATATGTATTAAGATATACTTTGTAACTGTATCTTGGGGTTAGGTTCAATCTTATGGACTACATGATATGAAGTGGTGAATATAATTTTCACAATAATCTAAATTAGAGCTTTCCATTCTGTAGACAAGAGTTAATGAAAGTCAAGTGCATGACAGGTGCAACTAATTACTAAAACTGCATATTTGGGGAATGAATTCATTCCTAAGTAGCGTGAAAAAAAGAAAGAGATGTTTTCATAAAAGAAAACGCACCCTCCACTTGCGGCGTATCGTTAACCGATTTCGGTTCCTCCTTGGTCTTACGTGACTTGTCTACGGTGCCATAGAGATCTACATGAAAATGAAGCAAAATTTCCAATAGGTCAAGAAGAAGTCAACCCACACCTACTATCATAGCCCAAAGCATGGGCGCATATCGGGGGGGGGGGGGGGGGGATAGGGGGACATGCCCCCCCCTCAACTTTTTGAAGATAGGCGAATGTCCCCCCCCCCCCCCCCCCACCTTTTTGATTTTTTTGATTTTTTTTTTTTGCTTGTCAGAGAATTTGGGAGGAAAACTCGAGCCAAAGAAATGTGATAACCTTTTTTTTTTCTTCTTGCTTGCTTGTCAGAGAATTTGGGAGGAAAACTAGACCCTGGGGGGAGGCGGGGGGAGGGTTGTCAGAAATAATTTTCTGACAATTCGGACAGGTACAAAAGTTAAATTATGTGGTGACCCCCCCACATTTCAAAATGGATTAGCGCCACTGGTCCATAGTATGGCTGCGTGGTACAGCACACTCAGAAATGAATAAGAATCATCATGAAAAGGACTGTATACTCACTCTATTAATTGCAAGTAAATCAACTTCAGATGAATCTCTACCCACATACTTACAAGTGGACAATGACTGTGTTTTACAGACAACTGTTGGTTTTTGTTGTTTTTTTTTTACATTTTTTTTTTCTTTTAATGAAGCCATAGTATGGCTGCATGGTACAGCATACTCGGAAATGAATAAGAATCATCAGGAAAAGGACTGTATACTTGCTCTATTAATTGCAAGGAAATCAACTTCAGATGAATCATTACCCACATACTTACAAGTGGACAATGACTGTGTTTTACAGACAACTGTTGGATTTTTTTTTTTACATTTTTTTCTTTTTTTTAATGAATACGCAGAGTTAAGATTGATTATCATTTCTTTCAAGAAAAATACATTTCCACACAAAACATTGATACATCATCAGCATCTACATTTTCAGTATAGTAAACATCTCACCATTTCATAAACATATGACAGTAAGTACATGCAGTAAGTTATAACTTGTTTGAGAAATCATTCCTATTTGAATTCAACTAATACAGTAATTCTATGATTTTTAAGCAGATATACATCATGTTCATCATAGGTACATGTATTTACATCTCCAACTCAACATTGAAACTATGTTTCATTTGAGAAATATATTTTCAAATGCATTTAGCACATGAATGCAGTTCCATCACAGCAATGCTTTGCAAGAAACCAATTCCCCTTGCCTTGATTTTGTTTTCTTTTGAATAACACATGCATGCACAAGACAAGACTAAAAGTAAATGCGTCATCAAAAAGCCCATATAAAAAGAACCTAACTACACTATAGAAAAGCTGCTAATATACATCTCCATGTATATATATATATATATATATATATATATATATATATATATATATATATTTATATATATTTATGGGGGTTTTTTTAAGCTCTAATTTTCAAATATGTGAAACATGCATCTTTCTTCAATGGAGAGCAACCACTATTAAATAGAAAGTGAACTAAGGTAAGTAGAACTGAACAATATGCAATTACTTAAAGCTTAGAGAAATATAGTGGAACCGTTAATGAACCCATTAGGAAGGGTATTGAATAACTATGCCAAGCTTCTGGCAAGATGTACATGAAATAGTGATATATGATTCAACTCGGGAAACCTGATAGAGCCTTAGTATAAAGTAATAATTTCTTTCTCAATTTCCACATTATGAAGATCAGATATCATCTCTTTGGAGCTAGAAGGGCATTAACTCTGTGTCAAAGTACAGAGTTAACACCCTTCTGGCTCCACACAGATGATATGTTCATTGAAGCATAAAGAAATTTTCAAACATAGTAATCAAGTGGTCTTGCAACCAAGCATAAAAGGCACAGAATATTTGACCATGATGAGGCAACCGGCAAAGAGCTATACAGCATTTTTTTTTTCATTTGATGGCAGTCAAAAAATAAATCAGAAAAAGAAGACAAGATTTTCAAACTCCAAGTTGATTAGCAAACCAGGAAAAATTAGCAAAATACCTAATCCATTCTGTAGATATGCAAAATGCTAAGAGCTATGAAAACAATATTCTTACATTTCAATTTGAAGGCAGCAGAAGAAAGAATAGGAGGAGATGATGTGAGCAGAGACTTTTAAAACATGACAAGAATAAAAGAGCATAGACTTAAAACATGACAAGAATAAAAGAGCATAGACTTAAAACATGACAAGAATAAAAGAGAAAAAAAGGAGCAAATTCCATCAAACACCCTCAAATAAGTCATCAATTCCACCAAAAGATACTGAGGAGCAGAGTACAAGTGAATAGAAGAAGAACACACTACTGAAAGCTGGAAAGATATATGAAGTTAAAAAGAACTCTCCATGTACCATCAAAACTTCAAAAGAATTAGAGTTATTACAATCTTAAAACTACAAGAAAATGTAAGTCACAGCAATGTAAAGTTTAGAAATTGCAGGCAGCTTCAGAATAGGACTCTGAAATAAAATGTTTTAAGAGAAATGATGCTTTTAAAGTAGACTTCCACTGCAACTGTAATACAGAACACTGTGACAAAGTGCATGAAAAGTGCATGGCAAATTATTTGAAACCTTGCAACCAATGGAGGTGGTACGACACATGCTCCTGTGACGACTGCTCGGCGGTCAATTTCATACATTAACCGAATTCCTTACTTCAACCCTGGGGCCAACACTATACCTAACACTAACCCTAAACCTGACCCTAACTCCAACCCTAAACCTAACTCTAACCCCAAACCTAACCCTAAACCTAAATCTAACCCTAAACCTGACTCTAACTCTAACCCTAACCCTAACCCTAAACCTAACCCTAACTGTAAACCTAACCCAACTGTAAACCTAACCTTAAACCTAACCTAAACCCGAATCCAAACCCTAACCCTGCACCTTTGACAAAATAAAGCCCCAGAGCAAATGTCGGAACACCATCCTGGAAGCAATACAGCCGAGAGTTTTTGATGAATACAAGACAGAATGTGAACACACCCTCCGTTCCTTGGCTCTCGTCTGCTTTCTTCCACATTCCCTTAGTACCGATAAGACCTGGGTGGGAGCAATACCAAGAACTCTGTTCACATGAAACACAAAACATGCTCCATCACACTCACAGTACAAACTATCAACCTAGCCTGACTTATAGACAGGATATTTCTTCCCCTCTCAAGATGATTATTCCAAGTTAGGAATAAGTCCACACAAATAAGCCAGTTCGTGATTACAATGTACAGATAAAGGTCATCTGTACCGATTACAATCGAGTTTTATACGCTATTATTTTGTACGCACCAGGGTCATTTGTAGCATGAACTAATCACGAACTGGCCTATTAAAGTAGTTCCATTTTCCTCACTTGTTCTAGAATCATTTTCTGATATAATGGTGTAATAAAAGAAAAAATGACCGTGGGGGGGGGGATATAAATATAAATATATATATATATATATATGCATATGCTCCAGGCATAATCAAGCTTATTTTCACGGAGGGGTAGAAAAATTGCTCCTGGAAATAAGGCCAGGTACATCCACATCATTCAAAATCTCACTCTTAAAAAAATAAAATATGCATACACCTGTATATATTTCATGTGTAAGATGCTAAAAGGTGTAATCTATGCTAAAGATAAAAGCTTGAATAGGCATTTATACGTTATCTTCAATGTGAACCGCACAACTTTTTTTTTTTTAATTCAGAAAAGGATAGCCTCCAAAATACCATATCTAATCGTAGGACTTGCAGTTGTCCAAGGATTGTCCTTCACTTTTGTCTCCCCATGGTACATAGAGATAGTAACAGTAATATGCTGGACTTTAATTAGCACCTAATACATCTATGATGTCTCTAAGCGCTTTGCAGATATATTTTTACCCCAGTCATTGGATTCAGGCTTGCCCACATACAATATATGCACCTTCTCCACTCCCTGGGGAGCATTCGAGGTAGGCGTCTTTTTTCAGAAGCTCACAATGCTTAACAAACCATGACTTTTGCATCCTACTGGGTACCCATTTAGCACATGGGTGGAGAAGGGCAATGTAGATAATATGCCTTGCTCAAGGACATAAGTGCTGTGCTGGGGATTGAACCTATGACCTTCGCATCTCCAGTCAAGTGCTTAAACCACTCAACTATGGGAACATATTGCTGGAATCACACACACTTTCATTCTATCAATACTTTGCCCGCAAACTGCTGCAACATATAATGAATATACTTATGATATCAATAAAAGCAAGTCTTCTTTCTCTAATTTTGGTACATATCCTAAGCAGACAATAGCTTGTATTTTCATAGGAGCAGAGATGTATAAATATAAGATTGTAGGTTTAAAGTTGAATCCTAGAAATATAACTAAAAGAAGACAGACACTGGATGGTGTTATGCTGATGTAAGAAGATGAATAAATAAAACACATGGCAGATAAGCCTTGTGCTAAACAAGTTACCCAATAATACTACTAGTACATGAATGAATGAAGAAAAAAGGTTACTTAAAAGTCACTCACAAAACCAGAAAACGTGAAACATTTCAGTAAAAAATTATGACTTTTGTGTTAGTACACATGATGTAATATTTTTCTTTTTTTCAGAATCCCTGGAAGAATCTTTTCTTCCAAGTGGCAAACTTAATGTTCATCTTTCACAGCAACTCATCCCCCAATTCCCATGCTTTCAGATACATGTAGATAAAGATAAGATCAAGTTCTGGTTATGCAATTAAATGGTAAAAGATACTGTCTCAAAGCAATTGGGAAAGGTTAATGACGTAGAAAATTAAAATTTCTGTACACTGTGAGATTTTGGAATCATCAAAATAATAGGAAACTGACTCAGTCTCACTGAAAAGCACATGCACTGCACACAGAAATGGGTATATGGGATAACACACACATGTGGCACAAATGTTCAGCCCGAAAACTTTAGCTTTTTCTCTTTAATATTTCAAATATGAGGGCATTTGAAGAGCAATCCTTTTCAGGGGAAATTTCTAAATCTTATAAACTGACATAACGAGAAAAGCTCGCAAATTATTATTTCACTTTAACAAGAACTCAACCTTCTCTTCAAATGTAATAATGTATGAATGAATATTACACTATGCAGTAGAAGAAATTGCTAATTTGGCACGGAAAATATGCGCTGCCATTAAGAGCACGTAAATCTTCACTTTCACATGAATCAACCATTTAAAGATAAGGTTAAGTTCTGGGAATGGTGAAAAATATTTGGTGAGCTTTCTCATTCTTTTTATGTCGGTTTGGAAGAACATCATATTATAAATGTCCCCTTAAAATCTTTGCTCTTCAAATGGCCTAATATTCGAATTATGACAAGAAATAGCTGAAGTGTTCGGGCTGAACATTCATGCCACATTGTGTACAGACCCATATACCCATTTCTGTGTACAGTGCATGTGATTTTCAACAAGATTGGGTCAATTTCTTATCATTTTGATGATATCCAAAACCTCACAATATACACCAATTCTTATTTAAAGATGACAAACCTTTCCCAATTGCTTTGAGACAGTTTCCTCCACAGTGAAATCACATGACCAGAACTCAACTTCATCTTTAACATGATGTCCTAGTTTAATACACTTGATTTAAATTTTTTTCTTGAAATGTATAATGGGGATGAAGACGAAGTAAAACAAATCAACTATTAACGAACCCGCTAATTCAGATCCAGAAGTTGTGATCAGAGTAGATTTCGGCATCTTGTTCGCTGTACACATGGAATAGATTGTTAAGAGTTAGAGAAATTGTTCTGTATATACATGTATATCTCTGTACACTGGGAAAGATTTTAAAGAGAGAAAAAAAAACAGAAAAGAAATAAAACAGAAAATGGTTCGCAGACAGAAATTTGTTAAAGAAGTCCACCCTGATTACAAGTTGGTTTTAAAAGAAGCAGAACAATTAAAGAAACAGATCATTAAAGTTCTGAGGAAAATTCGATTAGAAATAAGAAAGTTATGATTTTTTAAAAGTTGTTATCAATCAAACACAAAGTGGCAACTCTGTGACGTATCCTGTGAGCTCCCCTCCCATTTGCTCTGGACTAAAAAATTGATTAATTTCCATTTTCTCTAAAGAAGATATTCAGTCATACATGCACCTTAGATATTATCACTGTTCATATGTTTTTACACATAACATGTATGAAACAGATCTATTCCTTCATAGAAAACAGAAGACAGAAAATTAAACTTTATGAAATTTTCTGTACTGAATCCTAACCCTACTTCTTATCAGATTTGGGTCAAATTTTCAGGAATCTGTTTCTCTCATATTTCTGCTTTTATTCAAATCAGCTAAAAACCAGGATGGACTTTCCCTTTAAGGGTTTTCTTTACAGCATAAATAAATTTTATTGAGTTAAATTTTAAGTTAAACCTGAGTGTGCACTTGCATTTTTGGAATAAATGAAACCACAGAAAATGTCACTGTAACCAAATTCTTTTTTAACAAATATCAATGCCATTAACTACCGAAGTTAACGTTACTTATGAACATAGGTAACAAATATTTGTGAATATAAAAATTGTGAACATTAGTCAATCCGTAGTTTCCAATTCATCCGGATTAGACAAGTTGGATCCAGTTGTCACCATCAGCGATTGCCATTGTGTGCAGTGATCGCAACAATGAAAATATCACTAATACGTCCATTTACATAGAATATGACAATATGCAAATACATGTATCCAAATTAATGTTTAAGTGTCAATGAGAAAGGAAATTAGGCATTAAGAGGGAGAGTCCCATTATAGACGGAGTTACAGCATGCCTGTCCAACTTTTTTTCAACAATTGGCGCTCAAATTCTTTTTATTTACAACATACAGGTGCTAATCGAAGAAATGTTGCTCAATTGTGGAAACAAATTGGTGTTGAAATCATGGTTTGTTGTAAGGTTTCTATTCAGGGACTCTATAAAGCAATGGTATATATCGCCCTCTGCCTACAGTCAGATGGAAAAATAAAAGAAGAAAAAAAAAAAGAAGAAACGCACCATCTGGTTTAGGCAGAACTTTCGGTTTTGGACTCTTTTCGGGTTTAGCAACTACTCCATACAATCCTGTGAAGGGAAAAAAATTGACGACGAATCATAAAAGAGTTATTGGCATAAAGTCATGAAGTCAATGTATCTGGTTAGAAAAAAATATCTGTGATATCATTCCAGAGTGCATGTGGACCTGAAAAAGTCACTGCAGAATCTGGGGTCCACACAAAGTAAAGAATTCACACATCAACTTTGAAGAATAAATACTTATTTTCAAAGAAAAAAGTCCATTAAATGTAACTCTTGAAAAGTGTTCACAACCAAAGAAACAAAGTAAAAAAAAAATCACAAGATCACAACAGCAAAAAAAGATTGACAGAGGATATGTTTTTCATTCTCAAGCAAACAATAGTCATAAAACTTGTTACCAATAACAAGCTACAAGAATTATTATAAGCTACTGAAATCCGTGAATCTGATTGGCTAATAGCAAATTTGTCATAGAAATGGGGCAGTTGTTATTAATAACAAGTTTTAAGAAACAGGACCGTGTAGTCAATTTCTAACATTCATCAAGTTCCTTACTTTAACCTCGGTTTCAGCACATTTATCTAACCCTACAATGAACCTACGGGGTAACCTCGCTATTCATAAGGACTACTATTCATAAGGACCACTTATTTATAAGGAAGCTATCCATAACGCATGACTAAATGAATAGCGGTTTTGTATGAATAGCGGTCCTTCTACATAGCGAGCAAACCATAGACAAATTACCTCGCTATTCATAAGCACTTCCCTTCATAAGGACCACTATTCATAACTATTCATAAGAACCGCTATTCATAATGCATGTTAAATGAATAGCAGTTTTCTATGAATAACGGTCCTTATGAATAGTGAGTGGACCCCGAACCTACATGTAAAACTAAATTATGACACAACCTAACCCTACATCTTTCAAGGAATAAAGCCTTGAACAGATTTCGCCAAAACACTTGTCAGATCACCCGTTTAAATGCATACATCTGGGCCCCCTTTCATAAAACTTGTTATCAGTAACAACTGCCACATTTCTATGAAAAATTTTGCTCTCAACCAATCAAATGCAAGGATTTCAGTAGCTTATAACAACTATCATAACTTGTCACTGATAACAAGTTTTATGAAACAGGACCCAGGTATCACATCATCACCCTGTGGAAAGAAGCAATTCATGTGCCTCGCACGCTTACACGTGGGTTCTAAACATTACGGTGCATGCATAGTAGGCCTATAAGAGCTTACACATTCTCTCGTCTGAAAACATGTTCATGAATGAATAACATAAGAGCTTATATGAATGTTATCACTCTTTTGTCTCTACATATCATGTTTTAGTGTTCTATACATGTACATTATACATGTACATACAGGTCTGTTTGGTGAACAGATGCATTTAGCTACTTCAAATGTACAGTATAAGAGCTTATATGAACCTTCCTTAAAAATACATGTATGTAAACTCTTTTGCTTCAACACAAGTTTAAAAGTGTTCAAATGCCCAATATATACAAATCTGTTTACTAAATAGATGCATTCGGCTACAAGTACTTCAAATATACAATATAAGAGCATACATGTATATGAACCTTTCTTTAATATACATGTAGATGTATGTAAAGACATACCGGTATGCTATGACATGTCTTGTTTAGAAGTTTATCCATGCACCAAGTATAACAGTCTATTTGGCATAGCAGATCCATCTTACCCTTTCAATTACTGTGGAAAAAGTATTATCTAAATGTAATGGCAACACAAGGAACAGGACAGATCATTCCATCTTGATGCCCTGCAGAATGCCAAAGTATTCATGTATATCGTGACATGAAAATGTCCACATCCCTGTAACATCTGTACTTGAAGATATTGGCTTATACAGAAACGTAAAGCATACACCTGTATATGATGACCAACATTGCAATCAACTAAATTCTTTGACCTTAAAATCTAAGAGACATACCCTCTGGAACAATTGGCGTCAAAGGAGGCTTTATTGTAGGTTTTTTAGTTGTTCTTTTGACCTCTCCATACTCTGGGATTTCTGAAAACCAATCATCATTGAATATTAAAGCTCACGTACATTTTTGGCAGAAAGAAGGAAACTGGAAAGAAACCTGCTAAATATAGTCTCGTGTTGTTCTCCCTGTATCAAAATATGTTCGTACGAGATTATTATTTGCTATTCCATCAATGATTTCCGGTGAAATTTTGTGTAAATATCTGTAAGAAATACTAGATCATGGCAATATACTACCCTACGGTAGGACCTCTCCATTCCGACAGCTCCCTGCACTAAAATCCAAGGGCTTCGCGCGGAGATACATGTAGCATGTGAGTCACTGCATGAAGTATACACACAATCCTCCTATTTTTTGCACGTGTATAACACTGTATATTACACACTGCAATTGTTGAGAGTTTACATCCTTGGCCCACTGTATAAATTGAGTTTTGCATCTCATTTGTTTAATAGTCCACTTAAGGAGGGTGAACTCTTCACAGCATCTTCATATTGCTGGTATCTTACTATTTATCAATAAAATTCTAAGAAATCTGACAAGTTTTTGAGGGATTACCAAAAACTACATTACCTTTAACGCATTACAGTTTAACCCTTTCAGGACAGGAAAATATTTCAGGGCAAAATTGATCACATTTTGTTCTTCAAATTGGCAACAATATTTTTCTTTTAGTGCTACATGCTTCTAATTCAAAAGGTGTAATGTCAAGTTTGAAAAATAAACAAGGTTAGGAATTTTGTCAAAAAGTTTTAAAAATTGCCAATTTTGAGAAAAAACCATGATTTTGAACCTCTCAATGTGTTGCCAGTTCAAGGGTTTTAAAGGTCATGTAAAGTTTTGGTAAGCCCTCAAAAACTGTTCGTCAGATTTCTTCAATTTTTGTTGATAAATAGCAAGATACTAGCAATACTAAGACACCGTGAAGATTTCGCCTCCTAAAGTTTATTATTAAACAAATAAGAGGCAAAAACTAATTTATGTGCCGGGACAGGCACGTAAAATCCCAACAAAGGCAGCATGTGCTATACACTGTACACACACAAATTTTTGCTCTTTTAAAATATGCATCTAGTATATTTTTAGAGCTCTGAATGAAAAGTTATTTAGCCAAACCACAAAAATGTGGTCATTTGCCTCAAAAGGGTTAATGTCTGCATATTAAGAGTTTAATGTCTGCACCCCAATAAGTGTGAATAAGATTTTATAAGTCGACAATACTCCATGACATAAACAAGACCGCTTCAATTCACATGAATTCATTCCATAAAGGTTTCATTCTTGTAAGAAAAACCGATGGCACTCCTCACTTGCCGTCATCCCGTTGTAGGCATAAGGTTTCATGCTTCACGTTAGCCCATTGCAGACATGTACATGTGTCGTGACGAAATGAACATCACAACAAATTGTCCCATAGTATTCAAAGATCCTATCTATTATGGTAAAACTACTGCATACAGAAAGTTTTGTCACTTCATATTAGCCCATGCCATAGGTTTTACTACTAACTTCATATAACACATTTGCATACAAACACACAGGCATCTATTTCTTCCTGTACAGAACTGATTGAATGCATAAGGTTTCATCACAACTCATCCCAAGTGCCAGTATAGCAAATGCTTTATGAGAAAACCTCACCCGTGAGCCCACTGAACACATACATTGTAGGATTTCATAAATTCATGACAATCCATTGTATAAGATTTTACCACTTCACGTTACCCATTGGACAGATAAGTATAAGGTTTCAGTCTCTATAGCTCATGTTTTACAATGGGTTTGAGCCTGAGCCTGCTCCAAAATCTACATCACAAAATGCAGCATTTTATCACAGCTGTCAAACAAAATTGGGGGGGGGGGGGAGGAAAGAGTACATGTATAAGGTCCTACTAATATTATTACATAACATGACTATTGTGAAAGAAAGAATATACATATAAGGGGCAAAATAATCAACTTCATTCAGACAATTAAGTGTGACCTCTTCATGCCAGAATCATAAACATTTATGAACATGTAGTAGCCATTCTACTTCAGTTTATAAAAGTATGTAAGTGTACATTCTCTCCTACATGTATAACTCTGATAAATAGCACTATACATGTGTAATGTGTATGCATGTACACGTATAAGCATCTTGTGCCAGAAACTATATATAGAGTATATACAAGATTTCATAAAATGTTTCTTACATGCTCTACATTAATTTTGATTTGTATTACTTTCAACTACCAATGAATGCAAATATATGGGTTAAATTTTAGACATGGTGTCACATACCATCAACAACTGGATCTGCCTTAGGAGTGGCTGCTTTTTTTGATCTATCAATCACTCCATATGCTGGAATTTCTGTCAAATAAATGATATTTTATTTGTTGTAAAACCTTATTTTGTTTCAGATCTACATCCTAAGATAGAGTAAAAAAAGACAATACTCCTTGTAAAATGATTTCAGCCTTTAATGGGAAAAGGATGCAAAGCTGATTTGAAAATGATTTGAAAACACCTCATCTTTAGCCTTTTTTCTGTATATTCGACAAAATCATTGCATCTATGACAAATACATATTATTATGTAGGAATAAGGTCTGATTCTTTGCATGCCCCTGGCCTGGTTTAGGTTATACCCTGAATATGTTTAATTCATGTTTCAAGTTCAAAAACGTCAGTCCAATAGTTATATACATTCTCAAAAGCATACATTTTATTTTGTGTGTTGGCCCCCTCTGTTTATTACCATCCACTATACCCCTCCCCCCTCCCCTTCAGTTTATAAAAGTATATAAGTGTACATTCCTACATGTATAACTCTGATAAATAGCACTATACATGTGTAATGTGTATGCATGTGCACGTATAAGCGCTGCATCTTGTGCCAGAAACTGTATACATATACATGTAGAGTATATACAGGATTCCATAAAAATGTTTCCTATATGCTCTACATTAATTTTGATTTGTATTACTTTCACCTACCAATGAATGCAAATATATGGGTTAAATTTCAGACATGGTGTCACATACCATCAACAACTGGATCTGCCTTAGGAGTGGCTGCTTTTTTTGATCTATCAATCACTCCATATGCTGGAATTTCTGTCAAATAAATGATATTTTATTTGTTGTAAAACCTTATTTTGTTTCAGATCTACATCCCAAGTTAGAGTAAAAAAAAAAAGACAATACTCCTTGTAAAATGATTTCAGCCTTTACCTTTTTATTACCATCAACTGTAGCTCCCCCCCCCCCTCCCCCTTCCCCCAAGGGCAATGATCTGAAAACCTACCCTCTGCTGCTGTCTTGGGTGTAGAATGACAGACTTCTCCATATGGCGAAATTTCTTTTAATGAACAGATAATTGTGACATTCATTTCAAAGAGTATCAATATATAGTTTCTAAATGCCATACAAATGTCATTCAAGCCATGAAGATTTCAATACAAACAAGGTGATCTCCTTGGTCCGAAGGAGTTTGTTATAGCAAAGTTCCAACTAGGATATACATTAGGAATAAATCTTTCATATCTTGCTTGTTCCCCTTGAATACACATAGAAAAACTGCTAAGACCATTCAAGAGATCAAGCTCCCTTCGCTTTTGTTCCATCGCTTTGAAATTGTATTATTATAATTTATGTCATCACTGAAAAAGGAAAAACAGTTATCTTGCTTGTTACAACCCCATTAACAGAAAGAGAATGGCTACAATCCTTTCACAGACATACCCTCTGCTTCTGCCTTTGGTGTTGGTCTATTAATCTCTCCATAAGGTGATATTTCTGTTTCAAAAAACATAAATTAATGTTAATCAATTTGTGCAATGTTTGTGTTATAATGTAGATGCAATGCAGTCAGGTATTTGTGTGAGATTGAATTTAATTTCATTTAAATAAACTATTTCAATTACTTTGAAATTTGAAATGTCGTTATATTGTCATGTCAGAATAGTTCTGTTATGATGTAATTGATTGTTGACAAGTGTGTAAAAAAAAATTACTGAGATAGGGCTCCCTTCACTTTGTTCCACCGCTTTGAAAAAGAATTATTATAATATATCTTATGATCACTGAAAAAGGAAAAACAGTTCTTATTTTGCTTGCTACAACCCAAATAACAGAAAGAAAATGAATTTAATTTCATTTAAATAAACTATTTCAATTACTTTGAAATTTGAAATGTCGATATATTGTCATGTCAGAATAGTTCTGTTATGATGTAATTGGTTGTTGATAATTGTGAAGAAAAAAAATTGCTGAATATGAAATGGGTCACAGGCTCTTATTGAGCCACTGACATACATGTGTGTGTGTGTGTGTGTTTGTGTGTGTGTACATGTATATATATATATATATATACATACGACTGGTCAGGGAATTTGGTGTAAAGGGGAATTTTTCAATTTGCAAAAACATTTTGGGCACTATTTTTTACCCCTTTCCATAGGGGGGAGGCATTCTATCTCTATAGATGAACTAAACTTTGTCACAAATAATAAAACATTAGTCAGGACATTATAACTTTTCTAGTATTTTATGTAAAAATTTGGGTTTCCCTTTTTAAGAAACACACTGTGTGTATATATATATATATATATATATATGTGTCCAAAAAAAATTACAATCGGACTTTCAGCATCAATAGCTTACAAAATTGTGAATTAATCTGAATGCCGTTTAAGATTATAAAATATTAACTCATTATCTGCATTTCTGCTAAAACCCCATCCGATTCTGTTCAGTAGTCACAAAGAAATAAGGAATTTTGTGACATACATCATTAGTCTTTTCCATCCAAGTTCTGACAGAAGAGAGGCTCAAAATTCCACAATCCTTTTGAACGGTTATTATGAAAAGGAAGTTACCGTTTTGTTTTTATCTTCTATAATTATTATGGGAATGCTTCACTTATTATCATAATGATCATCATTCTTGTTGTTATTGTTGTTGCAATCAAAGGGCATTTGGATGTTGTTTCTCAAAACAACATAAATCATGAATGTAAGGAGATAAGCAGTTTTCAAAGTTTGAAAGACTTTGATAATTTGTTATTGAAAATGAATGATTAAACAAAATCATGAGCCTGTTTAATGGATGACAGGTTTTGATCTTTTTAGGAAGATATTACTGACATGCTTATTTACTTTTGTCAAAGTGGTATGCGTAAAGTTTGAGTATATTAGTCAACCTGTCTATTGAGAACAAAATATTTTTATTCATGTGGAAGCGAAGAACATCCAAGTGAGAAAAGATGGAAGATAGGGATCCATGACATGCTTTTACAAAGGTTGCTATTTCTTTGGGACTGCCAAAAGAAATCGGACGGGGCCTTCACTGACAAGAAGAGAAATAGCTGTAGCTTCATAATCCAGTATGACTTTTCATATTGCAAACCAATATTTTCATAATTGATACCCTAATGCTAATGTGCTTTGTGAATCTCCCTTCTGTCAAAGACTTTAATGGAAGGGACTTACCACACAAGTTACATGAATACATGCTTCTTCGTGACTACTCAACCAAATCAGATGGGGTTTTCGCCGAAATTTAGATAATTAGTTACAATTTCATAATCTTAAACTATATTCAGATTGATTCATAATTTTGAAAGCTATTGATGATGAAAGTCTGATTGTAATCGTTTTTTTTTGGGGGGGGGGGACATACTGTATACATGTATATATTCACTTTTTTCACTGTATTTATATACTTTGGATAATTTGGCAAAGTACAGTATCTGTAAATGTACCCTCTTCAGGAATCCATGTTCTTGTGATACATACCTGTCATGATACTACATTTACTATACTTTGTGTATATTTGTCTCTAATCTACATTATATCTTAAACATGAACTTCACTGAAGTGAACATTAAGTGAAATTTAAAAAATAATAACAAACCCTCTGGCTCCTGTGCAGTTGTATTTGCTGAAGCATTACCATCTGTTGTGAGAACAATATGATTTTATTAAGATTGATTGCCATGGAAACTGCAGCATGATGGATTTCTTTAATATTTATACATAAAATTTATCCTCTTTTATTTATTAATTACATTTTAAAGCTTTTTCGTAATGGACCTGTTCAATGATAAACATGGAAGCTACAGTATGATGAACATTTTACTAAATGTGTAAGACTGCTTTTATCTGATTTTTCTTTGTTTCAATTGCTCTTTTGATTCATTTGAATTTGTAAAATGATAGTACACTTTAACAATTTTAGTTTGAAATGACATATTTTCATCAGGGGGAAAACTGAATTCACTTTGCATTCATCAGAATATCAACCAATTTTCCTCAATAGTATTTAAATAAGAACAGTGGTAATGACTGTAGCGATGCTAAACAAAATCAACTTAAAATAATGAGCAAATATTTATAAAATGTTGCAAAAGATGTTTTAAAAAGAAACCAAAATCATGAGAGGAAAAATAAAATTTGACAAACATAAAAAAAAACTTGTATTTTAATAACTAGAAGCAATGAAATCCCAATTCCCAGATGAAAAATAAACACTGCGAATTACTACATTTTTCTTCCAGAAGAAGATAATGAAGCTCAGTTGTGTTTAGAACATACATGTAAACCATATTACTTCTACAGTGATGAACATGGTCATTATACTTTGCAAGAGGCAATGTTACAATGAATGAGAATAAATGAACGTGGAAAGTAGTTTTTCACCACTATCACGCACACAGCCAGTAATGATATTTGTCTAAAAGCAGTCTACTATTAAACACTACTCTATCACCACAATATTTGCGATGACTTTCGGCAGTGTAACCAAGCGCAGAAAACTAGCTATCACATAATGCACATCAACAAATTCCCTCAAAGGATCAATAATTTCAGAAGAAGTTATATCGCATGATGAGATGTAAAAGGTGCATCATATCACTGCTGTGACTAATCTACACATGGAAAGTGTATTACAGATGGCAATGGTTCTACAACATAAACTGATTGAAGGCTACACAAGAGATACCTCTAATCGATGAAGATGAAGTTATATGTATATCAGATGATATGCTGTACAATAAGCATGTTAATGTTGCTGCTGCTAAGTAGCCACATGAATTTTCTAATACAGTTTGGCGAAAAGCAAAAACATGTTAAGACTAAGCCGGAGACAGCTTGGCATGAATCCAATTGGCTCTTTTTTCATAAAGGCCAACCATTAAAAAGTTAAACTTGGTTTAAGTTTGTTCCCTAACAAGGTCTCAGTGTTCTGTAAAAATTACGACAATTCTTTAACAAAGGGAATGAATAATATGAATCCAGCCATGAAATGAAAAATGAGAATTGCATTTCATGGTGACACGATATGTGTTTCTTCCTGTATATAGTTTAACCCTTTCAGGACAGGAATTATTTAAAGGCTAAATTGATCATATTTTGTTCTTCAAATTGGCAATGATAATATTTTTCTTGTAGTGCTACATGGTTATAATAAGGTGTGATGTTTTTTGAAACAATATCCATGGTTAAAATTTTTGTTGAAAAGTTGAAAAATTGCCAATTTTGATGAAAAACAATGATTTTGAACCTCTCAATCTGTTGCCAATTTAAGGATTTTAAAGCTTATTCTTGTTTTAAAAATTCCTGGCATCAAACGCAATATGGTCATGAAACAAAAATACATTAGTGTGTGCAAAAAATTTTGCTCTTTCTACTCATGCATCTGGTATATTTTCTAGAGCTCTGAATCAAAAGTTATTGAGCCAAACCACAAAATGTGGTCAATTGTCTTGAAAGGGTTAATGCAGAATAATTATTTTTACAAGACGGAGGGGTAAACACTTGCCACTCCATAAAACAGTGGACTACATGTAACTTGAGCCACTTAGTCGAGGTTCATATCTGGACCAATAGGCTGCTCAGATCTCACCAATAACGATAACGAGATTCTCAAGTACAGGTACCCTCTATGTCGTGTGTACATGTGAGTATGCTCGTGTGTATATATATATATATATATATATATACAGTGGAACCTCATTATAAAGAGCACTGATATAACAAACTCTCGTTATAACAAGGTGATTTTCCTGGTCCCATCTCTTTGTATTCTATTGTATTTTGGCCCTGATATAACAAGGTTTCGATATAAAGAGGTAATTTCTCTGGTCCCAAGGACCTCGTTATAACGAGATTCCACTGTATATACATTTGTATATAACAAAATATAAGTTCTGCTTCGGAATTGTAAATGTAGAGATGAATAGTAAACAAGTAAATAAAAATTCCGTTAAAATTTTTTATTTACTTGTTTACTATTTATATATATATATATATATGCATATATATAAGAGGGTAGGGAGAAGCTTAAATGAAAAATCTTGTCATTGTTTTTGTTATCGGAGAGGTCTAAGACACGCTTTAACCCTTTCAGGACAATTGACCACATTTTGTGGTTTGGCTTAATAACTTTTGATTAAGAGCTCTAAAAATTATACCAGATGCATGAGTAGAAAGAGCAAAAATTTCTGCACTCACAGTGTCCATTTTTGTTACATGACCATATTGTGTTTGATGCCAGGAATTTAAAAAAGGAGATTAAGCTTTAAAATCCTTAAATTGGCAACACATTGAGAGATTCAAAATCATTGTTTTTCATCAAAATTGGCAATTTTTTCAACGTATCGATAAAATCACTAACCATTTTTATTGTTCGAAAAGACATTACACCTATTAGAACCATCTAGCACTAAAAGAAAAATATTATTGTTGCCAATTTGAAGAACGAAATGTGATCAATTTAGCCCTTGAATAATTCCTGTCCTGAAAGGGTTAAATTAGTTTGCTTTCAAGAATACCTGCCACTATGTTCAATGAAAATGGGGGGAAAAAGGGTCTCTGAATGTCAATGGCTTTGAGCATAATCCCACTGCTGCCACTGATTCAACATCAAACACTTGATTGGTCTCAGCTTTCTTTTGTAGCATCTCAGGAACAGTGACCCCCCAAAATATATATATGTTCAGTTCCAACATGCCACCTACCACAAAAGTAAAGTAAACGAGTACATGGTAGGACGAAATTCCTTGAAAGCCAGAGTGCCTTATCAGCGAAGCTGTAGAGACATGAGACCCGACTAGTCTGCATGCATACATGAAATCTTAAGATATGAAAGTAATATACATGTAAACAAAGCTACATGTAGAAAGCCTATATGAAAAAAAAAAAATTATGAGCATTTAAAAACAGTTAACTTTGCATAAGTCGAATCTGTTGGGACAACAAAAAATATTTTGACTCATGCAAAATCCGACTTAGGAAATGTAAATAACACGTTTTGCATAATTTGGTAAAAAAAAAAAAATTGATTCGACTTAAATAGAGAAAGTTTGACTTATGCGACTTCAAGTTATGCAAGATTAACTGTACTTCCAAACAGAGCTGCAGAGATATGAAGCTTAATTTCTCTTCATAAATCAAACTTCAAGAGATGAAAGCAATGGAATCAAAGCCAGAAACCCAATATGAAAATTATCATTCATTTTTGACTACTTCCAAATAGAGCAGACACATCAAGCTCAATTTCTCTGCATACATCAAACTTTAAGAGAAGATGGAATCAAAGCTAGTAAGTATGGATTATGAGTCATCAACTATTGTCACAGCAGCGCTGCAGAGATACAGTGAGGCTACAAGTAGAATGAGAAATGGAAAGAATGCTTCCAGAAAGTGCTAAAAAGTCTTGACTTCTATTCAAAACAGTGAGTGCATCACAACATTATAAACACAGTCACAGTTTCTTCTTTGCCATACAGATGAAATATTTTTTCAAAGGACATCATGGAAAACGAAAAATGTACAACACTGTAAACACAGAGTTTACTCTTTGCAATAGAGATGAAATATACATGAAGAAAAAAACATTTTTTTTTTAAATAATACAACTTTGCAAATATAGAGTTTACTCTTTGCCATAGATAAACAAATATATAGTATGATAAAAAAAATAAAACAAGTGCACAACAACACAAGGTTTGTCTTTCGCCTTCTTCTTCAAGTACAAAAGAAAAGGCAATTATATCAAAGTAAAAGTTGTAGAGAGGGGAAAGCAATCCAGGAGTGCTTCCCCTTTTAGAATAATTTTAAGCTGCAATATGTTCTGGCATATGTACAAAGAAACATCAATCTGAACAAGATGGTACCAACATAACAGGAATTTACAACAAAACAAGTACTGAATCACTTATAAATATTTCTTTTGAGCATGAAAAGTATGATTCTTGATTCATTAAGCACTTATATAAACATGGATGTGCCCATTAAACAGACGTGATCAAATATATTCACAAACACTTAAACACCAAAGAAACAAGAACTTAAGAGAAAAAAGAGACAGTAACTTTAAATCATATCCACAAATCCATTCTGCAACTTTATCCTTTTTGTTTTTGTTTATCTTTCTTTTTTCCTTCTAATTTGGTGCAAAATCATGTATTTATCTTTCAACTATAACTGTGGTTACATAACAAAAACTGAGTTATGGATTAAAAATAACTTCTTTTGTATCTAAATGGTCACATAATGGAGTTATTTCTTTTGGAGTCTATGTTTCTTCATAGTCAGTCTCAGGACCAAAGAAGCCCAAACAGGCAGTTTTCTTGTTTGTTGGCTGGTTGTTTTATTTTCCAATCAAAAGAAATCTAATAGGCCTAAAATATAATTTCTTGACTAATGTGATAATACCAATTGGATATACTGTATAAAACCAAAAAAAGATGCTGCATCCAAAAAGTTGAACAAAATGTGAAAAAATGATGAAAAGCCAATGCACATTCAAATAGAAATGGAAACAAACAAAAGTAAATTTCTTCCTTTAGCCAGAACTTATAAAAACAGCTTCAATGGAATAACTCAACTTCAAAAAAGAACACAGAAAGAAGAACTGCAATGACTGCCAGAAGAAAGAATAAAAAAACAAACCACTGCACACTGTTTCTGACAACACCAATCAAACGAATGGACTACACCCATAATCAGTTCAAAACCACACATCTCATTTTCTGATTCTGAAAAATTTCATCAAACGGCACTAATTTGGGGGCTTTTCAATTTATTAAATTTGCCAGATGTTAGAATTTTCAAATTGTGCAATATTTTAGTTAAATGTTTGTTTTTTTTCTCTCACTTCTCTAACTTTCAATCTGTTGAAAAATTTCAAAATTTCCAATTGCCATAATATGTGAGTTTTCCAAATTTCCAATTGTGGGAATGTTGTCATTTTCAAGGTCTGTCAAATGTCTAAACTTTTTCATTTCAAAATTCTTGTAATTTAACATACTTCCAATGCAATGTTAGAAATCAGTTTGTGGGTATTACTATTGTCAACATTTGAATCTGTATTATGTACATTTATCTTGAAAACAGATAGTGACTGGTTCACTGTGTTGAATAAAATTTATTTACACAAGGTGTGGGATCCACAGCAAATTTTTAACAAATTGATCTGTTGTAAATGCACTTTCAAAAACAGTGAAAAATATGATTATTTGGCATACAAAATAGGACTCTGCAAAGATATATCATACTGCAATAAATTTGAGGTGTGCGGTTTCTTTCACTGACTGGGTGTAGTACATTTTGTAGCCTGGGCCTGCCCAAAGCCCCACCCCTGAAACACATATTAAATGACCTTTACTCCTTGAGCAATGTCAGTGATAATAGGGTGAAGTGATCTGGACGAGTCCTCAAGATATTGCAACATCACAGTAGACAGCCCATGAGACCGACAGCCACAGAAGACTGACAATGTCGCTCCCATGAACTCTCAGAAAACTTGTCAGATGGCCCACAAGACCAACATGACAGTCTTGTGAGCTGATGGTCTGGTGGCCTCACAGATAACTTTTCAGAAAGCCTGTGAGACCAAACATTGCCACACTGCCAATCTCCTAGCCATCGGTCTCATGAGGTGTAGCCAGAACTGGCTAGAACACATCATTTACCACTATTTACCTGCAAATTAACCACTGCCAAGCATAATACCAGCCCAAGTAAGCTCCAACACCAAATAGCAAAATGAAGCCCTATTACCAAAAAGACTGCACTAACCACCATCATCTTGCCCCAACTAACACCAGCTTGCATTAGCACCAAGTAACACCGTCTATTAACACCTGACCAAATGCAACTCAAGACGTTTTATTTGGGTAGCACCTTTATGTTATTCGGCACCAGAAGCAGCAATACTTTGCTTGTACCAAGAGTAATTTGGCACCAGATACAGGAAATATTTGCTGAACATGGTGCAGTTTGGCACTAGATGAGGTCATACGTAACCCTGCGTAATGCTACTTGCTGCTAGATGATGCTACTTGGAAAATAATTGGCACAAGATGGCAGTGGTATTTATTGCTACATTACCATAGGAAATGTACCAATAATGTACCGATAAATATTACTGTCCAAATGATTTTTTTTTGCATTAAAAATGTGCTCACTACAAGATAAACACCCTTGCATGGTACTCCTTGGTGGTAGATGCTTTATGCAAATAATTGAAGCAAGATGTTACAAATGAATAGGACTGTTAAACAATTTTTTTTTCTTTTTGCATGAGAAATGTGCTCACAGCAAGATTAAAATTCCAGCCACAAACCTGAAGGATATTCTTGTTTTTTACTGCTTCTTCTAATAGGCGGTTTAGGTTTGACTTTGGGTTTTGTTGGACTACTGGGGTGGAAGGAGTCTGATGAAAGCATGAGGGAGAGATAAATGGAAAGAACCATAGAATTATCATTCTAGAAGAAAGATTACAAGAGCAAAATTCTGGCAAACATTCCTAAAAAGGAACCTTACACTGGGGAAAATATAACAATTATCACATCAGAAGCAAAAACATGAGCTCAAAAAGTACAGCTAATATGAACCCTTTTTATAGAGACCTTGAATGGGACCAAAAGCATCATAAAATTGATAAAGCAAGAACAGATGTGCAAAAATTTTGAGGGCTGGTGTCTGTTCAAAGGGACCCTAATCCTGGAGAGAATCAGATAATTCAAATTTTGAAAGGAAGAACACAACCCCCCCCCCCCCCAAAAAAAAAAAAAAAAAAAAAAAAAATGAAAATAAAAATAAATAAATAAATAAATAAATAAATAAAATAATGATAAAATAATAATAATTAATAAAAATTTAAAAAATAATATTAAAAAAATTAAATAAATTAAATAAATAAATAAAGAATAAAATCAAATGAATAAATAAATAAATGAATACAAAATTTGTAAGGGGATGTTGTCCATTTAAAGGGACCCTGACCTGGAAAAAAGGAGGTACACAAAGTTTCTACAGGATTGATGTCTTTGACTAGTTATAATAAATTTAAAGGGACAATAGTACAGGATCAGGAGGTTGACATCATAAATGGAGCATTGTGGGAGCAGCTCTGGCCAAAAACACAGAATGCAACAGATTGAGGGTGTCCTTATAGTGTAAAACCTTGTTAATAACAGGGAAAGTGTTGATATAACAAATTTAAAGGGACAATAGTACAGGATCAAGAGGTTGACATCATAACTGGAGCACTGTGGGAGCAGCTCTGGCCAAAAACACAGAATGCAACAGACAGAGGGTGTCCTTACAGTGTAAAACCTTGTTAATAAAAGGGAAAGTGTCCCCATACTTGCAGCTGGCATTGATTTCCTGAAACTGTCAGTGAACTTTTCCCAATCACAAAATGTATTACATGTATAGCTTTTCTCCAGTACCAATTTAGCAGGTGCAATAGTGACAAAACAATTCCACTTACTGCAAAGCTTTGTTTTTCTTTTAATTTTCCAGCTCCCCTTTTCTAAGAGTAGCTTCATTTACAGTTATTGGCATAATAAATAGTAAGGAACACAAACTGCTTTGCAATTAGTTCTCAATGGGTGATTAAACTTTGATTAAAATGCATTAGTTATCAGCAGGTACAACAAATAGTAAAAATGTAACTTATATAAATGTTTTACAAAACACACAACAGAACGTATACATATTTGTCTCTGTTTGTGAGTGTAATACAGATTTGTAGTGTCTGTCTAATCATAATATACAGGCTTCATGATTTGCATAAATTAGTAGCTACACTGAATATTCTACATATCAATAAGAGAGAGCACTCAGTACATGTAAATCCAGCATGAAAGTAAAATTTAAAAAAATAAAAAATAAAAAGTTAAGGTTATAGGCTTTCAGATGGTAGCTGTAAAATACATAACAATACAAAATATATATATATATACATCTTTCTTTGATGGATGCTGAGGAAAGTATACAATTAATGAAACATTGAGAAAACAAAACAAAAAAACTGCAAAGGGCATGACCGATATAACATAAAATTAAAAATCAACAACACAAACTCATAGAAACAATAAATGGGATCATTACAACTGTGGTGACTGTTCATTTTCTTCGGGAAATATGTGAGAAAGAAAGGACAGTATTACTTGACTGTTGAGAGTCAGAAGGTGTGAATCTTTAAAGGGAAGGTTGAGTTCTGGAAAAGGTAAAAAATTATTTGTGAACTTTCTCATTCTCTTTATTACAATTTCAAAGATTATCATTATAGTAGAAATGTCCACAGAAAATGATTCCTCTTCACATGCCCTCACGTTCAAAATATTACACGAAACAGGTGAAATGTTCCAGCTGAACATGTATGTGCAGTCCCATATACACATTTCTGTGTGCAGTGCATGTAACTCTCTGCAGGATTGAGTCAATTTCTTCTCATTTTGGTGATTCCAAAACCTTACAGCATACACCAATTCTTGTGTAATATATAATCAACCTTTCCCAATTGCTTTGAGGCAGTTTCTTTCACAATGTAAACACACGACCAGAACTCAACTTTATCTTTAAATAAACTAACATGCTTTTGGATCTAAGCAGACGAAGACCATAGGGTCCATGATCAATGCAATCTTTTTTTTAAATACAAGTTAATAACTGAAGAAAGTGAGTAAGCAATGACAGATTTTCTTCTTAATCATTACTATGCCGTGGGTAGCAAAACCCGCCTAAAAATTGGAGGGTTGAACATCTCGTTTATACTCTGAATTGCTTTAAAATTCTTCCTCATAGAGAAACCTGAGCTTTCAATGTCATTTTTTATTCTTATGCAATGCCCAGTTTCCTCAAGAAAAAAAAATCATAGAAAGTTAATAGTTAACTCTTTGAGAGTTCATTTTTGACAAATGCTCAAGAAACTGGTGGCATGGAAAGGGTTAAGGACGGAGAAAAGGAAATGCAAGTAAGGTTCAGGCAAGAAATCAACAATCTTTAGGGGACAAAGGGCAGTAGAATTTTCAAGCATGTAGAATTTTCAAGCATAAAGAAAATTCACGGAAACTTAGTGAGAAATAATAAATGCTAAAACAAAGACAGAGAAATAAGGTTTCTGGGTTAAGGTCAGCTAAGAGAACAACAATGAATGGGAAAATAAGGGCATTATGATTTGTAAGCATACATTAAAATCAAGGAAACTTACTAAAAACAATAAAAAAATTTTAAAAGAGAGAAGAAAAAAAATTCAGTGAAGACCAGGAAAGAAAAAAAATGACTTGATGAGATACAGAAAGCAAGATTTGTAAGCATGCAGCAAACCCTAAGATGCTTAGTAAACATTAACAAAACCAAAAAGAAAGAAAAGAAAAAGGTTTTGAGAAGAGAAATTAACAACAGGTGATATAGAAAGTGAAGTCAGCACACAAGATTTGTAAGCATGCAGTGAAATCTAAGAAATTCAGTACAAGAACTACAAAATAAAGATGGGAGAAAACAGAAAGTAACTAGAGATCGGGGAAGAGAGGAATTAACAACAGGAGGACTAGAATCTACTGGCAGTAAGCAAATTTAGCAAGCATGCATTCTGACCAACCTTGCTGTGGGCGAGCAGAGAGCGCCCCCGTTGGCCGCACTGGTTCCGAGCCTCTCCTCTCCACGTGCGTATAGTACACTACAGCGATTAATATTTTTTTATTATATTTTTTTTATTATTCAGTTGTTGGTGATGGTTGCAGATGAAGCGTTATGCGAGATGCAAAGCATAGAAGGTAGACACCAGAAAAGAAAGAGAAGGAAAGAGAAAGAGAGACGGAAAGAGAAAGAGAGAGAAGGAAATAGAAAGAGAGATATGAAAAGAAAGTGAGTCCAGTAAATGATAGAGGGAAAGGAAAGTAGAAAAGGGGTAAACGATAGAGAGCCAGAAAAGTGAATGTGAAATGGAGAGATGGAGAGAACGAGAGAAACATGTTTTCACTATGTTAGTAATTCTTCTAATGCACTGGAGCAGATATTTGTAAAAGCCGAGGAGAAAAAATGAAAGAATAAGCCAGCTCGGAATTAGTATACATGGTACAAATGACCCTGAAATTACCCCTATTTGTACACGCATGCGCATCTGTTTTGGTGTACGCTCTACTTGTTTAAAATGTAAAATCACACCGGTGCGCACATAATGATGCGTACACTATGAAAGCATATAGAGGTCAATTGTACTCGGTACCTTTATTTACACATGCGCAAATTGTGCAAATTACGAACTGGCTTATCATAGTCATGACTGGTATCTTTTGTCTACACTCTACAAAATTAAGAGAAAGAAAAAAAAACACAGCCACATTTTAGTGTGTCAGCTTAAAATGTAGCATTGCCTACAAGGTGATATTAGGCATAAATTCTGAAGTCACAATGAATGTCAATTTTGCTGGTACATGTATCTTGAACTGACTTAAACTGACTCCAAAGTTCCAACAAATCCAATGAAGTTCAATTCCCAACCTCATTTACTGAACACAAAAAAAGTTTCGACTTTTACAATTACCACTTGAAATCTGGAAGCAAATCATTACATTTGATATAGACATATTCCTTGTCAAATCTTGATAACGGCGTGCTCTCAAAATGGTCATATAAGAGTACATGTATTGCCTAATTGATATGATAGTGGATGTACACGTTGCTAGAGTAAGGTTGCATTTCAGTCTGAATAGCTAAAGAGAGTTTTATGTAGAGATTCAGAAGAAGTACAGTGCATTAGAAGAAAAAAAAGAGTCTACCCAATTTGGTAGCTTCTAATTAAACAGTTAACCTCTGTGCTCTTGAAATTCATGTCATAGTAAAGAGCAACTAATATTCTGTGTAATGATACCTGGGCCGTCAATATGGAATACTGTCCCTCAAGGGAATAGAAATAGAAGTTCTGGTCAAGTGTTCAAAACCAATCTTAAAAAGTATCTGTTGAATTTGGCCTATAATTACCATTACCTTTCACGTCCGTACCTCTCCTATTGCACTACTGTTTATTGTCATCTATTGCACAAGTTGCACCTTGAGCATTTGATCATCCAGTGGATTTGGCACCTTATAAATCTTATATATTAATATCATATATTATTATTCATAACTTCGCTGCCACAGATGACTGGGCAAACAACAAGTTACTCTTCACTATGAAATACATTTCAAAGTGACATTGGTTATAACCTTTTAATAAGCCAGTAGTACATGGTACAAAAGACCCTGAAATGACCCCACATTGTATGCACACGTGCACATTTTTTGGTGGACACGGTACTTGTTTATCATGTAAAATCATACTGGTGCGCTCATTGTGGTGAGTACAGAATGACAGCGCATAAAGGTCTATTGTACTCGGTACAAATGATCTTCACCTGCACATGCGCAAATTGTAATTACGAATTGGCTTATTAGAAGCTATCAAAGTTGAGTATACCTTTTTATACGCACTGTATGGAAACCTAAGCCGTTAAAGCAGAGGCAGATGAGAAGGAAATGACACTCAGTATGGAAGTAATACTCCAGCCACACCAACAGGACCGACAACAGGGCCATGTTTCATAAAACTGATCATCAATAACAACCGGCACATATCTATGACAAATTTGCTCTCAGCCAATCAGATGCAAGTATTTCAGTAGCTTATAACAGTTACTGCAACTTGTTATTGATAACAAGTTTTATGAAACAGGCCCAGATCAAACAAAAACATTGTTACACTGAATGGCCAAGGATTGGTCGATTCGGAATCGGTTTGCTGTCGGTTTGTCAGTATGACTGAGCTATAGATAGAGATGGAGATTCTCAGTTACAACAGTAGAATGAAGTTGAAGGGAAGCTCGAGTTCTGGGAAAGGTAAAAGATAATTTGCAAGCTTTCTCATTCTTTTTATGTTACTTTTTTATAGTAGATATGTCCCCCAAAAGGATTGCTCTTCAAATGCTCTCACATTCAAAATATGACGAAACATTTGAGTGTAGTTCCATGTACACATTTCTATGTGCAGGGCATGTGACTCTCAGAAGGATTGAGTCAATTTCTTATCATTTTGTTGATTCCAAAACCTTACAGCATACACCAATTCTCACGTGCTATATATAATTAACCTTTCCCAACTGCTTTGAGACAGCTTCTCTCACAATTCAATCTCAATGACCAAAACTCAACTTTATCTTTAACATTAACCCAACACAAACAGTAAATATAATTCCTTGCCTTGGACCTAAAATCAAACTTACAGGCAAAAAGAGCACAAGCTGGCTTAGATAATAGACTGTGTTTGGTTAAAGTGATAGCACCTCGAGGGCAGTCTCATATCAACTCTAACCATGAAATTGGTCTGTAGACAAAAATGTACTGAAGCGGAAAAAAATCAGGGCTGAAAGCCCAATAGCTTGTTTTGAGAACCATGTATATGCCGATTTTAACAGGATGATTGACATGAGACAAACCCTCAATCCATAAATATGGGAATCTAAACTCTACAGATCATGAGTGAGGAGTACACGTTTAACCAAGAAAGCTATACCTGATATATGGTAAAGAAGACAAAAGAAACATGTGTTAACCCTTTCAGGAGGGGAGTTATCTAAGGGCAAAATTGGTCACATTTTGTTCTTCAAATTGGCAATAATAATATTTTTCTGTTAAAGCTAAATGGTTTTAATTAGGAGTGATGTCTTTGAAAACAATAAACATAGTTAGGGATCTCATAGAAAAGTTTTTAAAAATTGCCAATTTTGATGAAAAACAATGATTTTGAACCTCTCAATATGTTCCAAATTCAAGAATTTTAAAGATTATTCTCGTTTTTAAAATTTCTGGCATCAAATGCAATATGGCCATAATGCAACAAAAATGGACATACATGTACTATGAGCAGGTATTTTGCTCTTTCTACTCGTTCATCTGGTATGATTTTTAGGGCTCTGAATCAAAAGTTATTGAGCCATACCACAAAATGTGGTCAATTGTATCGGAAGGGTTAACAGACCAAACATACAGTGATATTGATGCATGTAGAGTATATGAAACTGTGCATTTACATGTTTATGATAGAGAGAGACCTACATGTTGCCCAGTTCAACTACTATGAATTCTGTAATGAATGGGAAGCAAAACTTGTGCTTGCCTACTTGATACAATGTAGCAATGTCCTCTACAATGTACTGCAAATTATACAATATGCATATGGCTATTATGGTGGATATACAAGTAATAATGCAGACCAATGTATATGTATGTAAACTGTATAAAAAGTACAACAAAAACATCCAACTTGCACACACTCACAGATAGCGACCCACAATGTACATATATACATGTACATATACGTACCACAGATACAAAAGGTACATATACGATGACAAATACACCACAAAAAGAATAAAATTACATAATATGAAAATACATAATGTATTATAAAAGACTTATGATTGAATGGATGTATGCCCAGTGCGTGCACTATATACTGGAGAGGAAGATGCTAAAAACATGTCAGATATAACCGGTAAGGAAGTTTAATCTTTCCAATCTCAAGTAAACTTGTACTTGTATTATTTTGATGTTAAAAATTTAATCAAATCCTATTCCACAGGCCATGCAGAAGATAAAATGGATACATTTTCTATTCTTGCAATACAGTTAAACAGATTTTTCTTTTAAAATGAAAAGAACACCACCAAAAACAAACTTCACCAAGGACAAAAAAAAAATAATACCCATGCTAAAACTTAGGTTTTGCCCATAAGAAAAACTAGAAAAGCAATCCAGATATTTCTAGAAATATTAACAGCCAGCATATCAAATTATCTTTCTATCACATTCAAAACATGCATAAGCTGCATGCTTACTCATTTAAAAGCATTAATTACACAGTGAGTTTTCCCTTCTTTTTCACTTTTCCATCCCCCCCCCCCCCACTCATTCGTTAGAGACTATCATATTTCTCCTCCATTTTGTAAAATCACACATGTAAGTAAACATGAATCCAATTTAAGGCTGGAATGCAAGGGACCATTATCTTGTAACAAGGCACTGTGCTACTACCTTTAGAAAGATTTAATTAGTTTCCCTATGCATTAGAAAAATCCAACATTTACAGACACTTACCCTATCTGTTTCAAAACACTGGAATGATTTACCACTTACAATCAGATAGCCTTCATCAGTCACATTTCTATTTAAATTAACAGTTTGCAATTGTTACATTGTTTTTCTCACTACAGGTATTTGTAATTGTTTGAATTTAATGTAAGCGCTTTGGGCCTCATTGGAAAAGTGCAGTATAAGTAGTAATAGTAATAATAATAATAATAATAATAATAATAATAATAATAATAATAATAATAATAATAATAATAATAATAATAATAATAATAATAATAATAATAATAATAATAATAATAATAATAATAATAATAATAATAATAATAATAATAATAATAATAATAATAAAAATAAAAATAATAATAATAATAATAATAATAATAATAAATAAATAATAATAATAATAATAAAAATAATAATAATAATAAAAATAATAATAATAATAATAATAATAGTAATAATAATAGTAATAGTAATAGTAATAATAATAATAATAATAATAATAATAATAATAATAATAATAATAATAATAATAATTTTAAAAAAAGAAATATGTCGCATTTTAAAATAAGAAAGGAACATGGACAATACCTGACCAGACCATGACAACAACAAAGGGAAAGTGACAGAAACACAATGCACAAAAGGTTATATACATGTACATGTATGGGGTGCACACATACATGTAGACATGACATAGCAATATCTAGATCAAATTCTTCCTACATTTCAACAAGAAAAATTCAGGAAGAATATTGTTAGATTTTTTTTTTTTTTTATATATATGAAACATACATTCCGAAACACCAAGACAGAAGAAGGAAGAAAATACTGCAAAAGCAAGGAATTTTTTCGAATTGTACAAAACATGCTTGAGCGATAATTCCTGAACTGTAAAATTCAATCACTGCCTAATTCCCAAGTTCAAAGCATAAACACGGGCCATGCTTTTCTGAATCGCCCTTACAAAAAAACCCTCACTTTTGCAGTATGGAGAGAAAAGAAAAAAGAAACAGAAAAGTAACACAATGCACAGACGGTTAATACAGAGTGAGTTTTATACAGGGAGTGCACCCATAGTATACATTTAGACATTCAAATGATCTTTCAACCAAATCTCTACCTTCTGTCCCTGTACTCTGAGGGGTTGAGGGCAACGGCAAGTTTGGCTTTCGCCTTACTTCCGAGCCCCACCGCCGCGGCCTCGATTCGTAGTTGGCTGTGTGGTATATTCGGGCTGCTTGCCAGGAGAAGGGGGTGGTATAAGGAAAGGTTGGTATAAGGAGAGGTTGGATAGCGGAAGAGGTAAGGAAAGAGGACAATCGTAAAAAAAAAAATAAATAAATAAAATAAATAATAAATTTGCACTTCAATAAAATCAAGAAGCCTCTTTTAGAAATTATCCACAATTCATCAATCTTGCAACAACAAAAATCAAACTCTCCCTCATTTAATTTCCCATGCTGTACTCAATCTGTATTGAACGGTCAAGCAAAAGATAATTAATCAAACCGTTGCTAATATTTCAAAACCACTGCAAGTCTCCTTAATATGCTGCTCCATGGAGAGGAAAATTACATAGAATTGCTGGACACTAAAGGAGAAAAAGAAAATTATCCTCTGATATTCATTACAAATTTTTGATAACTACTGTATCTTATACAGGGTTACAGCAATACCAAATTTGACCTTATCCTCAAAAAAAACCCCTTAAACAAATTTACGTGTGGAACTCTGTTTAGGGAATCAATTGTAATGCATGCTCCATTGTAAGGATTCATATGGATTCTACATGGACAGGATCCGAAGAAACAGGGTTTAAATCTCCTCTCTTAATGCCCTATCAAGACTGCAAACACCCACTGAATAAAACTTGCTTCTGAACGAAACATGCAAGGAAACCAAGCTGCAAAACAACCCTTAAATACCTCCCCCCTTCAATAAATTAGAGGTTCTCCGGAAAAGAAAATAGACTGAGTTGCTTTAAATTCTTGTGGAAGGAAAATCGATATCCAGTTGCGTCAAATTCCACGTTTTCCCCTAGCGGGAATGATAAACCAACTCAGATTTTCATATATTTTTCATATATCATGGCCTCATAATATCAAAAAGGGCCACCACAGCAACAACAAAAAAAGGACTTTGATCATGTGACCACACTTTAGTTATAATGAAATAAAGAAGGAAACGGTGTTTGCTCTGACGCAAAATGCATGCTCCCATAACCTAAGCGCACTGCAGCGTCAAGTACAATGTGCCAAAACGAAAGTGAGAACACACCCAGGCACACAAAATCCCAGGCAATAATAACCGCACAGTTATTTTACCTGGTTGCACTATGATGGTACATGTAGTTTTTATCATGACTTGAAAAAGGATAAGAAAATGAAGCCATTTTACTGAGTGAAAGCTTTGTAACCTCTTGCCCCTATAGACATGGGAATGTGACAACAGTAATCACAACACAAGTAACACATACAGTCAGGGGTGGATGTCCCTTTTTGGGGGTTATGTTTTTGCTTGTCACAGAATTTTGGAGTAAAAAGACCCCGAAAACTGCTGATGACCTTTTCGTTTCTTTCTTTTTTTTGCTTGTCAGAGAACGTTCCGAATGTTGTTCCCCCTGCAGTAATATGAATATTAATCTTCATAACTACATGTAACTCAGTTATCATACATGTACATTATATTAAAGTATGTAATTTTTTTTTCTGGTAATGAGGGGTTTTATGCCTTTTTACCTCTAAAACCAATGAGAATATGATACCAAACCAGTAATACCCCTACCCATAGGTAAACGCATACATTATAAATTCAATTTACTTTCAGCTGGATGAATGGATTTATGCCCTTTTGGCCCTGCAGCATATACCTCCATTACCGGGAATCTGAGTCTAAAATCTAAATGACTTACATGCATTATATCTAATATGTATGTATAAAATCAATATTTTTCATGGCAATGAAGAGATTTATGCCCTTTTGGCTCCAAAGCCATGAAAACTACGTAATTAAGGAGTCACTCCTACATGTACATGTAAACAAAGGAACATGCATGAATAAATTGTCGATTGAGAGCCAGAAGGGCATGAACACAGAATTAATGCCCTTATAGCTCTCAGCAGACATTTATTTATTTATAGCTTAAAAAGATGATTTATGCCCTTATGCCTTTGCAGTAATATGCATATATACCTTCATTACTGGGCTTTGGTGTCCACCTAGATGATGACTGGTTGATTTCATCATATAGCAAATCTTCACCACCTACGAAACAAGAAGATACATTCAATATTAAAATAATTGAATAAAACACACACAAAAAAAGGAATAGTAAATATAGATTAAATATTCATGGTAATAATGTAATAAACAATATTGGATAAATGATAGGATGTAAATTATACTAATAGCTTGGATTGAGAAATATATGCACTTCAGCAGGAAGAAACAAAATACACAAGGGATATTAACTCTTTCCCAGCTTTGTTCGACTAATGAAACAAACAGTGGACTGCCATGTTCGACTTTTGTCGCACACGCAGTACTATGGGTGTACCACAATCCTCCAAACTATGTGGCAGTGCTGGGTTTGATCCATAGCGGATAAAGAGTTAATAGGTCAAGATTATTGATAACATGATGAAAAGGGACACAATACAGGTAAAAGTATAGTATATTATTCATTCTTTCATTCAATCTTTCTTTCTCAATCTATCTCTCATTCTCTTTCTCTTTTCTCAAGTATTAATCCTCTAAAAACTTACATTACAGACCAGTGCGAAAGATATTTTCTCTTTTGTTCCTCTCTTTCTCTCTCTCTCTCTCTCTCTCTTGAAATTTCTAAGTGAAGAGCTGTACAAGAGAGGCGACTGATTGCAAAAAGAGCCTTGAGGTACAACAAGCTCATTCATATTCATGTGCATGTACCACTGCACGCTCTTTCATTTAGAGAAAGGAAACCCAATTCTGTCCGGAAACGGCTAGAGCTTCAGAGCTTGAGATTTATCTCAAGGTGAAAGTGGTCAAAGGCACAACATAAAAAAAACAGTAGTCTAAAAATCTTTATGAATCCTCCTGCTACATGTACATGTAGTGTATGATGTAAACCAACAGTATAATATACTGTTACACATTACGTTAACTCTTTGTATGGCACAATAACACTCTTCTATGTGCTTTGTGTATAAAGTCTGTGCCAAATGGCACCATGGCACAGTAAGTGTTAATCATATTTATAACTCAAAATGGAAAAAGGAGAATTTGCAGTATAATGCAAGTGCATAGTGAATGTATCTTACTCTCAGTATAAAGAGGTCATAGTTTCAACCGTCACTTTTGAACTCAGCCACAAACATTCGGGTGACCCACAACAACTGACTGGATCTATAATTTACCATCGCTCTACACCATTGGATTACCTCTGAAACTATAATGCGCCTGCTGAAGCCTCATGCGACTGCGAATTTCACTGGGCTTGACCAGGGGGTCGTGGACCACCGCTTCCGAAGAAACGGATCTCTTGCGGGGTACAAACTCAGGGGTGTAGCCTATTGGTGGGGGTGGGGGGGTTGGCACCATCGGGGAGGGGTGGGGGGGGGGAGGGGAGGGGCAAGGTGCATCATGCAACGAGTATGCAAATATCAACACCATCAATTTCATGCAATTGGACCAAGTATTACATATATCAAATTAGATATTAATTACATTACAAATGCATAACATTTATTCATATACTCAGATAAAATGGGTATTTAACAATCAAACAGAAATATCAAAAGGAAAATCAAATTAATATAGGGTATATAAACCGATCCTCACAAAAATTTAGGAGAATTTGTATGTACGCATGGAATTGCCATTGAAATAAAATAATATTGTATGGATAAATAAAAGAAAAATGGAATATAGATTCGATTTAGATTATAAACCATGACACAGCACAGAACAAATGAAACACGCATATTAAAAGATAATGTATTGAAAAAATGTTTCCCCACAAGATGGAAGATTATTTTTTTTAAAGGCAGATCAAATAAAATAATATAGAAATTCCGAAATTGGAATAATGGACAAAAGTCAAGGGACAAATCAATACATTTCGAGGGAAACAACCCAAAGAGATGATAAATAGATGATGAAATAAATCATTACAACAAAACGTTATTAAGGGTAACAATTTTGCAATGTTCAACAACACAAGATAAGAACAAATATAATAAGAACATACAGAGAAAAAAAATTGCCATGTCATAATTTTGCGGGGAAAAAAATACAAAGCCAGATGAGACCAAAGTAAGGGCATATGCAGTGTGAAGGACGGAAACAAGCTCAAAGACAAAACATTGCCATACACAAAGAAATGAAAAAAAACAAGGTCAGGATAATTACATGACAACATTTAAATAATCAGAATAAAATTTGAACCGACAAATACACACAGGAGTACCATGGAGGTGTGGAGAACAGCAAGGGGTTACACAACAACCCAGCACACATCCCATAAAAAGAAGCAGGAATTTATTAAGGCATTGCAAAAATTAAAAATATGTAAGGAAATTGCAGGGGAAAAAAACCACCACACACATGTGCGTACAATAACGACAACGACATTGATGGATAATACGGACAGTACAGGTACACAAGTAGGGTAAGAAAAGCCAAGAAACAATATTCATTGTACAACATTGCAGACAAGTGCATTAGTTTGGGGTTATACCATTTGTTGATTAGGGAATGAGGGGAGGAAAGGATAGCCAACGTAATTGAGGGATGGAAGGATGGAGAAAATTTAGAAAGGATAAATTAGAACAAGATTCAGGATAGTTAATACAATTTCACCAATTCTATTTATTTATTTATTTTTTTTTTTTTTTAAATCCACTACGCTCTAAAAGGGTACTGACTACCAACTTCAAAGTAAGGAGGGTTTTATAAGCTTATCAAAAAGACGTTCAATACAATTTGACTCTAGGTTCCACAAAAGTACTTTTTGAGTTCTGAAACTCCATCTAAAGATAGCTGTGTGGATATTCACAACGCATTAGATATAAACGTATTCCTTTTCCAGAATACAAGGCTCAGAGGAGGCCAGTGCACATAGGCCCCTAAATTTCAAGTCAAGGCCCCTAAAAAAAATTAAAACTTAGTCAGGGGCCCCCTTACACAAAATACCCCCAAATTTTAATTAATTTAATGACAAATGTTGATATGGAACCTTGCTGAATGTCTTAAAATCTAGGCACATTTTGATTTTATCAGTACTGTACATGCAAAATAACAAATTTCTCATTGAATCACATCTGTTACGAAGGGAGAATTCCTTTTTCTTCTTCTTCTATTTTGACGAAACTCAAACACAAAAAAAGAAACCTACAAGCTTCACTGTCCATCACACAGCCTGATTAAAACTTTTGATGGGATGGGATTGGTGAAGGTTATTTCATACCAATGCTACTACTTTTAAGGGCAGATAAATAGCCTTACAACCTGGTACGACTACATGGAGGAAGCAAAAAAGCATCAAATATTTCATACAGAGGAAAAGCAAGCTGTAACCGTTTTGCTACTGAAAGCCCCAGTAAAACTTTCCATTTAATTCTGCTCACAAACAAACTATGTTCTGAATGAAATAAAATACACCATTTCCCAATATTATCCTTGGAGTTATATAATGCAAGATGTAATTGAGCTCTTATTAGCAACAGAGATGCTGGCTCCAGTATGTAGAGCCATTTCCAATCATAACATGAATGGCAATACATGAAAGAACATGCATATTCCCTTACATATATACATGTACATGTAGGTATATGATGTATGTAGTATATAAAACAGAGGTATATTCATGCTAATAAATAATTCATACAATTGCCTGGCAGGGTTTAAAGTGTTATATTCATAAAGCTGTTCGTAAAGTTACGCATGACTTTATGAATGACTTAAATATGACAAGCCAAATGGGATGCTCAGTCATTTTTAACTGCATCGACTAAAGCTGAACTGTGCAGATGTAGATTAAAATTCTTATTATAACAAACATTTTTAATGCAGAGTATTTTTTTTGCCATGATTTAATTGTGGTTATTGGAAATACAGTCACATTTTGTTAAAACATCAGGAAAAACTTTGGGCATCCCATCTGGCACTTCATATGCAAGTTGTTCGTAAAGTCATGCGTAACTTTACGAACAGCTTTATGAACCATCCCCCCAGGGCAGCCAATTATTCTGAGCCTCAAGTACGGATCCTAGGCTAGTTGAGGGACCTACAAATAACTGTCAGGTAGATCGCTGTTTGGATTAGGACTGAATTAAAAACAATATATACATCAACAACCAAGCCATATCACCAGGAATACAATAATCATATAAAACTTCTATACAGGAAGAGGGTATTAATGCATTATACAGGGGGGTCACAAAGGAGAGTTCATTATCATTCCCTTATCAAGTGAAAGCTGCAATTCTGTTGATTTTTTTGTAATGCATGAGGCACAAGTCTGTGTTCCTGACTGGTTCATAAAATTCCCCCCTCTAGATAGCCTGTAATACACCTTTTTACATGTATCTTCCCCTAAGAATTTACTAAGATTTTCTTCTTCCATCCATCTTTTTTCTATTCTCCAGTGGCGCAAATCCATTTTGAAATACAGGGGGGTCACCACATGATTTAACTTTTGTACCTGTCTGAAATGTCCTAAAATTTTCTAACCCCCCCCCCCGCAAAAAAAAAAGGTTATCACAATTTTGGGGTCTAGTTTTCCTCCGAAATTCTCTGACAAGCCAAAAAAAAAAAAAAAAAAAAAAAAAAAAAATGGTTATCACATTTTGGGGGTCTAGTTTTCCTCCAAAATTCTCTGACAAGCAAAGAAAGAAAAAAAAAAGGTTATCACATTTTGTGGGGTGGGGGGGGGGGACATGTACTCCTATTCCCCCCCCCCTGGATTTGCGCCCGTGCTATTCTCGAATGTTCTTTACCAATATACTGCAGTCCTTTCCCTTTTGTCCCAATTTCCCAGTAGTTCGATTCTTTCTGCCCGTCTTCAAAGGCTTTCCTTCTCTCTTTCCATCTACGAGTTCATTTTCTTGTTCTTTTACTTCTTATTCACCATTTTTCTCTTCTTATTCTGTCATCATCCTCTCTATTGCTTTAAAATTTGTGAATTTAAATTCAGCTACATGTCAATGATAAGTGACAATACAATGTCAAGGGCTGGTTTTCTAAAAGTTCATCTAAATGTAATTTGACTTTATCAACATTCACATGTTAATGTAGTACATAGATAATGACATGAAAAAGATGATATGTGTGGCATCAAAATTTCACAATCGAAATGTATATTGCGAAGAATACTACAGTGAGAATACACGTCTTGACCTATGATGTGTAGAACATTTATTATCATGAACCAAGCCAGCTATATTCAGATGTATACAGAACAGGTGTATGTAGTCTGTAAAGATACAAAGACACTACAAAATGCAAGAATATATAACATGAGGCATTCCATGCATTATGGAGTATGAAGGACACATGTGTGAGGGAAAAGTTATGGTCTGCGTCTTACCTGAAGTGGGTGTCTCGTCTAACGTGACGTCTCTGCTGAAAAAAATAAATATTGAAAACAATCGCAAATAGAATTGAGTGGTACAAAAAAGAAGGGATACGCATGTTCATGTCTTGAGTACAATGTGAAACAATAAAAATAAAATATCAACTGCAAACCACATATATGCTGCCCTCCTTTAACAAAAAGGAAGCAGTTCTTACATTGCACAAATTTCATATTTTTCTTGTTAAAAATACACAAAAATTCTCCAAACACTTAAGTTCTGCTTACAATCATGTTCGTGTTCGCCAAGTATTACGAACTGCTCCATTTCACACGCCACTCTCTCTTTTTTTCTTTTAAGTCGTGCGCATCTTTTGACATCATGTTTAAAAAATCAGTAATGTTCCGTTGCCGAGTCACATGACCTTTTGTGACCTCATGTCAGCCCGAGAACAGAGAATATCAGAGTTGTGTTTTACAAGACGAATGAAAAAATGCATTTCCTTATGTTCTTTTCTAAATCACTAATAATTTCTTTCTGTAGTGTGTGATTATCGAAATAGCGATGGATTTGTTTTCTTTATGCAATACTCGAAGTCCATGCAAAATATTACGGCGGTCTGTCATGTTACGGCTGAGATCAGAGCCCAGTACAGTATCATGTCATGACCTAGTGTCATCATACATATTAGTTTGATTTTCTCCTTGTGCTTTGTTTTTGTTGTTGTTTTGTTTATGAAATGTTATACATTTTATTTACCTTCATGCTATATTTTACAGGTCTACTGGATGTACCAGTTAGTTGGGAAGACGGACTATTACGGTTACAGTAAGTTTGCTCTCCTCTTCCACGGCAGCCAACTGATGCACTCGGAGGACCTCCAGTAAGATTGTGCACGTATAGTTGATATTCCTTTAATGTTTGTTTATTCATATTTACATCGTTATATTTTTTGTGAATTGCCGAATAAATAATAAATAAATAAAATAAAATGTAAAAATAACTAGTATTATTACCTATATGGGGTAGTTTTACGATGCATTTATAATTCATATTTTGCGCAGTCTGCAAACGACCTAGTTCTGAGCGGTCATCATTCCCTGATATTTTCCCTCTTCCGGGTTTCACTGTTCACTTTGTGTACAAAAAGTGCGGTCAACATTGAGCCCGATTAACATCCACCTTTTCTTGTCAGTGCGCTTTTAGTAAAGTGCATACGCGCAGTAATGTGTAGGCTTAAACAATAGATACGCAAAGTAACAATTTACGTCACAATTGCTTGGTTCAGATTACATACCTGAGCTGCATGAATAACCTGAAGAGGGACTGACAGAACAGGCAAACAGACGTGTCTGTGATTGCTACAAAAAAGGCATATACATGATACAGGTAATAATAATAATATTGACTGGCTCTACTTTCGGGGAATATTGAAAATGTTGCCCTTAAAAGAACCATATTGCCCTCGTCTTCGACTCGGGGCAATATGATTCTGTTGCGGGCAACATATTCTGATATCCCCCCCTCAAGGCCAGTCAATATTATATAAATGTTTTGTTACTGAACTTACTGTGGTGATGGCAGCTCCATGGGTGGTCTACTAGCTATGTTGGGACTGGTTATTTCCTCGAGTTTGTACACCCTCTCCGTCTCTTTCCTCTTATCAAATGCTTCCTTCAAGAACCTGTTGTAGATCACAGCTGAATGGGGGAATGACAAAGATGGAATGTTCTTGGTGAATTAAAGAGAAGGTGGAGTTCTGGGAAAGGTGAAAAATAATTTGTGAGCTTTCTCATTCCTTTTATGTCTGTTTGGAAGAACATCATAGCAGAAATGTCCCCTGAAAAGGATTGCTATTCTAATGCCCTCATATTCGAAATATAACGACAAATGGCTGAAGTGTCTGGGCCGAATATTCATGGCACATGTGTGTGCAGGCCCATGTACCTATCTCTGTGCGAAGTGCATGTGTTTTTCAGCGAGATTGGGTCAATTTCTTACCATACTCTGTTTCTCTGAATGACAAGCAGTTGTCTGTTACTAATCTGGCACTGGGTGCGTAAATCCCCACGATGTTTACTCTCTGCCCAAGTACATATTATCAAAATACCAAACCCAACCCCCACTCAGGTACTGCAATTTTTACACACCCTCCACCACCTAGGACATAGTTTTTTCTCGAAAAGATAAGCAGTTGGTTGTCACTAATAATAATAATAATAATAATAATATGCCTTGTTTACCCAGGGCAGCCTCGTCAGTATCATATTACTGTTCTCCCTTGAGGGCCCTGTAATCATATCATTACCCCGGCTTTAGCCGAGCGAACATGACCAATTCTAAGGAAATTGTGACCTTTTGAATTCCCTTCAAGATATGCCATGACTTTGGCAACCCTGGCTATAACATCCATCCCCATGAACTAACATTCCCGAACGAACCCCCACTCTGGCACTGCAGTTTTTTCAACACACGCTACATACTGAACATACTCTGTTCTCTGAACGAGGAGCAGTTGGCCGTTACTAATCTCGCAGTGGGTGTGTCGTCCACAAGACGGTTGCCCTCTGCGATCCCGTCTGCAGCTGAGTTGATGTCTTCACACACTGCCACCACTAGCGTTGGAATGGGAGCCACCAACTCTAAGAACCATCTGCATAAAGGAAGTATTAAAGCTTATGACTTTCTGTGGAATAAATCAGAAGAAGAAAAGCCCAGCCCCCATCTAACAGTTTTTGAGTAACATGTAAAAAGAGAACATTATATATTTTCACAGGTTTAGGAGACAGAATACTTCTTTCTGTACATGTATAGTTATCAGTTTTTTAAATTTGACAGATGACAGCTAACAGCCTATCAAAATTCCAAATTTGCCAACAGGAAAACAGATTACCAATACCCGTTCCTACCGACCACAATATGGTTATGCTCCAGCTGGAACAATCTTACCTTAGCAGCTCTAGCGACGCCTTCCGCTGTGCTGCATAGACAAGGATGTAGCCATGATGTACCCTCTGCTCCCTCAGACTGTCTCCAAGGTGATAGGATGCGATCTCAAAGTCCACCCTGCACTTGGTATCGATGAGGAACATGTCACAGGTGATGGAGTTCTTCTCGTTGGGCGTGGCCACACAGTTGTGGCTGGTGATGGGCGAGAGCACCAGGTCCGGCTGGAAGGGGTCACCGCAAGGCATGCATAGCCCAATCCTGGGGGGAGGGAGAAGGGTAGAGGAGGGGGTGTTGGTGGTGGTGATGGTGGTGGTAGTGGGAGGGGTTATGCAAATGAGGTCAAACTGAGGTCATCATTTTCAGTATCAAGCAAACAAGTGAATTCTACAATCATTTTTTTTTTCCAATTAGGATGTCCTCCTTTTCCTAACATAAACCTGTCTTTTAACATAAACCTCTTAAGAAGCAATCTTCTGACTGAAACAGACAAATCTCATCATTCTTTAAAACAAGAAAAGTAACTTATGAATAAATACACAAGCCCACTGATACAAGAATAGTGTTGACAAGATTTAGAAGGTCAAACACAATTTTTTTCCTTTTTAAAAGAAGAGAATCAGAGTATTCCTTAAAAATACACGTATGTCATAAATGTAGTCTCCATAAAAAAGATGACTAGAAAATGTAAGATAATGCAGAAATAGCAGAAATATTCATGAGAAACTAACAAAGTCATGAAAAGGCAAAGAATAGTAAAAGAAATAGATGCAATCATAAGGAAAATGCCGGTTTTATAGAAGCAGAAATTGCTAATGAGTACTAGTAGTGCAAATGTGGCTAAGCTGGCAAGAAATGTGAAAAATGTATCCATGATGGACGATAAAGTAACAATAGAATATGAACAGAAAACAGTGTGCAAAATGAAAAGCTGTCATGAATGAGAGAGAGAGAGACTGGTGTACCTATCTAGTGGAGAGAGGCTGCAGTAGTGTGTCCTGAGAAAGGGCAGCACCAACTCAGGTGAAAAAGGATCACCACACGCTAAGCACATGCCAATCCTACCACAGATGAAGGACAGAGTGTGTGCAAAGAGAAGTAAGAGCAAGCCATAGATTTATATGAATGAATAAAGAAGGGTATATCAGAGAAAGAAAGAAAGAGAAAATGCAAGAAAGAAATGGAGAGAAGAAAAAAGAGGGAGGGAGGGGAAAACACAAGAGTGTTTACATAGAAGATGTAGAGATAAATAATAAACAGTTTTAAATGAGTGAGAATGGGAGGATGAGAGAGAGTGAGAGAGAGGGATGGAAAGGTTTGGAAAGAGGGAGAGTATGAACACAAAAGAAGAGAGAAGGAAAGGATATATTAGGAAACAGAGTAATAGGTAAAAGAGAGAGAGAGAGAGAGAACAGAAGGTAGGATACAAGAAATATGAAGAAAAAAAAAAGAAAGGACAGAAAAACACAAGTTTGAAAAAGGTAACAAGGTAGAGAGAAGAAATACACCAGGCAGATCCAAAAATGCATTCAATAGTGAGACAGTAACATACATGTACCATAAAAGAAAGGCAGGCAAGAAAGAACAAAAGTATAATACGATAATATGTGTTGCAAATACATCTGAAAGAAATGAATAGCAATGCAAAGCAATGAAGGATATTGAATATAATATGGATGAACAGCAGGAGAGCAAAGCTAAAGAAATATGGATGACATACTATAGCAATATAAGAGTAAACTATTACAGGAGTTCTAGCATCACAACAAAAAAAATATGGACGTAGTTTGAGCAAGTAATGTGGTGCCAGAAATGCATGGGAAAACAAAATGGAGCATAAGAAATGTAACAAAAGCAGACTAATATCATTGCATCATGCTAAACGTAGATGGTAAAATTATACTCTTGATATTTGAATTGGCAATCTACCACAAAACTCCAGGAGTGGTATTCTAAGCACCATTTTATCTCTAAAGTATTTTATTTCATCTTTTTGTATTCTGCGACCACATTTTATCTCACATTTTATCTCACACTCTTACCTTTTGCGTGACTTGCACTTTGATACGCGTGATACACGGACAGCAGTGTCACTTTAACTCCCTTTTCCACTGCTTGCATCAAAAACGTGTTTCGCGCTTTAACACATTTTGCACTTTAAAACACGCGTTATGAAGTAAAGACGCAATACGCTCTGTACCAAGGAGAGAGATTCTACTGGTTGAACATGCTAAAGGTGAGAGCTAACGACAGTTTTTATTGGATAACGAATATAAAATGGGTGGGTCCCAATGAGATAAAATGCCGCTAAAAAAAAAAAATTATGCGCAATTTATCTTACCGAGATAAAATAAAAAATTTTATCTGAGATAAAATGAATCTCAGAATACCGCCCCAGCTCAATACGAGGGAACAAAAGCAAGATGATAAAGAAGAAAAGTTTTTTTTTTAAAGAAGAAAAAAAGGAGAGCATGAGAGTGACCGTGAACTGAAAGATGAGATGATCTAAATAGAGAAGGAATATTGAGAGAATGAGAGAAAGAGAGCAAGAAATTTAGATAATTAAGAGACTAAGAGAAAGAAAAGAAAAAGAGAAATAAGAAAGAGAGAAGGGGAGATACACAAATGAGAGAGAAAAAAGAAAAGGATATAGATTAAGAGAAAAAGAGAAAGACAAAAACAGGAGAGAGATAGAGAAAGAGACAGCAATAAACAGATTGGAAAAACACAGAAATTTAGATAAAGAGAGAAGAAGAGAAAGAAAATGGACAAAAGATAGAGTAAGAAAGAATGAAATAGAAAACGAGAAAGAGAGAAACGGAGAGAGAAGAAGAGAGAGAAAATAGACAAAAGATAGAGTAAGAATGAAAACCAGAAAGAGGAAGAGAGAAAGGGAGAGAGAAGAAGAGAGAGAGAGAGAAAAGGGGGAGGGCATGACAAATAATCACCACCACCACCACCAGATAGACCAAAGCAGAGTGCAAACCTGAAGGCATTGTCTCCCTTCTCTCCCCGCTCGCTCTCCGTCTGGTTGGGTGTCCCGCTGCTGTACTTCTGCCCCGCTACCACCGATCTGAGGGCGTCCTGGATCTGCGACTCAGTGAACTTCTTCCCCTGCCATAGGGGAGTATTGTCCGGAGGCACGTTCACGATCTGGCAGTTGTTCAGCCTACATAAAAATAATGATGCAAGAAATGAGCAAAGATGACGAATTAGTGGACTATATTCAAGCACTTACGGAGGGTTGAAACCTTGACAAATAAAAGGTCAAAGCCTCTATCATTATAAAGATCTAGCTATATGTACATGTATTCCACTTTTTTTCAGCATGTCTGTTATTGTACAATTTGCTGCTTTATGAAAATAGGGGGCGTTTCATAAAGCTGTTCGTAAAGTTTACAAACGACTTGAATATGAAGTGCCAGATAGGATGCCCAAAGTTTTTCCTGATGTTTTAACAAAGTGTGACTGTATTTCCAATAACCTCAATTAAATTATGGCAAAAATTATACTTTGCATTAAAAATGTTCGTTATAATAAGAATGTTAATCTACATCTGCACAGTTCAACTTCAGTTGATGCAGTTGAAAATGATTGAGCATCCCATTTGGCTTGTCATATTCAAGTCATTTGTAAAGTCATACGTAACTTTACAGCTTTATGAAACACCTCCCAGGGCACTGCAACACCATGCCTTACCTGCTACACAACCTTTCTGCCTGCTCCCTGACTTGTGCGGTGTCCGCCTCGGGACTGGTGCTACGGCCAAACATGAGCACCACAGCCAGGTCCCTCAGGGTCGATGAGTTGTACTCCTCCTGGTCAGAGAGAATGGTACGTTCCAGGCAGTCCCTGACATACTGGAAACCCTCCAGGGATGTGAAGACACAGATGCAGCCTGGTGGGAAAGCAAAAATAATAAATAACGACCTTTCAAAACATTTCAGTCAGGACAACTGTAAAACAAGAAATTTTTGCAGGTGAAAGGAAAATTGTGCTAATTTCACGAGTGGTCCAAGTTCGAAAATGTGGAAGTTTCTTGCTACGAACATTTCAGGTTGCCAAAGTTCCTGAGTTTACAGCATTTTTTGGAAAAAGCTCCCTTAGGATTTCCTACAGTTGCGGGATCTCCATGCAGCAATTGTTCACAGCTGATATTACATGAAGTTCAGGGGATACTTGTCCTAAGGAGGTACTGCAAAACCTGACACTCTTGTGCATTGTTATCAATAGCCACAATTGCACAAATTCACAGTTGTATTCTGCTTTTACAGTTGCTATCAGAGGGGAGCTAATCCATTGGGTAGTTATTCTACAATCCTGTTTATTTCAATTAATTACCAGACAACTCACTACTTAAGACTGGAAATTTGTGTTCTTACCTTGCGGTGTGAAGCTTTCTGTGAGGAGTCGATTACTGGGATGAGTGATATCGCCCTCTATAGTCTTCAGATCAAGGCTGTACAAGACCTTATCCAATGTGTAGTCACCATCATACGATTGCGACTGAGGAAAGAAATGATAAAGATTGGCTAAATTTAGTATTCTTTCTGTAGTTTGTGTTTCATGTAAAAAGTGATAACTTTGTAAATCCCACACTGAATTCTTTCCAAGAGCGAAATATGAATTAGACAGACACAAGGCCTTATTCTGTGCCTATCTTATAAAAGTTGCATTCAAACACTGCTCTCAAAATCAAACTCAACTGACTTTTAATCCATCAGAATTTGCTTCTTCTTGATATGTTTGTTTTTTGTTGTGGTTGTCTTTCTGAGTTGCACTTCATCACAACTTCCAATACAAAAGGCTCTTCATATTTTAATGATCTTTAATACATAATGAACAAAATTACTAATGACCACCACAGAATATAGTATGAAAATAGAGTAACTGAATAAATGTGTGCAGTCTGGAAAACTGTAACTTTTTGGCTATTTTTAGTGTTGATTTAGAAAATATACTTTTACTTTCGTATTTATTTTCGAACTACCTAATTGCCCATTTACATGTATCATTCCGATTTGATTTAGCGTTATCAGTAGCTCTTTACGTTCATCTTTTCTACTTCATTTCCTTTTCATCATTCTACTTCCTAAATGTGTTCATCAACTAGGTTTTAATCTTTTAAATACTTCCTCTCCTTTCAGGGCAGGAATTATTTAAGGGTAAATTGATCACATTTTGTTCTTCAAATTAGCAACAATAATATTTTTCTTTTAATGCCACATGGTTCTAATACAATTCAACGTCTTTGAAAACAATACATGGTCAAGAATTTTGTTGAAAAGTTGAAAAAAGATTGCCACTTTTCTACTCATGCATCTGGCATATTTTCAGAGCTCTGAATCAAAAGTTATTGAGCCAAACCACAAAATGTGGTCAATTGTCTCCAAAGGGTTAAACAATCCTCTAAATTTGAAAATTGATTGATATGTTAATGGTCGTTTTGTTATCGACAACATAGTACTGATGTTAAAATGCAAATCTTGATTGAATCTTATCATCTTATACCTGTAGACTCTTCATGCAAAATTATTTTAAAGATATGCGTGTAAATGTTTACGGAACAGTTATGAAAGAAATACATGGTAACAAAAAAAAAACTATTGAAATCAAATTGGTATTTCGGTGAATATAAAGTGGTAGTGTCTATGAATACAAAATTAACATCTTATTAGTTTACATGTATATAGTTTTGCATTTTAAAATCAAAGTTAAATGACATGTGTATGAGAGTTTAAATGTGAGGTTGTATCAAATGTCTGATTTCTGTCCCATGCATGAAACGTCAGAAAAGGACAATAGAAATCATCATCATTAATTATTCAGCAGTCTCCCGAGTTCCATTGCAAAACGCAACCGAAATCACTACAAACTCTTGACCCTTTAGTTAACTATTAAACTGAGAAGTGCATCCTATTTTTCTCCTCAAGTGCAAGGTTTATCAAAAAGCATAGTGATATAGGGTGTCACTCTCTCACACAAAAGGAAGTCCATTTAACTTCCTAACTGAGGGATACATGTTTTGTAGAAATATCTTATCCATGTGAACATCAATTACTAGTTATCCACAGAAAAATAAATGAATAACCCCCCTTTATAGAACCAAACATCATCGATCAGTCCCCACAGTGCCACACAGCAAACAACTACCAAAGCCTCACACACTGAGAACCTACATAACTAGAAAGATGTTTCATGAGGAAATTAAGCTAAAACAATTTTGTTTTGGTCATATGGTTTGGTGGGTTTTTTTTTACCTGACTGCTAAGAAAGCATGTGATTGCTTGTAAGTGAGCAACCAGGGGACCAACAGCTTTAAATCCTCTCCAAGGGACTTGGTAACGAGGATTAATGCCTTACCAAAAGGGCACTAGCACATCCAATTGGTTTCGTACCCGGGTCCTCCCAGTTACGAGAATTGCTCTACCACTGAGCCATCGCGCCTCCTCGAAAGCAAAAGTTTCACTCGAGCTTCTAATATTTATCTAACCACATTCATCAAGGTATGTTAGTTGTTGTTTTTTTATATGGATGGTTCAATAAAGTATTTGTTATTAATTGTACTGATGTAAACTAAAATCTCATTGAAATACCTATATGTGTACAAACTAAAGATAAATGTGAATATATGACAAGAGTGGAATTGTGAGTAAAAATAAATTGTCGACATGGAGTGAGAGATTAATTGAGAGTATGGCACTGGATAGAGTATTGGTGAGATATTAATGAAATTGTGTTAGATCATTGAAACTGGTAACATACGAGTACCTGGGAATAATTTCTTCCGCTGCCCTGATTTGCTTGAGACTTCTACGAAAGTCATGCAAGATTAGAATTCATAGAAATAGAAAGCCACATTGTTTTAAGTCTACAAAACAATTAATTTTCAGCAAGCACAACTTTATTAGAATATGGCTGATCAAACAACTATCCTTTTGACATACAGTGTATTCACTTTTTTTCCCGATGAATGAAGTCCCATAATAATGCAACATGGTTTTACTTGTAAAAAAAAAATAATTTCTGTTAAATTTACAACCCTTTTCCACTTAACTGTAATATGGCCACAAGTCATATTCCTTTAAAAAATGAAAAGTTGAATGTCTTTTTTCTCTGATTAACAAATCATGACTCTTCGAACCTCCTGGCCCCTGTCGCATGGAGATTTGCAATACGCCGGTTCGGTAATGTATTCAAATTTTATACATACCTTTCAAACAAAGGTTGTCCTTGACAACCTGAAAGCTTGCCCGAGACTTGCCGGACATAGCAACAAGTAATGTATACACAGTGGATTCCAAGCATTGAGGCTCATTTATAAAAAGCAGGTTAATGGAATACCTCGTCACTGGGTGCTCAGAGAAGAAATGTGCATAAATTTGTATACATTACAGAACCAGTCTATTGATAGGAATCAATTGCCAGTGCTCCAATTACATGTAAACGAAAACTTACATTCTGCGATCTGTTTGATTTACTTAAATGCAATTGAGGTGGAGTAATGCAACTCTTTAGTAGACAGAGCCTTTGTATCAAGTATTCTCAGAATCTACGATGCAGTCCCGTACATGTACATGTACCTCTGTTTCCGCGTCAAGTCCATATGCAATCCCATCTTCTCAATTCAACACTGTACAAATATAGGAACCTTGTATTACTAACAATAATGTACTTCTAATTTCTGAATGGTTGACTAAGGGACATCTGGAAGATTCATCCAATTTGCCAAAATAAATCTCAGGCATGCTGAAGCCCTAAACATTTTTTTCTTTTACACAATTCCAGAAGAAAGCCTGAAACAAAGAGGTCACAGGCCTGAAAAAAAAAGAAAAGAAAAATGGCATCCATGTTGACTAGTGATGACCACTTTCTAAGGACAAGTATCATTTTTCTACAGTCCCATACCTTTATTTCTGTGTCCAGCTCCTCTGCTAATCCTTCCTCACCCATGACAATGATATTAAGTCTGTTGTTCGAGTCATCCCAGCTGCCGAGTTCTTTGATCGGTGACCTACAGAGGAAAATACATGTATACCGTGAAACTGAATTTAGTTAGGGGAAACAAATGCAAATACAGAGATCACCATGCAAAGAGAGCGAATAACAAATCAGCAGCGCAGTATATAGTAACTTAAAAGTTACAATCAATACAGAGAAAATACATGCAGGTAAATTTTCACTCTCCCTCTCCAAAACCCCCTAAAGGGGAAAAAAATAGATATAATAACATAAAACTAGCAGAGTGATCATGATGCCCATGTTTGGATGGACAAGGGGGGAAAGAGGATTACAAATCAAATCCAGTCAAATCAATTTATTGAGCTAAAATTCACGGTTATTTTGGATTATCATTAACGTAAAAATTTATACAAAGGGAGATTCAAAATAGATGATCAAAGCGTAACATAACTGGAGTTTGCCGGTGTTTAATTCAAGTTGTTCTAGGAAGTTTCTTGAGAGTGGATGAAGCCTGTACCACATGGACTTTGTTTTTGTTTCTGGTTAGTTTGTTTTTTGTTGTTTTTGTTTTTTTCTCTTTCTGTGTGTGACTATTAGCTCTTCTGACTTGTTTCAATTATTTTCAACAATAATTTTTTTGGGGAAATACATAAAACCTCACACTTTGGTATTAACATGAAACTGAAGCAAATTGTTGAGGTTAATGAGGGCCATTTTCGCACCAAGAAACTATTACACATTGCAAAAATTTATTGGTGGAATTCCATCGTTTTGCAGCATGAAACTTTTACGAATCTTGACCTCTTGCAAAAATGGTGAAATTTGTTAGGCACTCAATAGCTTCTGTTTTCGAAATACTACAGTACTACCTAAGACATGGTATATATTCAATCAAATTCATATTGGTGAAATAAGATACGAATCAGTCATACTTCTGCACTGTTCTTTCGATGCAGAGCTGGGTGAGCTTCTCCATGCACTTCTCGCCGTAGTAACAGCTCTCAGTGGTCGGGTTATGGACGAAGGCTAGCTGTTTGATAAGCATCACATAGCGCTCAAGATGCATCTCCGACAGCTTCTGCCATCTGCAGGAATGAGGGAGAAGAAAAAAAAAAAAGATGTGAGAACAGAGTGTGGAATAATCATCAAAAGGATCCTATTGCAATTGAGAACATTATACATGTAGATAGAGTTGAGTTCTGATCACTTGATTACATTCTGAAAGAAACTGCCTCGAAGCAATTGGGAAAGGTTAATCAGGTCTACATGTACATAAGAATTGGTGTTTACTGTGAGGTTTTGGAATCATCAAAATGATAAGAAGTAGACCCAATCTCGCTGAAAAGCACATGCACTACACACAGAAATGGGTATATGGGACTGCACACACATGTGGCATGAATGTTCGGCCAAAACGCTTCAGCCATTTCTCGTCATATTTCAAGTATGAGGGCATTTAAAGGGCAAACCTTTTCAGGGGACACTTCTACTATGACGTTCTTCCAAACTGACATAAAAGGAATGAGAAAGCTCACAAATTATTTTTCACATTTCCCAGAACTCAACCTTCCCTTTAAGACATGATATCAAAACAACCTTTTTCAATTTCATTATCATTATCATGTTATGTTCAGTACGAATGGAAATTATGTAATCAGCATCTCACGGTGCTCTAGATTCAGCTCTGACAACTTTTGACATCCGAATGGATACAAGTGGAGAAAATATAGTGAGGGAAAAGGGTACATAGTAACTGCATTAATCATCATAATCAGTATGTTTCACATACTGAATACTTCTCTGCCAAGAACTCAGCAAAAGACTGCCTAACATTCTGCTTACTCTCCTTGCTATAAATACAGGAGTAATCTGTAGCGTATGTCATGTTAGTACTTGTATTCCAAGATTATCTGTCTTAGGCTTTGGCTCTGCACCATGTTTCATTTTCCTAATGGTTCCAACTGTTCAAGGGAATAACAAATATTATTATTTGTATGAAGGGTTTTCAGGCGACCAGAAAATTTCGCGTATCTCATGGTTTACGCAACAGTACCCGGATGACTGTGCAGTAATTTTTCAATATCTCATGGTTTGGGGAGCGCGACCGCGTAGAAAAGGGAATACGCAATTGAATACGCAGAGGCTAAGACAATGGATGTACATTATGCACGCAGCTCTTGTAAAATGCTTGGGGTGTGGAAAAAATAAGTCTCTCTCTCTCTCTGTTTATGTAATGTGCAAATTAATACAAAAACGTAAGGATGTAATTGTGAAAATGAGGTACTAGGTTTCATACAATTAATAATAATAATATTGAATGACTTTTCTTTCGTGGGACACAAGGCTATATCGCACTCGCTCGTAGCTCGTGCGATATACCCTTGTATCCCACTCAAGGTCATTCAATATTATAGAAATCTCTCACCTATGCTCAGACCCCAGCGGTTTCACTATTAAACCCAGTCCCCCACACCCAAACCGTTACTCACCTGGGCTCATGCTCCAGCTGTTTGACCAGTCTCTGCACCTCCTTGCTTGCCTGCTGTGTAATATCCACACCCGCTAACAGAGCGTATTTCTCCATCAGGAGTTCTGCAAGGTCCGCCTGTGCTTTGGCTTGGATGTCTTCCTGATGCACGTTGTAGATAGCGACCTTTGTGCTTTCGTCTAGCTCCTTGAAGCTCTCGTGGTTGGCGATTTGGTCCATGACCGCTTCGTCGTCCATGGCGCGGAACGGGAGGACGGTGTTGGGCAGAGACTCCAGCAGCTTCCTGAACTCTGCTTTCATTCTGGAATATCCAAGACGGATATACATTTTTAAAGTTTTAACAATAGAGCTGACTTCTGGGCCCCGTTGCATAAAACTTACCATTAACGGTAACTTTGCCATCAATGGTAACTCCCATGGAAACCTTGATTTTGATTGGCTCTTGAGTGATGTTACCATGGTAGTTACCATTGATAGCAGAGTTACCATTAATGGTAAGTTTTATGCAACGGGGCCCTGGTCAAGCAATTACGTTGTGAAAGAAACTGTCTGGAAGCAATAAGGAAAGCTTCATTGTGTAATGAGTAAGAATTATTGAATAATATAGGTTTTGGAATCATCAAAATGATAAGAAACTGACCACTGAAAAACAAATGCACTGCACACAAAAACAGATGACTGCACACACATTTGGCATGAATATTCGGTTTTAACACTCCAGCTAATACTTTTCATATATATCGATTATGAGGGCATTTGATGAGCAGTACTTTTCAGAGGCCTATACTGCTATTCTACTATGATGTTTCAGCTAAACTAAAAAAAAAAATTAAAAGGAAAGCTCAAAAATTATTTTTTGCCTTTACCAGAACCAAGTTTCTCTTTAATTATAAATAAAAAAGTAGGTTAATCCTAGAAATACTGGGAGAGAAAACCCTCAAGTAAAGTCCAATGTATCAAGAATGTGCATTCAATAATCATATATCACAATGTAATGTCAATACAGAATGACATCAACTAATTTTAAAATATTTTATTGCTAGTTCCATGCTACATGCAGACTTCCTGCCACTTTACAATACTGCCAGGCATGTTCTTACTTCTCTTTCCTCTTGGCTGCGTTGAGCCTGTTGACATGATCCTGGAAGCAGTTCTCGCACTCCATCTCGTAGCATTCGAGGAGATCATACGGGATGAGGAGCTCCTCTGTGTCAATGTACTCGCTGTCCCGCCACGTCTGGTCTTGAAGCACGATGAACCACTCATGAAAGTGAGGCATCTCAGGTAGCAGCCGACGACATTCTGGCCAATCCCTGAGGGCAAGAGACAGGGACACAGGCAAGAAAGGGAAAATAGTGAGGACAAAAATTATAATAATAATAACAACAATAGTAGTAAAACAAATATTAATAAAAAGAAGAAAAAGAAGAAAGAGACTGAGAAAGAGAAGAAAGAGGAGAGGAGAAGGAGGAGAAGCTGAAGGAGAAGGAGAAGGAGAAGGAGGAGGAGAAGGAGGAGGAGGAGGAGAAGGAGGGGGAGGAGGAGAAGGAGGGGGAGAAAGAGGAGAAGAAAGAAGAAGAAGAAGAAGAAGAAGAAGAAGAAGAAGAAGAAGAAGAAGAAGAAGAAGAAGAAGAAGAAGAAGAAGAAGAAGAAGAAGAAGAAGAAGAAGAAGAAGAAGAAGAAGAAGAAGAAGAAGAAGAAGAAGAAGAAGAAGAAGAAGAAGAAGAAGAAGAAGAAGAAGAAGAAGAAGAAGAAGAAGAAGAAAAAAAAGAAGAAGCACAGCTAGTACATTTATACAAATACATTCTACAGCACTAAACAAAGTAAATATTATTACCATGTAGCCAAGCTGCTATGATATGCCACTCAAGTATTCACAGAATTTCTTTCTACATGTAGCAGGCAACTTTGTGCCTCACATGGGTTGAGAGTGGCAAACATACCTTTGCCTTGCCAAAATAATCAGAGGGAGAGAGGGGAGGAAAGAGAGAAGTATAGAAGGAGAAATACATGTATGAGAGAAAGGGGAAAAGAGAAGAAAAGCAATGGAGAAATACCAGTATTGAAAGAGCGAACAAAGAGAGAATATAAAGAGAACAAGGAAATAGAGTAAAAGGGATGACCGAAACAGAATTTTTTAAGCCTGTACCTAAATTTCAAACTTGTACGTGGGTGATAGTTGGCAAGGAAATATGAATTTATCTTCATGTCTTGTTGATGAAACTGACCTCTGACGCAGGACCAAAAGTGCACATTTCCTACCTAAAAATACATGTATCTTCCCTGGATAGACTCGAGGATATAAGTGGGTTTTGTTTCCGTATTTTCAAAGGCCATTGTTTATCTTGCCAATAGGCCACAACAAGGTTTTGATATCAACCACAATAAAATGTAAGTGACATTTCAAGATATAAATTCTTCCTTGTTAAAATGATGAATGGTGGTATGAATTGCAGTAGGCCTACTAAAATTGTAAGCCTTCAAGTCATGGAAAAGCTGCAATAGGCTTTTGAAAAGTTTTCAACACCACATCAGTTTTTATATCATTTTGAGTTGGCCATCCTGGACCTTGATAAATCATCATATCTTATTCTATTGCAAAGTTTCTTCTGAAAAGTTTCTGATCATAATTACTTTGAAATAAGCTTATACAATGTAAAAAATCAACATTTTATTATCATTTCATTTCTATTTTCGGGGGGGGGGGGGGGGTCCATGATATTTGACAATTTTCCGTGCATAAAATGGTACTGGGTCAATTTTAACACAAATTATCTTTTTCAAAAATTTTCCATTCGTAAGTGCACTTGCGAGGATCAAAACAAAATAAAAGTGCATCACGAGTATATTAATGGTTTTTGCTACCTCATTGTTCAAATGTCCTCAGATTCTTATTCAATTCATTTCCGGCAAAAATAACAAATAACAAAAATATTGAGGCAGGTTAACCCTTTCAAGACAATTGACCACATTTTGTGGTTTGGCTCAATATCTTTTGATTCGGAGCTCTAAAAAATATACCTGATGCATGAGTAGAAAGAGTAAAATTTTCTGCACACACTACATTTACATCCATTTTTGTTGCATGACCATATTGCGTTTGATGCTAGGAATTATAAAAACGAGAATAAGCTTTAAAATCCTTAAATTGGCAATACATTGAGAGGTTCAAACTCATTGGCCAGTATTCTGATAGCAGGTTTAATTTAACCCCAGACTAAAGTTAACCCTAGGTTAACCAAACTACACTTAGACCTCACCTCCAGTCTAAGTGTAGTTTAACTCTATTTGGTATTCTGATAGCCAGGTTTAGTTAACCCTAGGTTAAATGCCCCGCCCAGGTTTAATTACCATGGAGAATCTACTGCACATGCTCAGTAGAGCTCATTTGCTCATGAATATTCACAACGCATGCGATGGATAGAAGATCCGCGACTTGTCAAGGCTAGGCCAAGGGGATTACCCGAGGGATTGCAGTACCTTGTGTGTTTAATTTATTGTTGGATATAGTGGCAATCCAAAAATTTATGTATCGACATGTAGGCTACGTTCTTTTTAACTGTTACATGCTCTTTTTATCTTGTTTTGTTTGTTTGGTTTTTTTTTCCTGCATAACTTTTATAATTCTTTATAAATGCTGTGATTAGGTTTGATTCAATGAAACACATAACCTATTTCCTATATAAAAACAGGGGAAGTGGCGGAATTGTACATTTTGTAGGTGTTTCTAGAAATTGAAAAAAAAATAGATCTAGGATGGAATTTCTTTCTAATTGATTAAATATGCCTACTTTATTTATTTTTTCTTGGCTTTCAAACTAGGGGGGGGGGGGGTGACAAGGGGTGACATACGCCGTTTATGTCCTAGCTATTTGCCCTTTGCAGTAGTATGTACGCCACTTTTTAAGTCCACACATCATCACCGGGGACGATTATTTCTTCGTCCCGGTGATACGCATTTTCACTACGCGCTGTACGTGTGTAAAGTTAACGCTTGATTAAAGCGCATTTTCGGTGGCTTATTTATAGACTCTATTTAATTTGCATACTAAATTTATAACGCAAGCTAACTAGCTAGGCCTATGACAGTCTACGAGTTTCAAATTTTTACTAGCAAGATCTACACTGTATTTTTAGATCATCTGGAGAATATAGATCTAAGTCAACGGATATTAATGCCTCAAAAAATTGGTGAGTAGAAAACCGATTAATATATTACTTGATTGTTGATGATAAATTCGAGCTAAAAAGAGTTAGGTCTAACATTAAGTTAACGTTTATTTCGTTGTTCAACATGGTCAAATCTGTCAGCTGTTTAAATTTTATGCTAAATATTAGATCTAGTTAGTGATGGACAAGTTTAGTCTATACTGTATTATCTCAAGAACTTCCCGAGATGTTACATCAAACATACGGTAGGTATAACTCATTCTAAGTTGGGTCTTTTTCCCATAGGTTTCACACGTTCGGAAATACAGTACCTTTTTCAAGGGACCAAAACGCCGCGTCGTTGGGAAGGGGTTCACTCGGAAGGGAATATCGTATTAAATCTACGTTGTCTTTTTCAAATTCTATCAACTTCTTTTTCTGTAGGACTTTGAGCATTCATTGATATTTTATTTGCTATCGTTGATTTTCTGAAAAGTGTTCGGACACTGGATGCACTACCATACCACATGAACTATTCCTTTTCAATTTGTCTTAATATGAAGGCTTCATATTAAAGACAAATTGAAAAGGAATAGATCATGTAGGCCTACCGTACTCTAAGACAACGTTAACTTAGAATGAGTTAGATCTATGTTTGATGTGACATCTGGGGAAGTTTTCGAGCTATAATAGTATAAACTTGTCCATCACTAACTAGATCTAGTCTAGATCTAGTTAGTACCGTATCTATTGTTACATCTAACTTTAACAAGTTAGACCTAACTTAAACATAGGACCCAACTTTAAACGTTAGACCTAACGTAAACTGTTACATGTGTAGATCTAAGATTGATTTTTCGGTCTAGTCTACTGGACAGGTCTACCGACACTCAGTCTTAATCTTAGACCTATTACAATTAACGTTAAAAGTAAAACATCACTGGGAAATCGATCAAACGTTAGATCTACGGTAACGTTTGAAGTAGAGACTAGGCTGATACTGATAGTTAACTGTTACTAGATCTAGACTAGGTCTAACGTTGCAGTTAGATCTAACTTAAGTTAGAATCTAGATAGAAATCTACTAAAAGAAACAAACAAAAACTCTAATCTAAGTACGGCACGGTAACGTTACTCGCTACACACACACACACGCATAAAAAAAAGCAAAATTAAAATTTGTTTAGAATAATCTGCTGTAGATCTATGTATGTGTTTTTCAACATTTTGTTAATTGCCTCCTTTTTGAAGATCTGGACTCAAATGCAGGCAACTTCGCTGCAAAAAAAAAGTAATTTAGGGTCCAACGTTAGACTATGTCCGGTAAACGATCTTTTCGTGCCAGGTCTGCGAGAACTTCGTAATTTCGCTGCACAGCCTATGGCTATGCCTACAGCGTTCTGGCTAAGCGACACAGTTAAACCCGACTTAAACTACCCCCTGCGCGAGTCTAAATTTCGAGGGAGTTATTACCACACTTAGACTGAGGTTAAACTAAACCTCGCTATCGGAATACCAAATTTTAGCCTGGGGTTAAATATGGCGACTTAGACCAAGGTTATTACCACACTTAGACTGGGGTTAAGTTAAACCCGGCTATCAGAATACGGGCCATTGTCTTTTTATCAAAATTGGAAATTTTTTCAAAACAAATTTTCGACATAATTCCTAACCGCGCATATTGTTTTCAAAGATATTACACCTTATAGAAACATGTTGCAGTAGAAGAAAAATGTTATTGTTGCCAATTTGAAGAACAAAATGTGATTAATTTAGATCTTAAATAATTCCTGTCATGAAAGGGTTAAGAACAGGAAGGAGGAAGGGACAAGAAACTAGGAATTAATTTTATTTGGCCTGGGAAGGCCACGCATGATACCTTTTATCATCATGTCTTTAGATTGGTATACATGTAAATTTCCTCCAATAAAAAAGTCATATATCCTATGGTTTTATTTTGAAGAAACCCCTCCTAAAATTGGAAAAACCTATGGTGAAATTCCAAGCTTATAAAAAAAGAAATTAGTTTTGTGTCGAGAGTTTGCCTACTTTAAATATACATGCCTGCAAAACATAACATGATTTTTTTTCTTTCTTGTTTTCCTTTCAGAATTGGACAAAACTCATCAAAATTCATGTATAAACAACCAATAAATTCAAGGCACAATTTAGAGTATCCCAACATTATGACTTAAACTGATGGTTGCATATGTGACATTAACCCAATATATTATCGTGTGATATTACTAACTTACGAGTTCAGATAAATTCATTTTATATACATGTAGCACTTGAAAGACTTCCGAACTCATGCTGTTTAAAAAACCTTGACAAAATGTTTCATCTCCATACATCAGAAAAGATTGATGGGAGTATACATGTAAGTGATTTGATGACTTATCAAACTACAATGTACTTAAAATAGATGAGCATTAATTGCCCTTAGCTAAATGAGATCACAGACATAAAGACAAGTAGGCAATTAAAATCTGCAATTGGTTTTGATTTACAGTATTCATAAAATTAATACACCATGTCTGGTATTGAGAGTTAATTATTTAACTTTACAGTTTGTATACAAGCTTGTAAAACATAAACATGAAACTTTTCTAAATGATGACTTCTCTATTTTTTTTCTATTTTTTCTTTTTCTTTTTTTTTTTGAGGTGGGGGGGGGGGGAGGGGGAGGAATGTAGTTGGAACATTCCATTTTGAAACTGAGGGGAATCTAAGTTCCCTACTGATAGGGAGTACACCAACACAACTTTTCACCATATTCTGCTTTTACCAATTCGTTACCCCTGAAATCAAAATTAACTTGACCCTTCTACAATCCGTTGCATCAGAAGCAGGGGTATTCCATTCTCAATTCAGGGAGGGGCAAGTTTACTATCTACTAATGGAGTTTTCGTCTGGGAATATACTCTCCAGTTCACTTGACAGCCCATCCATGTATATTTTCATACTGTTCTACTTTATCAAACTCATCACCCCTAAAATCATAATAAACAGACTTCTCTCCATGTGATTGCTTCAGAAAGAGACAAATTCCTTTCTTGATTTAAGGAGGGGCAAACTTACCTTCCATTTAATGAAGTTCACATTGATCTGGGAATATACTCTCCAGTACATTTGACAGCCCTCCCATATTAGTTTCATATTGTTCTACTTTCTGAAACTCATCACTCCTAAAATCATAATGGATTAGACAGCTCTGCATGTACATTCTCTTGCCTAGGAGCATTCCATTCTCAGATTTAGGAAGGGGCAAACTTTCCTTCTGCTGATGGAGTTCAGATAAATATAAAGAAATATACTCTCAAGTGCATCTGGCAGCCATCCCAGATACATTTCATATTGTTCTATTTTCTCAAACTCATCACCCCTAAAATCATAATGGATTAGACCCCTTTGCATGTACATTCTCTTGCCTTTGAAGTAGGAGCATTCCATTCTCAGATTTAGGAAGGGGCAAACTTTCCTTCTGCTGATGGAGTTCAGATAAATATAAAGAAATATACTCTCAAGTGCATCTGGCAGCCATCCCAGATACATTTCATATTGTTCTATTTTCTCAAACTCATCACCCCTAGAATCATAATGGATTAGACCCCTTTGCATTCTATTGCTTTAGAAGCAGGAACAATCCATTCTCAGATTTAGGGAGGGGCAAGCTTACCTTCCACTGATGGAGTTCAGATCTGGGAATATATTCTCCAGTGCATCTGGCAGCCTTCCGAGGTACAGTTTCATCTTGTTCTGCTGGTGGTTCTGGCGGAGGCGCTGCGTGTGCCGGGTGAAGTAGGTCTTTGCGTTCTTCGTACCGATCAGTTCAACCACCTAGCAAAAGAAGACAGAGTGAAAAACATTTGACTAGTCTACACGCACAAACTCTTGTCTACAGGTCATGATAGAGGGTCTGAAGCAAACTTATCTGTAGACTAGACTTACATGCACCATGTAAAGTGGCTGATTTTGGATGTTACTGTTGCCTACTTAAGCTAAGGTCACAACCCCAAAAATTAGTCTGCCCGGCGGCCGGAAGGCGAGTTTTTAGCCAATTTCGCTAGGGCACCGAGTGACTGGCGGCCACCCGTGCACCGCTGGTGTTTAGGGAGTTAAAATTCTGGCTACGATTGCCCAATTTTCACTTGCCACCCAAAATACGCGCGGTGCCCCGGCAAATTCTTTTTCTTGCCCTATTTTATGTATGGCCGTAAAGTACATTGTGCAGATAAATTTAGTACACAAATAAAAAGAGTCTGCCCAAGTGAACCTAGTCGTTTTCACTTTTGCTGTCAGAGAAAGTATTTTCAAGTACCAGAGGCGACAGGGTGTGTAATTATAGAAGAGTGAAGATATTTTGCTGGTAGGTCATTATGTAATCAGTCTTGCAGCCATAGGAAGTGCCCTCAACTATCAATTTACAGAATTGTGAAGGACATTAAGTAAATATTGCATTATTGTCTTAGTCAGCGCTTGACCTTATTTCAGTCTTATTGTGTATACAACATCAGTGTGTGTTAAGCAACGTGATCCTATAGACGCATTTTGCTAAAATTTGTTCATCAGCACAGCAAAATAGGAAGTATCCTCAACTATCAATTAACAGTTTTGTGAAGGACATTAAGTAAATACTGCAGCATTGTCCTAGTTCGATTCTGACCTTATTTTAGTCTGGTTGTGTATAAATGTTAGTGTGTGGGTTGTGCATAATGTGCTCCTACATGTACAGACACTTTTTTGTTAAAATGTGGTCATTAATCAAGCAATTACAGGAAGTGCCCTTCCTGTAAGCAATCCTTTTCTCCTTACGGTGTTCTTCCAAACTGACATACATGTAACAGGAATGAGAAAGCTCACAAATGATGTTTCACCTATATGTATCCCAGAAGTTTAACTTCTCTTTAAGTAAATATTGCATTATTGTAATAGTCTACTTTTGACCTCATTTCAGTCTTGTTGTGTATACCATTCAGTGTGCCTTATGTGTGTGACCAACCCCGAGTCTCATTCTCATTACATGTACGTTAAAATTTGGTCACAACGTAAAAATTACACACCTGCGAAAGTTACAAAACTGTAATGTTCACTCTATATATGATTAACACTTGTGATTAACCCTACATGGAAATTTCATTGTCATGATCTAATATTAAAGCCAGTTCGTAATACAATCTGAGCATGAGCAGATAAAGGTCATCCGTGACAAATTCTAAAACCCACTGACACGAATACTTGATATGTGCTCATGAATGTCATGTAATCATTATTCAATTATTCACCAATGGTGCATTCCATGATACCCAGGTGGAAGTATGCTTTTCAAAAGGCAAAACAAAAGCTATTCATGAGGCACATATATCACTTTGAGAGTGATTATTCTAAAGTGCACAAAGTTGGACATCTCCATGTTTAAAATATCTGTGGATATTTGGGGTCATTTGGGACATGTGCTAACTCTGAAGACTAGGGCCCCGTTGCATAAAACTATACCATTAACGGTAACTTTGCCATCAACGGTAACTCCCATGGAAACCTTGATTTTGATTGGCTGTCCAGTGATGTTGCCATGGTAGTTACCATTAATAGCAGAGTTACCACTGACGGTAAGTTTTATGCAACGGGGCCTGGTCTATTATGACCGCATTATGATTAAGACCTGTAAAACTGCAAATAAAGGTGTGGTTTGGGTTGTCTATTTAAAAAGAGATTACTCTCACTTTTCAAGGGTTTCTGTATTTCAATGACATTAACCCTTTCAAGACAATTGCCCACATTTTGTGGTTTGGCTCAATAACTTTTGATTCAGAGATCTGAAAAATTTACAAGATGCATGAGTAGAAAGAGCAAAAATTTCTATACACACTACATGTATGTTCATTTTTGTTGCATAACCATACTGCACTTGATGCCAGGAATTTTAGAAACGAGAATAAGCTTTAAAATCCCTAAAATTGGCAACACCCCCACCCCAATGTGTGTGCCAAATTTCCTGAGCATTGCTCAAAAAATGAGGAAGTGGTTTAATGTGCAATATTTTCCTGTTTTATTGCCATATGTCGTTACCATGGTAATGCAGTTTGCCACACACTGAAATAATGTCTTGCATATCTTTACCATAAGACCAATGTGTGTGCTAAATTTTAAGAGCATAGCTCAAAAAAAGAGGAAATAGTTCGATGCGCAAGATTTAAACCTGATTTATTGCCATAATATGCTGTTACCATGGCAACAGAGTTTCTGACACATTCAAACAATATTTCTTGCACATCTCCATCCCCAGACCAATGTGTGTGGCGAATTTCATGAGCATTGCTCGAAATATAAGGAAGTAGTTCGATGCACAAGATTTGCAACGCCCAACCGCCCGCCCGCCCGACCACACGCTGATTCCTATATACCCCTTCAAACTTCGTTTGGCGGGGGTATAATTACAAGCAATGTGTCCCATACGAACTACATGTACATGCAAGTCTTTAATCAATTCATTTAATTTGAAAAAGAAAAAAATAATCTTGATATGACCATTAATAACAAAAGTAATACTGTCAGAAAGAACCATAAGTTGAAGATTTCATCAAGGTACATGTATTTTCATTTTTAGATGAAATAGATGCCTAAGAGACTTATGTTGTACAGGACATATTGCAGAAAATCATTTATAAATACTCAAGGATTTCACACCTTTTGAAAGACTTCTCTGTTCTGGTAATGCTTCTTCTTTGAGGTCCAAAGGTCATGGTAGTTGGTGACCTCTAACTTCAGCATCTCCTCATAATCGTCCACTGCCTTCGTGATCAACTTCTGCCTTGCTTCGTTGCCTGCTGTGAACGTAATCTCCCGCGGCCCGCCCCTCTTGTCGATCTTGCTCGCGATCATCGCAAAGGCCAGATCCACATTGACGCCCTCTTGTGAGGAGGTCTCAATGAGCGGGGCTTTGATCTTCGTGGCGAAGGCCTTGACATCGCGCACGTACTGATCCCAGGCTTCATCAAATTTGGTTGCGATAACGACGACCGGCCGCCTCGCCTTGTGCAGTTGGCCCTGAAGCTTGGCGAGCCATTCCTGTTGTTTCTCGTGTCCAGCTGATCTCGAGACGTCGTAGATTACCAAGAAACCGTCCACAGGGAATTTGCCATCGGGAAGAATTTTCTGAGGAAAGTTGGTTTCATCACCTGCATGGTTTGAATAAGTTTTGTTTAATGTTAATTCATTCCATAAAACAAATTTATACAAGCATGCAGAGAGTACTATAGCTCTGTAAATATTCGTAAGAGTTCTACAAAAATACAAGAGAAATCTTATGAAAACCCCTCTTACTGAAATCTTACTTTTCCGAAAGAAATCTGCACAACGGTTACTTGAAAACTTACAAGTTCCAATCTCAGGTCGGCAGCAGGCCTAGCTTATCATTTTCGATTGAATTACCTAGTTGCACTAGTCTTACTGTAGATCATTTGAAGAGCAGTCGTTTTCATGAGACATTGCTACAAGGACATTCTTCCACGTGGGAAATGAGACTGGTCAAACATTACTTTTCACCTTCAGCAGAACTCAACCTTCTCTAAAAGGGAGGCTGGAGTTCTGGGAAAGGGGAAAAATAATTTGTGAGCTTTCTCATTCCTTTTATGTCAGTTCGGAAGAACATCATAGTAGAAATGTCCCCTGAAAAAGGATTTCTCTTCAAATGCCCTTACATTCAAAATATTACGAACAAGTGAATGAGTAAATTACGCAATGCGTAATAAATGTCCCCGCCGGAAGTGCAGATCTGTGGAAATTAACTAGCCTGAACCTTAAAACTTCAGTGAAAAACTTTAGTCAATAAAATAATCATGTTACTGCATGCAAAAGAAGAGAATACCAACAATGCATGTATACAACTGAAATATAAAACATGAAAACATTATGAACCTTCAGCCATTTTGAATAAATTTGCATAAATTTGCATGAATAATGAATTTCAAAATTCTGTGTAGAAGTTTGGAAGCCCCCACCCAGCCCTATCAGATAAAACAATCGGAATCAAAATCTGATGTGAAATAGAGGAGAAGTAGCATTTTTCGTCAATTTTGAATAAATTTGCATAAATTTGCATAATTAATGAATTTCAAAATTCTGTGTAGAAGTTTGGAAGCCCCCACCCAGCCCTATCAGATAAAACAATCGGAATCAAAATTCGATGTGAAATAGAGGAGAAGTAGCATTTTTCGTCACTTTTGAATAAATTTGCATGAATTTGCATAATTAATGAATTTCACGATTCTGTGTAGAAGTTTGGAAGCCCTCACCAAGCCCTATCAGATAAAACAATCAGAATCAAAATCGGCCAAGAAATGACGGAGAAGTAGCATTTTCTAACATTTGAGCACACACGGACAGACGGACGCACGGACGCACGGACGGACACACACACACACGCACACACGAACGGAGCCCGTTTCATAGTCCCCTCGCGAACTTTGTTCGGCGGGGAAAAAAATAGCTGAAGTGTTCAGGCCGAACACTGATGCCACATGTGTACAGTCCGATATACCCATTTCTGTTGAGATGCATGTGCTCCTGAGCAAGTTTGGGTTGATTTCTTATCATTCTGATGATTCCAAAACCTCACAATATACACCAATCCTTATGTAGGTATGATCAATCTTTCCCATAAATTGCTCCCAAACAGTTTCTTTCACAATGTAATCGCAAGAACAGAACTTTATCTTTAAACCCAACTGGACAGTCATCCAACATACGCTGCAGTCACAATTGCTTTGGGCTTGATTTTCACAAGGACAGTGATGTCACTACGGTGGTCGGCGCCGGTCGGAACCTTCCACCACTCGAAATTTCCGACCGGCATTCAATGCAATATCACACCCGCCTGCCCGGCACTAATTTCCCCACTGACAAAGAAAAAAAATAAGAATTTGACCTACGGACATGCAATTGTGGTTTAAGCCAGTATTAAATCTGACAGCACTGACAGCAGGTATATGTACAAAGTAAACCAAATACTAGTACTTACAATGCTTAACGCTGCAGCTACAGTACAGTGTGTACTATGTAGATACATGATATTTTTACTGTTTAACTATAACTTAATTACAAGCCCTGAAAACCGACTAGTTTTTGTCCCCCCGAACCCCCATGGCAAGGTGTTGAGCGATAAAATTTCCACCACTAAAAAGTCCCTGGTGACAACCCTGCACAAGGAGATCTATAAGGTCAGGTTTGCAACTGGGTTTTAAGTTAGGATTAGTGGTAGGGGTAGGGTTAATAGGTTTAGGGTTGGGAATAACATTTGGTCTACAGCTGAAGTTAGCAATTCAGTAAGGGAATAAACTTGACCGCGGAGCACGTGTCGTAGAACCAACTGGGCCAGGCTGTAACACAAAGGTTTCCAATCCAACGGCAAAATGGCAACGGCCACTCAAGATCATTGCTGCATGCACAAATTGTTCCAAAGGCTGACCATTAACCAATCAGAATCGTTGTTTCAAATTTGCAATTTGCCACGGATTGAATCCCACTCACCGACTTGGTCTTTGCAGATGTACATGACCTTCTCGGCGGACTTGAGGTTAGTGACAGCAGCTCGTTTGTAGTATGCATGGGTGTTAGATCCTCTTAGTGGGGAGAAGGAAGAATCATCTATGAACTCGGTCTGTTCAACCACTCGGAATGTCATTGTATCGCCATCATACTTCTTCGTACATTCACCTGGTCAAAATAGGATTTAAAACAATGTCATTAGAGATCATGAAACATCATCAAATATTAACCCATTTCATGTCATAAGCGGCAAATCAAGCCAAAGAATTGGCGTGATGAACAGTTTGCGATTGACCAAGAAATGTCAACATTTTTATTATAGAAAGAGAAACAGTTACCTCTATCATGAAAATGAAATCTACAGAAGATATTTTAGGCCAAATTTCTATTAAAAACAACACACACACATAAAATTTCAATCTCGAAAGTTTACGATTGTCCTAACACAAAGTCGCCAAGAAGAGGTGGAAAAATTAGGAATGCCTTAATAGGAAGAATGGTCAGTGAATTCTGTCTGTTCGACCACTCGGAATGTCATAATGTTGGCATCATATTTCTGGAACGTTGACGTGATAAAGATATTATTTGAAATAACATCATTAAACAATGAATATCAAAAGAATGCCTAGGAAGCACATACTTTGTTGTCACCACCAGTGACATTTAATTTTTTATGCTCCAACCACAAAAATATCATGGTATAGCCACCATACTTGTTTTTTAATTTAATTCATCATACGTGTAAGATTTTTAAAGTAATTTCACGATTCCATCAAGTTATTATCTCATCTGTTCATGTAAAATTATAAGTCATTGGTTCTTTACCTTACGAGTCTATCCTCTATTAATACAGGTCAACAGGTGTACTTCAAAAAGAATGTTGAAAAGTTTCCATCCAACTGACTGTCTTTAGAAATGTTTTAGGAGAATCTCGCCTAAGTACTATGCTCTGCATTTTTTAATTTCGAAACTTAATGCAAGGCTCTGCAAAAACTGTTTTTCCACACAGGTACAGACTGATATTTAAAAGATTTGTATGCATGGGCTCCCAGTATAAACTATAAATTTTGGAGGATCTAGAGTTAACATTTGTTGGCCCATTTATGTGGACCCCTATTAGTGTTGAGCCTGCTTAAGGTTTGATAAGGGAAAAGAGAGTAGGTGTGAGTCTCACCCCAGTAGAGGAAGTGGTCATTGTTCACAATGCGCCCACTGAAGTCACTTGAGCTGATGACTGAGATGTGGTCTGTGAAGTACTTGTCCTGGTGGGGATTCAGGAAACGGTTGCAGAGGCATGACTTGCCGACGCCAGTAGCCCCACGCTCGTTCTCCGTTCCTGACATACCCACAACGGAGATGTGGTAGATCTTCTCTGGTTTCTGACGCGCCATTGTTGCGTCGTCCTCTTCGCTTTCTCAAGGTTCTTTCTCAGATGCTATGCATCAAGGGTCTGTCTGGTCTCCTGATGGGCTTCACGCAGACTTTGAGAACATAATCATGGGTCCACTTTGACTCTTCAGCTACTTCTTCAATGTATAAGTTTTGGGTTTCCAAGAATAGACGTGTTTCATATGCAGTCGCTCAATGAGAAATGACAGTAGATACTGCTACACCTGTAATTCAATCCACTGTCCTACTTGCTAATAAGGTATGTGATGTCTGAAAAGGTTTCTTGATAGAATAAAAAGTTCAACAACACTCCAAGAACTCAGGAAGTAACAGTCTCTCCACTTATCACCTAATCCTAAACTAATACCGCCTACTTTGTTTATCAACCTCGTTGTCGCTTTCTCATGAGGAAGTCCTATAAAACGTCCAAATGTAAACACCTACAGGGATAGTTTCCAATTCTATATTTGCAGTACTTGTCACTTTGCTCTAAGTGATCATTTTCACAGGTCGTTGGTGATTGGAGAGGTGGTGCTCTTGCAATGGAATGTTGCTAATTTGAAGATGTCTTTTCTTGGAATATCAAAAGAATGTCTCCTTATGTGCAGGAAATGGGGATAATCTGGGCAGGAAGAGAAGAAGAAGAAAACAAGACAAAATTAAGCATTTAGTGGGTTTTAGTACACATGTACATGTACATAAATATAGCGCACATATCTCGCAGACTTGACACTATTGGCGCTCAACAATTAATACCCTGGCTTTAGCATGGCTACTCTTATGGTGCTCTAGCATTTCAAGAAACGGATTCCTGCCAGGTACCTATTTACATGTACATGTACCTCACCTGGGTCAAGTGTGGCAAATATAGATTGATGTCTTGTGGTTTACAGTCCAGGGACTTATCCACTATACATGTAGACCACAATGACTCTACATACACTGTAATACTCTGGAAATTACACACAAAACATTTTTGAGCACTTAATATTCAAATGATCCCTGATCCCTGATCCCTGACTTTAATAGACATACATGTAGGTAAAATGGGAGAGTATTTTTAAATTACTAATAATAATATGTGTGTAACACATGTGTTACACACAAAGCTCAATATTTGGCTCTTACAACAAATTCTTCAAATTGGCAACAAAAATATCTTTTCTTTTAATGCTACATGTACATGTACATGGTTCTAATAAAATGTAATGTTTTTGAAATCAACATACATGTACATGGTTACAAACTTTGTCAAAAAGTTGAAAAATTGCCAATTTTGTCCAAAAAAATCAATGATTTTGAACCTCTCAATGTGTTGCCAACTAAAGGATTTTAAAGTTTGTTCTCCTTTTCAAAATCCCTGGGATCCAAGTAATATGGTCATGCAACAAAAATGGACACAGTTCCTTCAGGAATTTTTGCTCTTTCTACTCATGCATCTGGTATATTTTTTTGATCTCTGAATCAAAAGTAATTGACCGAAACCACGAAATGTGGTCAATTGTCTCAAAAGGGGTAGTTGTAACAGCGACAGGTCTGATTTGAAACTACAGGTTTGAAAATCAACTATGCGCTAAAATTTAATGAATAATCATTTCCAACCAAACTTCTTTCTGAAATGTTTGTCATAAATTAAAAATTTGTTTGAAAATGCTTCAAAATATAAGGACCAGGGCCCTCTTGCATAAAAAGTTGCGATTAAACACAACTCAGATACCCAGATACATTTGCACATGTACATGTAACTTCAGGGCCCTCAAGCAGCCACTGAACAAACTGCAAGGGACTGCACATTGCCCAAAAGAGTTTATACTCCTTCCCAGTTGCCATTTTTCATTTTTGAATTGTTTTTTTGTGGACCATCCTGTACCTGTACAAGTAATTAAAGTATAATTTTGATATAAATCTCCAGTTAAATCAGGACATTTTTTTTAAGTACAGTTTCCCGTGGTTTTACAAGGAAGCCAAGCTGGTAGAAGTATGCTTCCTATTCCTTCATCGTACGATAATATTTTGCCATCTTATTCTATTTTTAAACTGCATGATTTCCTCATTATCTCAAACACATTTTAAAGAGTCTTGACTAACAGGAACTTGAATACTGAAAAGGATAGATATAATAATCTACTAAAGGAGTAAAAAAGGACTTACACAAATACACTCCTTTCTAATATCAATATGCAAGTACTATCATTATCATGATGCCAAATGCTAACTTTTCAACTCTACATCAATTTGTTTTTTGTTTAGTTCTTTTATTTGTAAAGGCCACCGCACACCTTACGATCGGTCTGCGATTCGATTTCAGAAGAAAATGTAAAATCATTTGACAAAATCATTTAAAAACGAAAAATATATTTGACTGAGGTTCTGAATAGTCATACAGATAGTAAAATCGATAATACGGCCTTTGCCAAGTTTTCTAGTCGGTGGAGTGGCCAAATCGGCTCCGAGTCATAGTGACGTCACAAAAATCGTACCACTGCCTACGATTTGAAACTAATTTTGCCCTTATTCCCTGTAGAAAGCTGACAGCTCACCAAAACCCTATGTTTAGTATTCATATTACTTTTCAGAACCTGAATAGGGTAGATTTCATTTGTTAAAATGCCATTATTTAATGCCATAGCGATTTATTTCACAAATCGGATCGCAGACCCATCATAAGGTGTGCGGTGGCCTTAAAGGGGGTACCCAATGCTGAAACAATGTTAGTTCATTTAAAAGATCATGATTTTATTAGAAGAAAATCATCTGCCTTAAGTTTTTTTAAAATTTGTGTTGCCAGACAAATCCCCGAAATATGGTAAGACTTCAGGATATTTTGGCCTCTCAGCTGTGTCCCAATTTCAGCTAGGTAACCACAATGACGTCAAAGTGGTTACCCATGTTCGCGTATTGCAGATGTGTTGCGCGCTAGACTGTACAAAATGCATTACACCTTGCGCGCATTTTGCTATAATTGCGCGACAAGGTAACCACTTTGACGTCATTGTGGTTACCTAGCTGAAATTGGGACACAGCTGAGGGGCCAAAATATCCTGAAATCTTACCATATTTCGGGGATTTTCTGGCAACACGAATTTAAAAAAAAAATTGAAGGCAGATGATTTTCTTCTAATAAAATCATGATCTTTTAAATGAACTAACATTGTTTCAGCATTGGGTACCCCCTTTAAGGCTGTTATCAAAGGACATTTATTAACAGCAGAATTTGCATGTACTGGTATTAACAGACCCCTTCTGTAATCTACTCAGATTTACATGTATGCACATTTCTTCTCTGAGCACCTAGTGACGAGCTATTCCATTAACCTGCTTTTTATAAATGAGCCTCAATACTTGGAATCCAGTTTGCATACATTACTTGTTGCTATATCCGGCAAGCCTCGGGCAAGCTTTCAGGTTGTCAAGAACAACCTTTGTTTGAAAGGTATATGTATACAATTTGAATACATTACTGAACCGGTATATTGGCAATGCTACCTTAAAACAAAAGTTACAGTGTACATGTAGGTTTAATTTTTTTGTGTGCTTGGCTACAGATACATGTACGATTTTCACCCCAAAATATTGCGTAAATTGCCACTCAATTCCAGGCAAAATTTTCCCATACCAGTATTCTTTTTTGTTTGTTTGATTTTGTTTTTTGGAGAGTGGTTTACCACATGACACTCTTTTTGTTATTTCCTTTATCATTTAGCTTGAAGACCCGAAGTGTAATCTAAGCCTCCTTTATTAAAGTAATCTTGAGTTCTGGTCAAGCATTTATAATGGGAAAGAAACTGTGCCAAAGCAATTGGGAAAGTTAGATTAGTTGTACATAAACACATGTGTCTAGTGTGAGATTTAGGGATTATCGAATTGATAAGAAATTCACTAACTTTCCCCAAAAGGTTCTTGCACTGCACACAGAAACGAGTATATGGGACCAGAGACAAATCTGGCGTGAATGTTCGGCCCAAACTTTTCAGCTATTTTCTTGTCATATTTCTAATATTAGGGCATTATTTGAGGAGCAATCCTTTCTAGGGGACCTTTTTATGATGATATTCTTCCTAACTGACACGAAAAGAAGAGAAAGCTCACAATTTATGTTTTCATCTTTCCCAGAACTCATGATAACCTTTAATGTTATAAATCACTGCCTTCATTAGGCACATTTAATGATTATTTTATTTCAATAATGCAAACTGAAACAGGACATCTCAACTTTTCCTTCCTTCCTCATTCAAATGACCCTCTTGTTCTGTTATCAATACATATCTTATTCAATTTCTTATTGGGGATTTCTTTACCTGGTCATATTATACTGCACTGTCCATGTTTTTTTTTTTAAACTTCAACCTCGGTCTGATTAAGACTTATAACTTTTGAGTTATTAAAGGAGAATGAAACTAGGCCTGAGTCATCACGGGTTTTTCTAAACCCGGGTTTGACTCGAAAATTTCGGGCGGGGACCGGGTACCCGAACGGGAATTCCCTACAACAGAAAATTTGAGTGTATGTAGTGACGGGAGTCAACAGTCAAGGTAAAATTGCTAAACTAAAATGCAGCATAGAGGACAGTTACTGAATCCAAATCAATAAAACAATTTCCCGAGAGAAATAACATTTCGGATTAAAAATAAAACATTAAGAAACACAGCCAAAGGTCTCTTTGTTGCCTAAAATTGAGGGCTGAAAGAGGAAATCAAGCTCCGTGGTACCGTGCACGTTCAGAAATTAAGTCCGAATGTGAGTCACTTGTGCCCAGTGCGCACGAATACAGCCCTAGACCGTAATACACACAGACGAGGGTCGAATATAACTGATGTGATCGGATCAAAGTAAGCTTGAAAACAACTAAAAATGCCACGTAAGCGACAACAAAAATACAAAATTACCGTAAAATAATTCTTTCCTTTGGCAAAAAACAGTATGGGTATCCATAATATTTCAAAGAAAAAAGATGTTGGAGGATTGCGAGTACACTTCATATCGAGATTAGGCGGCCATATTTGACATTGTTCTGCTTAGCAAGACCGCAGATGGCAGCAGAGAGGAAAATAAATGTGGGCACTAGATCAGGTGATCGGCCACAACTGTTCCTCTCTGCTGCCATCTGCGGTCTTGCTACGCAGAACAAGTCAAATATGGCTGCCTAATCTCGATATGAAGTGCACTCGTAATCCTCCACCATCTTTTTTTTCTTTTAGATATTATGGATACCTATACTATTTTTTGCCAAAGAAAAGAATTGTTTAAAGGTAATTTTGTATTTTTGTTGTCGCTTACGTGGTATTTTTGGTTGTTTTCAAGCTTACTTTTGGCACGATCACATCAGTTATTTTCGACCCTCGTCTGTGTGTATTACGGTATAAGGCTGTATTCGAGCGTACTGAGTGCCGGTGACTCCCATTCTGACTTCATTTCTGAACGCGCACGGTACCGCCTAGCTTGAATCTTCCTCGCAGCTCTTATTTTTTTTTAGACTCATGAAAAGACCTATCGTCGTCTGAAATGATTTCCTACTACTGCAGCGAATATAATTGGATTACATTGAAATTCAGTTTGTGAATTGCAATATATTAGTGCTAAAATTAGTTTGGAAATACCCGAAATCCGAAAATGCAAACCCAGGTTTCAGCGTGACGGGCGGGGACCGCTCGGGGAACCGTTTCGACTCAGGCCTAAATGAAACCCTGGAGAAATATCTATTTTAATGAAAAGAGAGGATAGAGAGAAGCGATTTTTAAAAAGTTCCATCAAAATCAGTTACGAAATGAAAAAGTTATGAAAGTTTGAAAAGTCTCAATTTACTTCCTATGGCGATCCTCAAATTGGCAATGTTGCTTCAAAAGGCAGGTTCAGTAGTAAAACTCTCAATATGTTTTGTACACAAAATTTCATATTTTCTCCATTTATGTGTAAAGATGCTGCTTGTCTTTTTGTGAACTCAACATATGCTGTGTCAAATACATTTTCCCATGATACACATGTATATCTTGAGCTAAGAAGGAGACAAGTTGGGGAAAATATGAAATTTTCTGTACAAAACATACACTGTATGGAGAATTGTACTACTAAACCTGTCACTTTGAAGCAACATTGTCAATGTGAATTGAGGATCGCCATAAAAAGTAAATTGAGACTTTTCAAACTTTCATAACTTTTTCAATTTGTAACCGATTTTGATAGAACTTTTTTAAATTGCTTCTCTCTATCCTCTCTTTTTATTAAAATTGATTTTCCACAGGGTTTCATTCTCCTTTAACAATGAAAAAGTCTAGTGCTTTCTCTTTTTTTAAACCTACACTGTAGTACCAATTACTGCAGAACCCTGTACAATATGAATTGTTATCAATTTAGCCATTCTCACAGCAAGAATTTTCGCTGTTTACAAAAAATCAGTGTTGGAATTCAATCATTTTTATGGCATGAAACTTTTGCAAACCAGTATTACAATGCTTGCAAGATTTGTGACGGTTTCAGGCAAATAACAGTTTCAGGTTACTTCATTCATTTGCTTCCTCCCCAAATGTTGCTCTTCCCGCAATTAAATCTACCACTTACTTGACAATACATGTACATACAAACAGAGCCTAAAAAAAGTAATTCAGTCATTGTTCAACATTTCAAGCAATGTCATTCTATTGGTGCAGATGGGGAAAGGCTTTCTGTCAGGGGCCGCGGAACCACCCCCCCCCCCCCCCCACCTTTTGAGTATCTAGACACATTTCATAAAACCTCAAAAAAAAGGTTTGAAAATTGTCATTAATGAGTGAAATCAAATCAGCCCCCCCCCCCAACTTTTTTAGTAGACACGTTTCACAAAACCTCAGAAAAAGGTTGAAAATTGTCATTAACGAGTGAAACCAAATCAGCCCCTCCCCCCTTTTCAAAAATGCTCCACAGCCCCCGTCTGTATTGTAGAAATTTGCCCTTTACCAGACAAAGTCAAATAAAATGGTAGGCCTACATGTGCATGTACATGTACATGTACATTGTATGCTCTGCAGAACTGTATACATACATGTACATGTATACATGTACAGGTGTACCTCCTGCACAGGTGTCGACCACCGAACGCACAAGATACAACTGACCGATCTCAGTGTATTAAGGTCTGAAGTGGGAAGACTAGCAAGCTCATCATCTCGATGAATTGGCTTAGGGCTATATTTCCCATCAGCCTTAGGGGCAATGTAAGATGACACCGGCATATACATCAGTGTCAGGACAGATGGGCAACGCATTAATTTCTCTCTCTCCTCTCTATCATACTAGCAAATAAAATCATATCCTCAGAAAAAGGGGGTTTCATGACTACTTGCAGTGGCTTCGCTCCAAGTCAGAACAATTTTTTTTTTCCTTTCTTGAATAGGGTTGACTGAACTGAGTCTAATTTATTACAGCTAGTCCATCTTCCCTCCCCCCCCCCCCCCCCTTCCCCTTTACTGAAGAAGCAGGTGCATATATACAATTCTAAAGTGTACTGTAGTGCAGGTAAGCCAAAATGAGCACATCAAAGACATATATTTGTTCCCGACCATATCACATACATGTACATGTAGATCTGTGTTTATTAGTACAAACCCTGCATCACAAGTACACGGGGACCTACATGTACTTGTATCCGTGTTGTGAAAACTAAACAAAACAAAACATTATTTGTGCCTCCAAAGTGGTAAGAGAGGGCATATTAACCCTTTCGAGACAATTGGCCACATTTTGCGGTTCGGCTCAATAACTTTTGATTCAGAGCCCTAAAAAATATACCAGATGCATGAGTAGAGAGAGCAAAAATTTATGCATACACTGTGTCCATTTTTGTTGCATGACCATATTGCGTTTGATGCCAGGAAATTTAAAAAGGAGAGTAAGCTTTAACATACTTAAATTGGCAACACATAAAGCGGTTCAAAATCTTTGTTTTTTAATCCAAATTGGCAACTTTTTCAACTTTTCGACAAAGTTCCTAACCATGTATGTTGTTTTTCGAAGGCATTACATTTTATTAGAACTGTGTAACATCAAAAGAAAAATATTACTGTTGCCAATTTGAAGAACAAAATGTGATCAATTTAGTCCTTAAATAATTCCTGTTGTGAAAGGGTTAAATGTATGTTGGCCAGACATATGGTTTCCAACAAGCGCACATTGATGGTTAACCCCTGGGGATGAAAGTCCTACCGCCTAAAAGCCAGACTACAAGGACTACACATGTATAGAAAATCGGTTGGACGACCACTATACCGGGTTTTTGAGATTCGCGTAGCTGCGACATGGAATCAACATCAAAATAGCACATGGAATTGAGCACGTTTGCCCATGCAAGATGGTAAACTCATTAATGACTGCCTTCCAAGGGGTATTGATGTCAATGGGATCCTGAAAGGGGGTTAAACGGAGGGATAATTTATCATAATAATCAGTCTGAATAGGGGGCTTTTAGCCTGGAATGATGATTTATCAAGCTGATAGATTCATCATGGTACGTCATACTTCAATCACATCTTCTGTTGAAAGCAAGAAGGGTCTTAACTATGTACATGTACATGTATATTAACCCTTCAGAGACAATTTGCCACATTTTGTGGTTTAGCTCAATAGCTTTTGATTCAGAGCTCTAAAAAAACATACCAGATGCATGAGTTGAAAGAGCAAACATTTCTGCACAAAATACACCTACATGTATGTCCTTTTTGTTGCATGACCATATTGCGTTTGAACTTTGATGCCAGGAATTTTAGAAATGAGAATAAGCTCGAAAATCCTCAACTTGGCAACACAATGAGAGATTCAAAATCATTTTTATTTTTTTTTTGGTCAAAATGGGCAATTTTTTTCAACATTTTGACAAGATTGGAATCATGTACATTGTATGTTGTTTTCAAAGACAGTGCACCTTATAAGAACCATGTAGCAATAAAAGAAAAATATAATTGTTGCCAATTTGAAGTACATAATGTGATCAATTTAGCCCTTAAATAATTCCTGTCCTGAAAGGGTTAAAATGACAAGAGCTAATGCCCTTCTGGCTCTGGGAGGAAAAAAAAATCCCTTTTGCATGAATCAGTGAATTGTCCCTGCTTGAGAAGTCCATTGTTAAAAAACCTGGAAAAACAGACTTTGATTTTCCAGGCAAAAATGCCATAATAATAAAGATGGAAAATATGTTAAAAGCATTCACCATTTCATGAAAGTTCAATAGTCACAAAATACCCATTCTTGTGTGAATAGTGCATAATTTATTAATCTCAATGGCAGAATGCTCTTAAAAGCAGACTTTGATATTCCAGGCAAAAAGACCCTAAAATTGAGCATAGAGGATGCATTAAAAGCATCCACCACTTGGTGAAAGGTTCATGATTAGTCACAAAAATGGTCCTTTTTGCTTGAAAAGTGAATAATTGATCAATTGTCCAATTATGCTCAGAAAACAGACTTGATTTCCCAGGCAAAAAGACCCTGCTATTGAACAGGGAAAATATATTATAAGCATCACCCATTTGGCAAGAGTCACAAAATAGTCACAAAAATAATACCTCTTTGCTTGAAAAGTGCATGCTCCAGGGAAAAGCGGACTACGATTTTCCAGGCACAAAGGCTCCAATACTAAACATGGAGCCTCCATTGTGGAGGATACATTGAAATCACCCATCATTCGGTAAACAAACTTTCAGAAGTCACAAAAATACCCCAATTTGCTTGGTAAAAAAGTTGACAGCCACACCAAAATATTTCCTTTTGCGTGACATACATGTATGGTATGATCTATTGTTAAAAAAAAAATTTTTTAAAGCTTCTGAGTAAACAGACTTTGATTTTTGAGGTAAATAGCCCCTAAAACCCACGTGTGTTCCTGAGTGATCTACATACATGTATCCCTGGATAAACGACTATGACTTTAGGCAATACAAAAACTGCCTGTTTTACTGCCCTTAATAGACAAAGAAACATGTTTTGTAATAGATGTTTGAAAAAATCAGATGAGATTCTCAGCCCCCTAAAAAAAGAGAAAACTTTCAAACTGATACAAATTATACAAAACTGTTCAAATCTTTAGGTCTGTGGGAACTACAAAATACATGTACATGTATGAAAATGTGAAACAATGATCTACATGTATATTTGAACAGGAATCGAGGAAGTTTGACTGAATTAATTACACAATGCAAAAGGTCTTGGATATTCATTTCAAAAGAGAAGACTTTAAACTTCCATTGACCTTAAAACATAAGGTCGTAAATGTACATGTAAAGTGGTCTTTACGGTAGATAATTCCTTTAATCAAACTATGCAAGCAGATGTGTGGGAAATTACTCCACATTTCTTCTCATACGAGGGGTTAAAGATTGAAGTTTCTATTCATTATCAGAATGACCTTTGAAACATTCAAATAAGCAACAAAAAAATGAATTGATATGGATCTTTCTAATTCCTCTTTGCTCTTTTGTCATCTGTCTCGCACTTCTAAATTCTGTGTAGATGTAGATGTACATATATTTCATATTAGATATTTTAGGTCAGGATTCTAGTTCACAGGGGAAACAAAGAATTATATCTGTGACAGTTAATTTTAAACTAAATTTTCAGAGAATTCTATTCAATGTATTAAATACTGACCAAGTGCTTTCTTTTTTCTTTAACCCTTTCAAGACAATTGACCGCATTATCTGGTTTGGCTCAATAACTTTTGATTCAGAGTTCTAAGAAATATACCAAATGCATGAGTAGAAAGAACAAAAATTTCTGCACACATTATGTCTATTTTTCGTTGCATGACCCTATTGCATTTGATGTCAGGAATTTTTAAAAAACAAGAATAAACTTTAAAATCCTTATATTGGCAACATATTGAGAGCTTCAAAATCATTGTTTTTTTTATCAAAACTGGCAATTTTGTCAACTTTTTCGACAAAATTCCTAACCATGTACATTTTTTTTCAAAGACATTACACTTTACTAGAAATATGTACATGTAGAAGTAAAAGAAAAATATTATTGTTGCCAATTTGGAGAACAAAATGTGATCAATTTAGCCCTTAAATAATTCCTGTCCTGAAATGGTTAATATACATGTGTATACAAGAAGGGAGGCCTCTTTTGCACTAGCAACTTGCTGTCACTTGGCTTGGTAAGATTTAAAAGAAGGTTGAGACCTGGGAAAGATGAAGGAAAAAAATTGTGAACTTTCTCATTTTGAGGAGAAAATCATAGTAGAAATGTCCCCTGAAAAGGATTGCTCTTCAATTGCCCTCATATTCGAAATATGATGAGAAATCATGCCACATAAATGTGTGTACATGTATGTACATGTGCAGTTCCATTTCTGTGTGAAGTGCACATGCTTTTCAGCGAGATTGGGTCAATTTTCTTATAATTTTGATGATTCCAAAACCTCACAGTATACACCAATTCTTATGTAGACATGATCAACCTTTCCCAATTGCTTTGAGACAGTTTCTTTCACAATGTAAACGCATGGCCAGAACTTAACTTTATTCAGCTAACATGTATGCCTACCTTTGAATACATAAGAGGAAACAAAATGAAATATTCTAGAAAAATCATGCTTGTACTTGTGAAGTAATTTCACGACGCATTGTTCCCCTTCTTTCTTCCATTGCTCAGTTCCCTTTTTTTTTTATTCAACTTGATTCAAAGTCAAACATACACAGGTATTGTGCCTAATGTACACGATTCATGGAGTCCTTAACTACCCAAAGCCCATAAACCCACATCACCCACTAATAATTCATGAAACAATGGAAATTATGTTTATAAAACACGGTCATAAACATGCCGCGACTGATGGAGAATTACGATCTTTACACTGCATACATGTACCCACAGCAATTTTCCATGTTTATCGGGAGTTTTTTCCATTACTCCAACCTCCAGGGAACCAAACATCCACACCGTGTCAGACATTCTGAGTGAAAAGCGTGAGTAATTTGCACGCCTAATTTTGGGTCGTTAATGAAGGGAATCTGGCTCTTTTTTTTTTCTTTTCTTTCTTTTTTTTTGTCCTTGTTTCCCACCCCTTGTCTTCTCCATCCTGATTTGTTCTCAACGTTCCATGTTACTGCCCGTGAGTCATCGTTTTGTTCCATGCGAACAGAACATGATATGAACACGTTACAGAGTCAATAATAAATGGTGATGATTCAATCAGAGATGTGTTCACACTAAGCATTAATGTACATTTGGCAAGACCCTGTTTATACATGTGTCTGTACCACAGACATGAAACGAAACACATTACCGAGTCAATGATTCAATCAGTGTTGTGTTCACACAAAGCACTAATCTACGCTTGACAAGACCCTGTTCATACATGTACTGTATACATGTATAAATCCCAACACTGATGATGGTATGAACACATCAGAGTCAATGATGCATGCCTTACATGGGAATGATTCAATCAGACTAATTAATTAAGACCCTGTTCATACACATATACCTCAGACATACATATAAAAGATGATACGAAATAGCAAATTTGTGAAGTGATGGTTTGATTAAAGGAGCTTTCACACTATGCTAGTTTGTATATCAAGTTGTGTAATGTACAAATGGACATGTACAGTAGATAATAAATTTTATAGAGTAATATCTCATACCCGAAACAACCTGTACAAAAAGAAAGAAAAAATTAAAATCTATAAAAAATTAACATTTGGAAATTGGCATAAGGCATGTAATGTAAATGCACTAATATTGCATGTCGTCGTAAGCTAATGTACGTAACATTATTCTTATCAAGCTTCAGATGGTTGACTGGTCGATACCCTTCCACAAATTGTGAACATTTACTCATTCATGCTCAACTCAATGCTTTAACCCTTTCAGGACAGGAATTATTTAAGGGCTAATTTGATCACAGTTTGTTCTTCAAATTGGCAACAATTATATTTTTCTTTTAGTGCTACGTGGTTCTAATAAGATGTAATGCCTTTGAAAACAATATACATGGTTACAAATTTTGTCGAAAAGTTGAAAAAATTGCCAATTTCGATGAAAAACAATGCTTTTGAACCTCTCAATGTGTTGCCAATTTAAGGATTTTAAAGCTTATTCTCTTTTTTAGAATTCCTGGCATCAAATGCAATATGGTCAAGCAACAAAAATTGACATAGTGTGTGTAGAAATTTTTGCTCTTTCTACTCATACATCTGGTGTATTTTTTAGAGCTCTGAATCAAAAGTTATTGAGCCAAACCACATAATGTGGTCAATTGTCTTGAAAGGGTTAAATAAAGAATGTTGAATTAACATCAAACTTGATATACAGTACATGTACATCTACAGTGTAAGCATGCAAAAAGCCCCCATTCCATGAACCAAATGTACATGTACTGTAGTATCTCTTAATACACACATTTACATGTACATGTACATGTATTTCAAGTATGTTTGTGATCTAATCGTAAAAGCCCAAATCCTCCAACATCCATAAACCTTTAGCAGGGTTGAGTTCCATGCAATTGTACTGGTAGAAAGCATACGGTGCATTGATCAGCCATACAATATACAAACGATGCAGGACTTTCCAGGGGTCGCGCACAATTGCACATGTTTAAACTTCTTTGATCAAAAATACAATACCTCTTTTTTTTTAAACCTGAAAATCAAATCATCTTTGTTTAATTTTGCAAATGTAGTTCCCTATTTTGAGAGATAAATGAATGGATTTAACAAAGTACATGTAGGAATACTCTATAGTACATGTACATACATATACATATATATGTACCTGGACAAAAAAAAAAAATAATAATGCAGGGGGGGGGGGGGAGTCATCAAAATTTGCCTTTCCCAGGGGTGGATCAAGAGTTTTGTAAAAGAGGGGGCACAATACCGGAAAAAGTACACGGTTAAGGGACAAATTTCGGGGGCTGTGTGCTTCAGATACATGTAGTACATGTATGTCAAATGGGATTCAAAAGAAGAGGCACGGGCCGGATTATGTACACATACATGTATGTAAATCTGCCAATGGTCTTTATTTCGGCAGAAAAGGACTTCAAACTATCCTACTGGACATTTTATCTTGTATTTTCAGACATACTGTACATGTAACGTATGTATACCTTCACGCATAAAAAAAACAATATTACTGCCCTAATTTTTGCTATTTATCTTTCATGTCACTTTTATTTCATAATAGAATAGGCCTCACAATATATTCGGTGCTATAAAATATTTCTGTGGTGAATGTGTGGTCATTTTCTTTTTTCAATTCATTCCTGTCAAAATAAGCTCTAATTATCATGCTGCCAACAGAAATATAATTCTTGTTAGGCTTCCTTTTTTATACAATGAAATTACAGACCCATAAACTGGTCAATAATATTCAAGATTATCTGCATTTTTTCCCTTTATGCTAATACACAACAAGTCGTAATCTAACTGCCCCATTAGTAACAAAAGACACACAAATGTATGTCCATACTCCTGACCTCTTAAATGGGGATGTATACAAAAGAAATATGCTTTCAATAAAAGATTGCTGATTTAATGGGCAATAAACAAGCAAGGATTGATAGAGATATCAGGGGGGGGGGGGGGAATATGACGGTTATTGTCCCACTTCAGCCCAAGACCAACACCTGGTATTACGAAGAAAGGGCGTGTTCACACAGAGTATTGAAAAAGTTCAAGTATTAGTCAAATATTTGGTTTTTATTAATAATTACCCAAGGTTACAAGTCATGTTCCTGCAATGCTTACTTTTCTTTCTCTTTCTAATAGATGTTTTCCTTTTTAATAATCACTTCCCTTCTCTTTTTTCATGTTCTTCCTTTTCTCTCTTTTTTTTCAGCTTGTTTGGGTTTTGTATGTTTTCATCAACTTTTCCTACATTTATATAATCTTTTCTGTTTCTTTCCTCAAACTTCACTTTCCTTTTGTTTTGATTGAGTCTACTGCTATTTCTACATGCCATCTTCTTCTAATTTACCATAATTGTTCTTTGCTGTTTGTCTGTTTGTTTGTTTTGTTCATTTATTTATTCTTTTTTTGCGGGGGTTACTGTATATTTTCTCCTCTGTTTCATTAAAATTGATTGTGCACATGTATGCACATGTACCCAAACAGTGGCGGCAAGATGGCTCAGTGGTAGAGCAGTGGTGACATTATTGTGAGGACCCGGGTTCAAAACCAAGTGGATCTGCTAAAAATGCACTTTGGTAAGGCATTAATATCCTCATTACCAAGTCCCTCGGACAGGACTTCAAGTCAACGGCCCCCATGTTGCGTATTTACAAGTTCTTGCATGCTTTCTTTAGCAGTCAGGTAAAATAAACCATCAAACAGCCTTGAAGCATAAATAGACTCCTAGAAGAGATTGATTGAATTCTAAAAATCAAACAAACGTTCCCTCCCTCCCCCCCCCCCCCACACACATCCCCCCTCCTTCCCTAAACAAAATGGATAATCATCATCTTCAAGGTTAAGATGGCATGTCTGAACGCGCCCTTCCACGCAGTTAAAGATCAAACAAGCAAACATTGGATCTCGACACAAAACGCACAATCGGCACACAAAAAACGTACAATTGCCAGCACCCCTGCCTGACAGGGGATGCCTGGCGCTACACAATGGGACAAAAGAAGTCTGCACTTTATAAACTTCAATCTAATTATGGTAAACTTGTTGAGTTTGTACATCATACAGCCAAACATCTGCCCCATTACGAAGAAAAAAAAATGAAAGAAAAAAAAACAGTAGGGGAAAATGAAGTGGGCGAGAAGACATACATGTATTTGAAAAGGAACTGAAGAGAATGGAGCAGTAGTTTTATTAGAGTTTACATTTTAAATTATGCATTGAAAATGTAGGTACATGTAAGGCTACAGGGATAACAGTGATACTGCCAAATACAGGAAGGAATTGCAATAGAAGCAGAAATATGACTCTATTTTATTTCAATCAGTTTGATCTGACTGCTTCCTCATTCTCTGTCCTTCTACCCTCCTCCTCCCCCTTCTTCTCCTCCTCCTCCTCCTTCTCCTTCTCCTCCTCCTTCTCCTCCTCCTCCTTCTCCTCCTTCTCCTTCTCCTTCTCCTCCTTCTCCTTCTCCTCCTCCTTCTCCTCCTCTTCCTTCTTCTCCTTCTCCTCCTTCCCCTCCTTCTCCTCCTCTCCTCTCCCCACCCTCCTCCTCGTCATCTTCTTCCTCATCCCTCCTTTTTCTTTTAGCCAGGAGCATTCAGGCATCTGGGCATCCAAAACAAGCTCATTTCTTATAAAATGAAATCGGAAGATGGCCCCAAATATCATTCTTTTTATTAATCCACATCAACAATCTACATGTATGTATTACAACACCTTTTTTCACCATGTCCAATTGCAGAGATCGCCAATCGAAATTTGTCAACGAAATTGTCGTGGTGCTATCGGATTCAGTAAACTTTCCAACGTACAGTATGTACAGAGTACATCAGATACAAAGCACATACATGTACATGTATCGTCTGTTGAGAGCTGAAGGACATTAACTCTGTGTTAAAGTATATGTAGTTATATGAGTTAACGCCCCTCTGGCTCTTAACAGACGATATCATGTGAAAAACTGGCTATGCGATTACATCTTGTCATTACGGCATCTGCATTGCCAATTTGAGGGCAAATAATCTGTAGGAGGCATCAAGTTTTAATGTCAAGGGGCTAAAGAAGGGAATGGAAAATCACTTTTTGCTCATTCCCCTCCAAAGCACTCCATATATTGCTTATGAGGCAGTACAGCAGCAGCATCAAATTTTCTGTCTTTCAAATACAGTATGAACTCTGTATTAAAAAGGGACAGGGGGAAAAGGTCTACAGACATCTTTAATAGAGCCAAGCTGAACTTAGCTAAATTAAATACACGTACATGTATAGGATCAGAGCAGTTACATTTCATTAACAAGCTGTATTAATTAGTCTTACATAAATTCTTTATGAAGGACCTCTTTTAGTTAAGATATATACAATATACATGTATATGTAGGCCTCATCTTTGCAGGCACAAACCCTTGTAGATCGTAACGCTTTATACATAATGTCTGAACTGAAGGACTAGTAGACTACACGGTCTAGTGAACTCCATATACATGTACATGTACATGTACAATGTACACAGCCAGAGACTTGCAAAGTTAGGGTCGGCTAAATACTTTATGGAAATGTTTTTACACTGTAAGTGTCAAATTAGAGTCTGCAGACTACCCTCAACTTGGAATTCTGTTTCATTGCACAACAGTAAAATTGGTGAAAACATATATAAAACACTGAAACGGGGTTACTGTAGAACCCCAAAACTTTTGTTTGCATTAAATCTTCGGAAACGCGTTTATCCTTACAAATTCTAAAGAAGATTTAATATGACAATCAGTTATTTCAGTATAATGTCTTTTTTTTTTATCAAACATCAAATCATGTATCTTTTGCATGTATGTACACTTGGATGTACTGTGTTTGAGTATGGGGCTCCTAAATTTGTTTCTGCGGCCACATCAACTGCTCGCACAGAGCCGTGCGTACAATGCTACATAACATATATCCACGGGGTCGAGATCGATGGTACACACATATTTGCCCTACAGACAATTCCACTTGCCCTAGGAGCAAGGAGGAGCAAGGAGGGTCAAGCAGATGAGGAAGAACCAAAAAAAATGTTTGCAATTATGTGAACAGAATGTCTGCCAGGCCCCATCTGTACCTACATGTACATGTATACACTGTATTTTTTTTAGCCTTTCCATAATCATCTACACAAGTTGCCCCACAGACATACCGGTACTTATTTCACTTGGCCGAAGGTATGTACATGTAGGGCAAGGGTATGGAATAGAAGCCCTAAAATGATTTGCAATGTGTGAATACATGTAGGACGTCTGCCAGGCCCCATCTGTGCCGAGCCAATCCATTATCTACATGTACATGGTATATTAATTGCCATTGATGACTAATCTGCATACCATGCACATAGCACACATATGTACAATGTACACATGCTGCAACATGTTTCATGTTAAAATTAGCTTCCGTGTGCACATGTACGAAATGCACAAGGGCTTGTATTGTCGAATGCCTATAGTGCCAAACTGCTCAATTGCAGGCAAGGTACATGTACAGTGAAATTAAGGTCGTCACTAGATATAAAAGAACATACACATGTAGGCCCAGGCTATGGGCAGCACATTTTTAGTTCTGGGTGGCACTCAATGAAAATTTACATATTTTGTTTTCTGTCATACGACATCAATTTGGGGACAAATCATAACAGATCTATGTGAATTTTCACTGGATTCTGTGTGAAGTTATTTTAAATGTGCTTACACTGAATATTCAAGACTGTCATCCGTTGGGGCCAGAAGGGCATTACATGTTGTACATGTAACTCATACAGCTGAACACCGAGTTAGCACCCTTCTGACTCCAAAGTCTGATCAGACGATATTGCCAGACACATTACAGTTTATAATGCAATTTCAAGCAAATTTTGTTATCCACGATGTATTTATTTTGATATTTTTGCTGGTCTAAACGATCCATGTGCTGCAAAGTTTACCTTTCATTAAATACAATTAATGCCTTACCAAAGGGCACTGGCGCTTCCACTTGGTTTCAAACCTGGGTCCTCCCATTTACGAGACCACTGCTCTACCACTGAGCCATCATGCCTCATTTCATTAAAAGATTACATTACTACAGTGTATCAAGTAGGTTTAAGAGGAACAGTAACATGTACTTATGCACTTTAATTTAAGTTAGCCAACTATCAAAAGGGCATGTACATTGTACATTTACATGAATGCATACACTTTAGTTTCAATAAAAGTAACCAAAAAATGTGATTCCAGACTTTAGAGTTTCGCATTAAAAAGTACATGTGCTTTTCTTAAAATATAAATTAATTCAAAACAAAAGTATGGAGAAAGGACTTGTGTGAGAAATGTCACATATATACTTCACTTATCCCTTTTGCAGACTTACACAAAATTCTGTTAAAACTTTGCACAGATTTTGTAGACATGTAGATATGGCCTATGAAATTCCAAGGTCAAAAGTTTTATTAATATAACTCCTTTGTTAGAAATGAAAATCTTGCTTCTGTTGCAGAGGGAGCTATTCAGAAATCAACATGTGTACAGTGAAACCTGTCTATAAAGACCGCTCAAGGGAGACGAGAAAAGCGGTCTTTATGAGCAGGTTGTCTTTGTTCCTGTAATCAAAGATCAACACTTTTAAAGGGAAACGGAAATTGTGGTCTTTATAGACAGGTGGTCTTTCTATACAGGTGGTCGCTAAAGCAGGTTTGACTGTACATATACTAGTAATCAGTCAAAAAATTATTTTCAAAATTGTGCGATTTTCTGTGAGTTTAAAAAAATAATGGGTTAACTACATGTAAATTGTTGGTATTACTTACATGTACATGTAAAAGCAAATTGTAATCGCTTTTTACATCTGCAGAAGTTTTCCAAAATCTTTTGTAATTGATTGCATACTCAATTTCAAACTTCAGGGCTGCAAAAGGGATGAAGTACCTTTAAAGCAAACGTTTCACTTTCGATACATTTTGTGAATGAGAGCTCTTTTATCAATTAATCACACATAATGGGAGAGAGATCTTAGTATGAATGGAATAATGAGTCATACATTAAGACCCATGTAATCTACATCCATCTTTTAATAACTTATTTGATTTATACTCTAAGTCTAAATATGACATACATTGTAAAAGTGCACTTTCACTGATGTACAAAATATGAAGACCAGGGCCCTGTTTCATAAAACTTGTCATCAATGACAAGTTGCAATATCTGTTATAAGCTACTGAAATCCTTGCATCTGATTGGCTGAGAGCAAATTTGTTGGTAAAAATCACTGACAAGACACTTGATGAAACGCCCCCCAGGTCACTACATGTACATGTACATGTAGGGACAGATCATGGATTTCATAAAATTGGAGGGGCGGTGAATTGCCCAAAAAGTCTGACAAGCAATTAAAAAAAAGGTTATCAAGCATAAAAACAGAGATTAATTTGTGGGGGAGGAGGGGGGGGGGAGAATCTGACAAACAAAAAAAAGGTCATCAGATTTTTTGGAAACCTAAGAACCCCCCCTCCTCATCTGCCCCTGGAGACTGAGAAACTATCAGATGCCAAAAATAGCTGTCAGTACGAGTGGAACATCAATACATTCAAATGACTGACGGAAAGAGTCGAGAGTCGAAGGGGGGGGGGGGGATGTCCAAACGCTGGAACGGAGATTGCGATTTAATCTACCCATGTTTTTGAAAGGTTCAATTCAATTTTCTTCCTTTTCTTGTCATGTCATTCATCGGGACCTCGTTCGAGATCAGCGCAAAATTTACGACAGTCCATCCACTGCATGAGCAGTGCATCGGCAAATACTGTGTCATCTTTTAATTAATTAGTCCCAACCAAACACTGCCTGAGCACTGTGGAAATGGCCAGCTTCATTTTTGTAAACTGGAGTTTCAAATGAAAGGCACAGTTTTGTTACATTTTTATAGCTGTGAATAAATTGGACTGTTTTTCCCTTTTTTTTTCCTTCTTTTTCTTCTTCTTCCTTTTTTTTCTTGTGTGTTTGTAAACTTGTCAGGCAATTTATTTCATTGAACACTATAAAAATTAAAATAAAATAACCCAGATGTATTAACTTAGTACTTACTCTTTACTGATCACGGGTGTGTTTGACCACCTAATGCTTCTGAAACAGATAAAAAAAAGAAAAAGGAAAATGCTTTTAAAAGTGTATTCTCCAGAAAAAGTGGTGTGAAACATGAAATTCAAAGACAAACACAGAAGACAAAAAGGAATATTTCTTTGAAAACTGAAAAGGTTATTTTAAAGTTGGAACCAAAAAGTATTACCCGGTAGGTTTTTTAAAGGTGATATCATTTAGACCAATCTATTCTGTGTACACATAATTATTCATCTGCATCCATTGTTTAAAAAAAAAACAATTTTTTTTTCAAATAAATCAAAATAAATATCAATATACATTGGCAAATCAACAGACCTTCAAATTATCTACATGTGATACAAACATTTAGACTTAAATTGAAATACAAGAAACAGATAACTGGAAAACATGTCCACCAATTAAAGAAATAAGTAGCCTACAAAAAAAATACACAGATGATGATTTTCGTCTCTGTGTTGGAGCCAGAAGGGCATTAACTTGAACTACAAATACTTTAACACAGAGTTAACTCCCTTCTGGCTCCAAACAGACATGTACATGTACAAGTACTAGTCTTCCTTGTAATGTGTACCCAAAGTATGAGCTGTATCATTAATTCATAAATTCATCCACACAACACCTAGCATACATGTACATGTACATGTGTACACAAAGGAATGAAGGTCAGCAAATAAACTCAGTAGCTACACTGTATACATGTACATGTACTGTATGTACATGTATGTCCATGTAATATGGTATCCAACTTGTTCAAACAAGAACACATTGTAAATGTGTGCATCATGTAAATAAAGTTGGTTTAATTCTGGCCAGCCTGAACCGAAACCCATTGAACAACATGCTTGGGCTACTAGTTTAATACAAACATGTACATTTTATTTGTACATTTACCATACTTTGTAGTTTGTATTTTACCTGCAAAACATCAAATAAAGCTAATAAAATGAAGTCATACTCCTTTGAAAAACTAAAAACTTTGGCTTCACAAATTTCACAAGTGGTCCAGAGTGGGACAGGTTTGTTGCTATGGAAAATGAAGTCGTAAAGAATTCATGAAATCACTAAAAATCTGCAAAAAGTTTCAGATAGTTTGCAGAAAGTTGAAGGCGACAAAACTTTGTGCTTTTACAACTGGTAACAAAATCTGGAACCACATACATGTATGGAGGCAAGATAATTCTATGGACTTAATACTAACTCCATGCAGAGTACATTGTACATGCATTCCTTGTATCAGGGAGTTGGAAATGAAATGAATTACTGCAAACCTGGATATTTTCGCGCATTAACGCGGCATGAAATTTGTGCAAAAATGAAAACATGTAAATATTTTTGTTTATATTCCTTTGCCCATGAGCCTAGCGCGTCGGTGAAATAAAAAACATGTGAAATTCACCTTTCTTGGCCGAGCGCGAAAATATACAATTTGACAGTAGGCCTGAACTGTACAAGGGAATTCCCTGGCTGTACAAACAGGGAAATGTAACTTCCCTCGTACAACCATGAACATATCCTTATCCTGTACAACAGTACATTGTACTGTACATGTATGCCATCCCACACACAGTGTGTCGAAAGAATTTATAGGGGGTTCCCCTTTCTGCCCAAATTCCGGGTACAAGGTGTTAGTGAAAACAATCCCATTACCAGATTTCCCCCTAGTAACATTTCTTGTTCATTGTGTACGATTTGAGCGTAGCGAACTACATGTATGTACACTGTAATCCTGTTATGTAAATGGCATACACTGTACAATGTACATGTACATGTACATGTACATGTACTTGAAGTATGTACAAAGAAAGCAGTGTAGTCTGCAAGGACAAATGTTTTTTTTTTTTTTTATGAATTCTCTGTGACTGGAGCCACGGCTATACAGTACATGTATGTACATGTACATGTAAACAACATACTAAACAAGTCTGACCTCATCAGGCATACATGTATGTACATGTATGTTTACATGTACATTGTAAATATTCAGAAGTGAATGAATACAATGTATGGTAAGCGCCTGGTGAAACTACACATGCAGAACAACATCAAAACAAGCTACATGTACATTATACCTGGGTTGCAATCGAAAGAGAGAGAGAAGTGGCTGTATAAAGGTCTCTATTGTTAACAAGTGAAATACATTTAAGAAAAACGAGAGTACAAAGACTTTCAACATATACATGTACATTATACATATATCAAAAGCAATTTCAAGAGCCTTTGCCCCGTTGCATAAAACTTACCATTAATGGTAACTCTGCTGTCAATGGTAACTACCATGGTAACATCACTCAAAAGCCAATCAAAATCAAGGTCTCCATGGGAGTTTAACCATTGATGGCAAAGTTACCGTTAATGGTAAGTTTTATGCAACAGGGGCCCTGGAGTCTTAGCAATCGTGTTTGGACAATAGCGACATGTACGTGCATACGGGACTTGGGCCCCGTTGCATAAAACTTACCATTAATGGTAACTCTGCTATCAATGGTAACTACATGAACCACGTAACATCACTCAACAGCCAATCAAAATCAAGGTTTCCATAGGAGCTACCATTGATGGCAAAGTTACCGTTAATGGTAATTTTTTTATGCAACGGGGGCCCAGTAGTTTCTAAACTTTAAGTTAACGAAATAATGGCTCACTAACAACGAGGGTACACAAGGGCCTGAAACAACGACATTTGTTTTGAGACTACATGTACAAGTCGAGCGATCATTGTTTAACATTTGAGCAGAGAGGTCATCGTTAACAACAAGATTGCTAAACTTTAAGTTTATTCTGTCCACATGGTCTGTAAATACATGTGTACATGTACCACAAGGACAACCCGCAGCTAGTGATTTCAGCGTTAACTATAAGCTCGCTTGTGGTTCTGAAACTACAAGTCTGTTCATACAGTCTGAAACTACAAGATAACTAACTACAAGATAACTTAAAGTTTCAAAACTAAGTGAAACTTAAAGTTTTGCTTCCTTCGTGTGAACCTGACTATTGTAGCTGAAAAAAATTGTAACCAAGACTGAAAAGAGTCTATCAAAGCAATTGTCCATCTGTATAGGAAAGTAATGTCAAGGATATTAAACAATTACACACCTCATCTAAATCAATCAAAGCAAATCAATCAATGGTCAGTGGTTTTTTCCTTCCTTTCATTCTCTCATTTTGACTTGCAGTTATTTATTGTTCGAGTCAGAGCATTTTTGCTCAGGTCTACATATTTTACTGTTCATATACAATGTACATGTACACTATAGAAGGCCGACACGTTCCTTATCAAATTCTTGTACAAGCTTCCAATAAATGCTGTTTCATGCAGCCACATGATGTTTTAAGTGAAGTTTCAAAGAGAATTTTCAAAAAGCACTGATCAGTTAAAAGTGATCACAAATCACCCACAACTTTGAATATGACGTTCGAGGAAGAAAAAAAAAATGTGTACTGTAGACATTTTCATGCAAGAACTTTTTATTGCTTTTCACCTTGTCAGTGAACCCAAGAGCTCTTGTTCAGTTTACCAGAGCACCTTTGGAGCTTTCCACCAGGGCTAAATGGCTCACCGCTCATGAGTATTTTTTTCGCTGACATGAACAGAGGTGAAACAGAACCTGTAAAGCCACCGTTTCACAATCCATGCTCCAATGTTGTAATTCAATCATTTCTACTATGATATGAAACTTCCACAGATATGGAATGCTGGAAAAAAAATTGTGAGGGTCACACATGACAGTGTCTGGATTTACACTTCTTTGAAAATGAAATAGCAACTTCCAGGTATAAAATAAGCTTTAAAAAAAAACGTAAAAAAGCTCAAAACAGGTAAATCATATGTAAGGCCTACATGTACCTACATGTACATGACTTGTGTTTTGCTGTTGTACATGTAGTTTCATCTGCTTATATTGCTAGTCTTTTGTTTGCTAACTTTGCTTCCTGGTAGTTATTTTTCAATTCAATTTTAATTTTATTCAATTCCAATAAAATATAAAAAAACATAAACAAAAAACAATACAATCATGACAGAATAACAGTATAAATCCATCAAGAGTACAGAATAAGGTAAAATAATAAAACAATAAAAACAATACAACAGATAACAATATAAGATAGAGCATTATTGGAATTGGGTGGCCATAAAAAAACCATGAGAATTAATCATCAATGATTTGACATTCCGTTTTGAAAATTCATTGATTTCGATTCTTGCTTTGCACTTAAAATTTGGGATTATCATCAATGTTCATCCCAAATTGTGGACTATAATTCATAAATTGATTTAAAAATTTGATTTGTACTTCATGTACATGTATGTACATGGGCCTAGAGTACATACAGTACACGTTCCTTTAAACCCTTTCATGACAGGAATTATAAAAGGGCTAAATTGATCACGTTTTGTTCTTCAAATTGGCAATAATAACATTTTTATTATATAGTAGCACTACATGGTTCTGATCAAATGTTATGTCCTTGAGAACAATATACTGTACATGTACATAGGCGAGACCTTTGTACAAAAAGTTGAAAAAAATGACAATTTTGATTTTAAAAAATGATTTTCAACCTCTCAATCTATTGCCAATTTAAGGATTTTAAAGCTTATTCTCCTTTTTTAAATTCCTGGCATCAAACGCAATATGGTCATGCAACGAAAATGGACATAGTTTGTGCAGAAATTTTGGCTCTTTCTACTCATGCATCTGGTATAATTTTTAGGGCTCTGAATCAAGCGTTATTGAGCCAAACCACAAAGTGTGGAGTGATGTCGCGAAAGGGTTAAGGGATAGTGTAAGGTGGTTTTGAAGTACTGTGTTCCAATTGAAGCTTAGAACCAATGCAGGGGCAGATCCAGAGTTTTGTACTTAAAAAAAAGGGGGGGGGGGGTCATTCCTTGACTCAAGGTATGCCACTCTGGTTTTAAAAGGGGGGGGGGGCACCCCATCCCCCAAATCCAACAACACTGAACTGACAGACAGGAATTCCTTAATCACTCAACACAATTAAAGAGAATTGATATTGGCAATCAACAGTTCTATTATCAGGAAATCATAGCACAGGATATGACAAGATCAACACACGATAATAGAAGACCCATTTTCAGTTTCAGTTCCTCTTACAGTCTCAATGGACTCATCTACATGTACAATTTCAGAGTAGGGCTACAGTTTAAGGCTTACATACATGTATACCCTATGGACCAAGGCCAGGCAACTGTCTGCTTTTGTACTGTAAATCACAGTACATTTCCGAAGTAAATCACACTAGGGCAAAGGCAAGGACTCAAATTTCAAATGAATACACATGATGAAGAAGGCCCCAAGTCCATCACAACTATTAAAATGGCCTGAAGTCAAGTTTCATCTGGTCTATTAAAATAATCCATCGTGGACTAAAATGAGCGTAAATATAAAGCGTATGTACATGTACATGCGTATTACTGCCCACCCATTGGACGGCATACGATTATTGACATGCGTGTACTACGCTTAATATGGATGTTTGATTTGTTAACCTTTTCGAGACAAGTGACCACATTTTGTGGTTTGGCTCAATAACTGTTCATTCAGAGCTCTAAAAAATATACATGTACATACATGTAGATACATGAGTAGAAAGAGCAAAAATTTCTGCACACACTAGTATGTCCATTTTTGTTGCATGAACATGTATTGTGTTTGGTCCCAGAATTTTAAAAAGAAGAATAAGCTTTAAAATCTTTAAATTGGCAACACATTGAGAGGTTCAAAATCATTCTTTTTTCTCAAAATTGGCAATATTTTCAACTTATAGACAGAATTCCTAACCATGTACATGTATATTACTTTCAAAGACATTAATACACCTTATTACATGTATAAACCATATAGTGCACTAAAAAAGAAATATTATTGTTGCCAATATGTAGAACAAAATGTAATCAATTTAGCCCTTAAATAATTCCTGTCCTGAAAGGTTTAAAATAAACCTCTTTCAAGAATTTGGCCAATATCTTTTCTTGAACAGATCATAAGAGACAAAATGTTTTTATCTTCATGCACATATATTTGAAAATATCAATGAATCTGTGAAGATGAAAAATTTGTTCTTTCAAACTACATGTACATGTAGTGCTGCAGCTCGCAACCTACACACGTACATGTAAAGCCCAGGTCTGGTCCAGCTTGTTAACTTACAATGTATCTACATGTACAAATACTTACCGGGTTCTTGATTCTGGACCAGTCCTGCTTATGAGCCACAATGTACAGATATGTACATGTACAGCACTATTTCAACTTTTTTTTGAAATATGATACTGTTTAATAATAACTTAGTAACCATTTTGATGGTCCTTGACCCTTCTTCCGCTCATTCTGTAATTTGTACTCTACATTGTATACATGTACTTGTTGTACCTGTTGCACTTTGTACATGTTATTCAGACTTCCATATTTGTAGTTGAAAAGCAAAAACTGATGACTGTGGCAAGCGTCAAAATAATAAGGAAGTGATGTGGTGTGATGATTTCATGGTTTTAATTAGAAGTTAAGATAAATGTCTTCCAAAGTAATATATATGTACATGTACTTGTAGACTGACATCTGTTTCCTTGATATCCAGGCCATATATGGAAAATGGGTCGTACAAATACAAGTAGGACACGTGCTCCGGCAACAAATGCTCAGCGGCCAACATCCTATACTAACCAAGCTATTAACCAAACACTCTGTTGTACCATGGACCTACTACGTAGTACATGTAGGTCCATGGTTGTACCCATTGATCTCTACCTTACGTGGATATCGCATCGTACCCACGGCTCTATATGCGAGCAGCTGATGCGGCCGCACAACCAAAATTAGGACCCCTACATTCAAACACATGCGCGGGACCGCGTGGGACATCGTCTGCTGTGTACGATGCCAGTGTACTCCTATTTGAAAGATATGTGATTTGATTTTTTACTTAAAAGAGACATTATACTAAATGTCACATTAAATCGCCTCTAGAATTTGTAAGGTACTGTACACTTGTTTTGCCTGATTTTGCAGTTTATATGTGGAAATTAGACTTCACAGTGCTGAATTATTCAATTCTAATGATGCATAAAACTGTATTGAAACAATACTGCAGCGGTGTTTTTCTGCGAGCCCAAACATGGCGACACGTCGTGCCGGGTCGCATCAAACATAGAGGGCATTGCTTTATCCACTGATGGTTGTACATACATGTACCTACTAGTGCTGGTATCGGCATGGAAAATCTATGTCGCCATGTCGCAATAAAATTAACGCCGATGTCAACATGTGTCGACATCTGGACATGAGTCAAACAAGTCTAAAGCGGGTCGCTCCCGTAGTGACCGTACACTATTAAACCAGAGTTACCCGACACAAATTCACAAGAGCTTTAAATGGAATACATGCACTATGTCCTCACGGGCTCACACTCGTAGTCATACTCACTTTATACCGTTCTCAAAGATGCACACTGTCAACTATTTGCCCCAAAATTTGTTTTGTATGATCCAATTTATCAAGCATTAATGAAAGTCATGCGGTGCGAGTCAGCTAGTGTCTCATATCTAGGCGGCATGTACATGTACAATGTACGTAATGTATACCGGTCGTCGCAGCTAGATACCCAGCGATCGTGTCGCGCGCGCGCACTGCTAATGCGTATGTGAAACAAATCACGTACGCGCGCACGACGCCACGGCGAGGTACATGTAAAAAGACCCATTTTATGTCGCCATCGGAGCATGCGTGTCGACATGTCGGCAAAGTCCAAAACCAGTACTTTTGTCGCCATAGTGGCGACATCAGGCGTGTCGATACCAGCACTAGTACCTACATACATGTAACCCTTAAACCCTAAACCTTATATGTACATTGTACATGAAACTCAATCACAGCCCGAAGCAGGTGGCATCAGACTTTATGACGGAGCATCAGAAAATGCACCAAAGAAAAGAAAACAATAAGGAAAATTATATGTTTGTACATGTATGTACATGTCTCCAGGTCATGAAGCAGAACTTATTTTTTTAATTTTGTTATCAATTAGTTCTACACAGGGCTCTCTGAAATTTAAAAATTACCAGCGGTGCAACAGTCCAAAATTGACCATATTTTTATCAATTTCAAAATACCAGTGGCGAGAAACAAATTACGAGTGGTGCACTGCTAAAAAAATTAATGATAATTTCTCATTTTATTAATTAAACTAGGATTATTGTACAAGGTAAGCTCAAATATGGTCAAATCTCACCATATTTTGCCTTTTTCTTACCCAATTCTCAAGAAAAACTTCTATTTTCTCAAGGGTAATTCTGATTCCAGAGAATTTTTTACCAGTGGTGCATTTTTCATGAACTGCAATCACGGGTGGTGCTCTATCTGCCAAATCTCAGAAAGGGTGGTGTAAGCACCGCCCGTGTTTGCACCGCCCGTGTTCCACAGTGCAGAGGGCCCTGGTTCTACATGTACTTTGCTTCAATTCACTCCACTCTCGAATGAAACAAAAAATGATACAGCAACTTCCAGTTACATGTACATGTACATGTAGTATTTCAGTGTCTATAACTAAAGACAATGAAAGCTTACAAAAACTGTATGCAGGATGGTCAAAGTTAGATATACACTGTATACGGTTTTCCACAATGGCTTTTAACATATAACGCCGACAGGTTTCGCGTTCGGCCCGACGTCTTCAAAAAATCATGCGACGTGTTTAAAATCATTCGACGTGTTTAAAATCATGCGACGTGTTTAAAATCATGCAACATGTTTAAAATCATGAGCAACAGGTTACAAATTTAAGACACTGAAACAGATCCTTAACAGAGACTCGCACGGGAATTCCCACAATCAACAACTATTAAAACCTTTTGAACATACAATAATACATACAACGAGGTTTCAGTCATTTCATGAAAGGTAGAACTGATGAAACACAAGTTTTATTTGCTCCATGATCATCCTGATTCAAAATACATGTACGTCCGCCAAATGCACACTGGCTTGCTACATGTACCCCGGCCCGATCCAGCCCGGTGCTGGCCGGGAGAACATAACGGCCCATATGCACATACGGAGCTCGCGTATGTACGTACATGTACATGTACATGTATATTACTCTCCATCATTTCACATGAAATGTTAACAAATAATGTAGGGCTACATGTAGATTGCACCAGAGAGCATCTAGAAACCCCAGAGCTTCCAGAGCCCTTAAGTGGGCGCTGGACCCCGGCCGCAAGGACTTCGCGCTTTGCACTCGTGTTGTGCGCATGTTTTATACATGTTTAAATTTTCAATTGTGGAAAACCGTGATATACTTACCAAGAAATTTTTAAGAAATAAAAATTTATATACATGTACAGTACATATATACTTTAATGTTTATGTTTCACTTCCATTATGCTCCAGCAATGAAAGCGAGACCAACCTAAAATTTGCCCTAGATTTATTCCTACTTCGACCACATTGTGTTAAACAGATAAAGTTGAGTTCTGGTCATGCGATTACTGTACATGGGGAAAGAAACCGCCTCAAAGTAATTAGGAAAGGTTGATCATGTCCATCTAAAAATTGATGTAATGTGAGGTTTTGGAATCATTATAAATGATAAGAGATTGACCCAATCTTGCTGAAAAGCACTATGTATTGCACACAGAACTGGGTACATACATGTACATGTATGGGACTGCACACATTGCATGTACAAAATGTATCATGGATGTTTGGCCCAAACACTGCAGCTATTTCTCGTCATATTTCAAAGATGAGGGCATTTTAACTTTTGAAGAGCAATCCATTTCAGGGGACATTTCTACATGTACAGTACTATAAGTCTATGTTCTTCCAAATTGACATACATGCATATTAAAAGGAACGAGAAAGGCTCACAAATTATTTTTCGCCTTTCCCAGAACTCTACCGCCTCTTAAACTGTATGCTGTCTCTCTTTGTTTTGTTTTTTCTGCTAATTTACAGTTTCATATATACATCATCTAACCTCTCAAAATGCAATTAGAAACTTAATCCAAAAGTACACTGCCTGATTTACAGTAATACACTGTACATGTACAAGCACTTCAGACAGAAGTACTTTTTATTGCAGTAGGCTGTAATACCCTTGACTTTCATAGCACTTCACTAGGTTCACTTACCATACTGTCAAAATTTAAAGGGTACCAATCACCAAAAATAATTTTGCTCTGTATGTTAGAGGTTGCATGTCGTTATATGGGCTTCAAATATTAATTCTATAAAGAGATACATGTAGATAGCAATTTTAATGACACTCTCTATACATGTACACTGTAAGCGTAAAAGCGACTCGTGGGTAGACTACTCGACGCACCCGTATGCGCTCGCCAAGGTACAGGCTCGCGCGGAACCCAACTCTGAGTTCGGTTCTGCACGAGCAGTTTCATGTTATCCTTTATTTCCTTCATACTCATTAACTGTTGACCTATCGGATACCAGACAAAGTTCTTTGGGGTTGATTTTATACTTTCTAGCTTGTACACAAGTTATTTTTTCAGGTGATTGGTACACTTTAAAGAGAACGTTGAGTTCTGGGAAAGGTAAAAAATAATTTGAGCTGTCTCGTTCTTTTTATGTCAGTGTGGAACAACATCATAGCAGAAATGTCCCCTGAAAAGGATTGCTCTTCAAATGCCCTTATATTCAAAATATGACGAGAAACAGCTGAAGTATACAAGCCAAACATTCATGCCATATGTGTGTGTAGTCCCATACATCCATTTCTGTGTGCAGTGCATGTGCTTTACAGAGAGATTGGGTCAATTTCTTATCATTTTAATGATTCAAAATCCTCACAGTAAGTGACAGTATACACTGTACACCAATTTCTTTGTAGATGTACATGTAGATGTAGACATGATCGACCTTTCCCGGTTGCAATGAGACAGTTTCTCTCACAATGTAACCGCATGACCAGAACTCGGTTCTACACGGATCTACATGTATCTTTAATTTAACAGGACTTCTGTTACTATAAGTATCTTTAATACAGAAGTCCTGTAGTAACTTTAGCCTTGGATACAGGTACATGTACTTGAATATGTATTTCAAAATCAATGTCACAATCAAAGTATCAAACTGCTTTTGTAAAATTTGCAGGTAGAGATTTTTGACAGATAATGCAAGGCCATTTATTCTATAGATAGACAAGGAAGCAAAGTTCTGTCATCTGAAATTCATTAAAAATCAGAGGGGAAAATACAGACATTGTACCTCAAAAACAGGAAATGGACAACAAGAGTACATTGTATGGTGAGCATTTCCCTCAAAAACAAAAGTTACAAATGTACATGTATGTACATGTACCTTGTACAGGTAAAAAAAATTTGGAAAGGCTTACAGGTACAAACATGTATGTACATGTACACAGGGCTGTCAACCTTCCCGCATTTGGAGGGAGTCTCACGCCACGACGCTAATTCTCCCGCCGTCCTTCCAGCGTCAAAGCGGGAGACTCCCGCCACGACGCCCTTCCTCCCGCTCTCCCGCCAAGCATGTAAATCTCCCGCTTTATCAAAAAACCTCCCTCCAAACGTGTAAAATGATAGCTTGTCAGAGATTTTTGGACTTCAAAAGAGACCCAAAAAATTGGAGGGCAGGCGAGAGAAAAAAAATCACGAATCTCCCTCAAAGCAGTTCCCCAAAGTTGACAGCCTTGTGTACAGTACATATCAAATTTGTGTAATTTTAACAAGAAAATGAGAACTTTGTGCTCACTGACGGCACGTACTTGTACGAGTATGCAGCTTCCGGTTGTCCCAACAGGACGCTCATAGACTTGTACTTGCAGTTTATACTGAGCTTTGCATTGCAAAGTCCAGCATACAGTTTAGGGAGTTCATACATACATGTACATGTACATACAATACATGGAAGTAATGCACATCGCCATGACCTGTTAAACATGTAATTTATTTTGTTACTTATGGTACTAATTTTGCAATACATGTACATGTGTACATACAGACATGTACATGTACATGTAAGGCCTACTCAAATATGATTTTGGCTTTTGTTCAAGTCTTCATTGATTTTGTTGAAGTCTTGAAATAAATCAGAGTACACAGCTAGATTACATATATGTAGGTAAACATTTATATGCTATCGTCAAAATGATAATACCAGGGCTGCCAACTCTCACGCATTGAGCGTGAGACTCACGCAATTCACCCAATTCTGACTGTCTCACTCTGATAAACAAATTCTCAAGCTGAACCCCCAAAATAGAAAGATAAAAAAAAAAAAAATCTCTCCAAAATCTCTGATATTCCAAATATTCAATATGCCCAAGGCCTTTTGAGATTTTCCCGCGGGCACAAAGCAAAGCTTAACCAATGAAAATCATTTTCGGTAGTGCGCAAAGATTGGATTGGATTGGATTACGATTGGTTATACTGCGTGTATGTATATACGTGTGACGACTATGATGAGTGTAACTAGATGGCCGGACTGACATGGCTTTGGTGCGGCAGCCCACCCGGGGCCCAAGCCCGGCCGCGCTGCATACGTGGCTCAGCAGAGTTTGCCATCGATCGTACACCAACGTAATAGCCAGCACATCCCTCTACGGCCGGACAGCAGGATCTTGAAATTCTTATTAAAAATCATGCAGTATTAAACAAATCTGGAATTTTGTAATTTTTCATGCGGTCAGTGAACTACATGTGGCATTAATAACAATGTAACCTATTTATTACTTATTCAATTCACTTTAGTAAATTAACGTTAATGCTGCTTCTGCTATGACTATATATGTGTTGAAATCATGACTAAAGTATGCACCAGATTGCACCATTAAAAATGTAAAATTGTCAGAGCTCCCTACCGTGGAAGGGGGGACACCCCCCCCCCCCTTCCACCCCCCGGTCGCTTTGCTCCCTCGCAATGTCTCACTCTAAACTCTCACTCAAGGTTGGCAGCCATGTAATACATATTTTGAAAGAATGGCTGTATGCCTGTATCTACATGTACATGTACGGCCTACGGATACATACATGCACAATCAATCATACTTCATTTTGCAAATCTAAAATGTACTGTGTTTTAATGAAACTAAGCCTGATCTATTCTCATCTCATTATCTGTAACAAACTGTACATCAAATTTGGATGGTGAACAGAGATTATCTTTTGACAGTTCTTTTATATTTCAACAATAAGAACAGAGCATGTGTCATCAGGGCCCGTCTTACATGTATACCTAGTTTACCTACATGTACATGTAGATCAGTTGCAATTGATTCAAATCAATCGCAACTTAAAATCAATCAAAACTCCTACATTATCTCCGAGTACAACTTTGCCATTAATTTTTACTTGTGACTGATTTGAATCAATTGCATCTCTATACATGTACATGTACATAAGATGGGACCCTGGTCTCAGGTGAGAATCATCCATTTGATCATTGATGGAAAACAGTGACAAAAATAAGCGAGGGTTAAGGGCGATTAGCCCCCAAAACTTTTGAAAAAGCCACTGTAAATATTAAAAAAAGAGCCACCGTCAAATAATATTTCTGCCCATGGGTCATAGTGCATTAAAATCTCTGAACACAAGAGGTGGACTTCGAAGTAGCCCTCGCGAAAGAAATTTCAATTTTTACACTGATGGAAAATCGCCATGAGACAAACAACAACAATAACATCAGTTGAGTTGCGATGTCTACTTGTCCATACACTGTACATAGCCCTACATATACATGTACATGTATGCCTGGTGTAGATAAATATATTTTCAGTCCAGAGTGAACGCCTAAACATTAGGGCTGGGACTAAAAACCGGGTACCCGAGTCCCGCCCGAGAGCCTCGGGACCCGGGTCAAAATATTAGATAACCGATACCCGAAAATGAGTATTTAATTATCACCTATGTATGTACACGACAAGGCGGTAGATGAACGTCGAACAGCCATTTACTATTTACATGTAAAAAGAATCCATGTAGCGCTCTAGCGCACCATTGCAGTGATGCGCTTTTGATTCGTTCAACTCACTGTGAAACATAACCTTACACATTCGTATACACAGAGAGCAAAGCTCACTGACGCTATTCGGAGACTGCTCATTGGTTCATTGAACCCATGACATAATTTGCATTTAGTGCCCTTCCCCCTTCTTTGCAGTGAACGATAAGTCTATGAGCGATTAACGGGCGTAAAGTTTACAAACTCATGCATATTCAACAGTCGCTCCACACTCGCACGTGGCATCTCACAACTCGTACACTATTAAACAGGTATTTTTAATATCGACGATCACGATCTGACACTGTCACAATATCCTGAAACTTTAGCAAAGAAGTTACCAATTACTGAAATCAGATTAAGAGTACATGAACGATATATCCAAAATAATATCCTTCATTGTTCATGCGAAAGTGAAAAGCAAGGCTGTGAGAAGCAAAGGATGGCTACAGTGCGCGCGATTAACATTTTCATTCATAAAATTGGGCTTGTGACGTCATTTCATGAGCGGTCCGTTAATAACAAGTCATGACAAGTCATATGCCAGCCAGCCAATGAAGGTATGCGCCTTTTTTTTTTCTTTTTTCTTTTTTCCTTTCATATACCGCGGCGGCATTGGGCGGAAAGGCGCTTTGTATAAACAGATCGAATTTCAAAAGGGAACCGCATGTGTGTATTAAAGGATGAAGTTGCAGTCGGACAGAGAAGAAAATGTTGGCTTGATGATTTTTTTTTGATGAATGATGAGTTTGATGAATGATGATATTTGATGTCTGATGAAGATAATTGTTTTGATGATGTTATTATCTTGATAATGATGATATGATGATGATGTCTTTGATGATTATGATGATCGATGATGATATCAATGGTGCTACTGGCGAAGAGAGAGGACCCGGCATGTATTGATGATTTTATGTGTACTAGTAGTGGTACGTGTGTGTGAATTTCAATAATTGGCGGGTTGATCACACGTTGAGAATGAAACTGTCGGTGAGACGATGACCGCGTGCGTGAAGACTCGCAATGTGTATAATTAGAGTATGAGGAGTGTAGATACTACAGAAAGCTCTCCATTTTCGCCAGGCAAATCAATACTCCGTGTGAACAGTGAAGTTTGTGTACAAAGTGAGTAAGTGACTCGATCTCTACGATCACGATGTCAAAATTCCCAAGAGCTGCCCGTACAAAATTAATAAGAATCATCATGATCATCGTCTCAAACAAATTTTTCTTCATAAGATTTCTTTGTATTCCCCTTCCTTTTTTATAAGTACATGTACATTCATGTATTTTGGATAAACATGTGCGAAGGACTGTTGACCGCGCGTGACTACCTAAGGCGCTGGCGCGCTGGCATGATTAGACGGTAGACAATTTCTACAGATTAGATTTAGGCGGCTTATGCCTATCCTGTCTTGCGCCCACGCGATTTCCTCCGCCTGTTTTGTTGTTGTTGTTGTTTTTGTTTTTGTTTTTTCCTCGAATGGTTTATTTCAGTTGCCAAACACAAAGGAGTTTTCCCACAGTGTTTGTAGCTTCTTAGGGGTAAATATTGGCTTGTAATTCGTGTTATATCATTTTCGGGTAACCGGGAACCCGCCCGAAAAATAGTCGGGTTCCCGAATTGAAAAAATGCCCGAAACTCCCACCCCTACTAAACATGTAGGTATTTACATGTAGGTTCCCAGTGTCATTTGTACATGTAGAAAGATCATCACTGACCATTGAAACTACATGAACAGAGTCTGTGTCATAAGATCCCTTCATTCACTTTGAGGTTGATTATCTTTGGACAGCATGAACAGAGCATCCACCGACAAAAGCTTCATTCATACATGTACAGGACTTATACTAGTTTCGAAACTTGAAGTTAATGAAGCAACAACTCAATGACAACTACGAGGGTTCACAAGAGCCCCCCCCCCCCCCCCCTGCTCGTGTGGTTTTGGCCTTAACAACAAGCTCACTTGTGATTCTACAAGTAAACTGAAAGTTTCAAAACTATGAGTCCGTTCATGTCTGAAACTACAAGATAATCTACAAGATAACTTTGATTTTGAATTTACAAGCGAAATTTAAAGCTACATAAAAGTTCCCTTTGTGTATGAACCTGACTAATGTCATCCATCCTTTAATCATCTTTAAACAATATGAACAGAGCCTCTGTTATCAGGTCCCCATACATGTACATGTACATGTGCATGTACAGAGGTAAATCATCTTGGGGCAGTATGAACAGAGCCTGTGTCATCAGGCCCTTCCATCATTTTGAGGTTGATTATGGATGACAAAAATACAGAAGTGCACAAGGACACATCAGGAATAGCCCATCTGTTCGAGTGTCTGTCAGAGAAATCTCACTGATTTTTTCTGTAGCAACTGTAAGAGGTGTACTGGGCCCCGTTTCATAAAACTTGCTTTCACTGACAATTTACAATAGCTGTTATAAGCTACTGAAATCCTTGCATCTGATTGGCTGAGAGCAAATTTGTTGATAAAAAATCACTGACAAGACACTTGATGAAATGCCCCCCCCCCCCAGGTTCACAGGCACTAATCCTTGTCAAATTTTTCTGTGAAGCCAAACGCATTTTCACAATCAGACAGCATTCCGATTTTAGAATGTCACATTCTATAAAAACGAAACATCTTTAATGACCAAGATTTCGAGAGAGTCACCAATGAAAATGAAATACAATTTTGGATCTCAAAAAAGTACACACAAATCAATGAAAACTAATGTAGGTCTATGACCATGCTATGACTACATGGGTATTTTTCTATTTTAATCAGATCTTTAAATATGTACATGTAAAAATGACTTCGAAGACTATTCACATTCATGTGCCAAACTTCTAAAGCTTCATGTGTAATAATGACTAGCGAATTTTCATGTTTTACACATGTACAATGTATGTTACAAGAAAATAAGAAAACATCTTCCTCTCTCTCCATCTGAATGTGTGTATAAATTATGTACTGTACAATGTACATGTATCATGTACATGTATGTATGTCCCCCTTTCCCCCTCCCCCCCCCCCCCTCTTTCTCTCTCCCTCTCCTTCAGTAAAATTTCACTCCCAATCTTCAAGCAAATTACAGGCAAACAAATTACCAGGCAAACACAAATCTTTGGAAGCCTGTATAGTTTATGAAGAGAGCCTGTATAGTTCATGAAGAGGTCCTGCAAGATAAACCGAAACAAAAGGCTCTAGCTATCAAGCAGTCCTTCAAATTCTTCACAAAGTTTTTCATCAATTGAGCGAACACAAAGAGCTCTTCAGCAGGAAGTTTCGCTTCCCATTTTGCTCAGAGAGTGGTTTGTCATCACTGGTTTCTTAACTATTCTTTTGCAAACACTTGCAAAATAAAATAAAACATCACAGGTGTACAGTGATATTTGTGCAAAATAAAGGCTCCCTACATATAGTGTTTTCATGTACATGTATGTAAATGTGTACCTGTAATTAGCTCATACGTGTACCTGTAATTAGCTCATACATGTACATGTACAGAGAAGCGTCATTGCTTACAAACTACATTATACAACTACATGTACATCATGTAAGCCTCAGCGAAAAAAAATAAGCGGGAGCTAAGGGCGATTAGTCCCCGAAACTCTTGAAAAAGCCACCGTAAATGAAAAAAAGAGCCACTGTCAAATAATATTTCTGCCCATGGGTTGTAGTGCATTAAAATCTCTGAACACAATCGGCGGACTTCGAAGTAGCCCTCACAAAAGAAATTTTAATTTTTACACTGGACTATTAAAGCCTGCTGCACAACTACAGGAAATTATCTACATGTTATGTACATGTACATGTATAATGTACTGGTATGCAATTTTCAGATCTACAGGTCGTCGCTGAATTCACGAAGGCTCAACCTCCTGTGGATCTTTCAAAACACATTCCGAGAAAAAACGTGATTGAAATTTTTGCATATTGAAATCAGCAAATTCAACTTGTTGATTTGTTGAGTTAAATTTGATAAATCAATATGTTAAGATTCAAGAGGAGAATCTTGTCTACCCATTCATGTAGAAAAATAGAGTTGTTCATGTGAAATGTTAATAGTGCAAGGCTGCAAACATTCGTGTCACTTCGTGGAAAAAATAATATGCGTAATCTGGTACTCACTGTATGCATGCGCCTTTATATTCACGAAGTGACACAATGGATGCGCGCGTGTACGTGTGTTCCATTCACCATACATGTAACGTAAAAAATTGTGCAACATTCATGTCACTTCTTTAATTAAATGGTTGGCTTTTTTGAGGTTCATGTCATTTTGATCATAAAGTTTTTTTGCAGAATAAATTAAAATTGATATTTGAAACTTTATTATGTGACAAATGATAGGAAATACATGTAGATGCTCAATTAAAATTTTTTTTTTAATTTTTTTGGCATTCAACTTAAAGCCACTTTGTGAATTCAACAACGATGTACAGTGTACATGTATACATACATGTACAGTGTACATGTAGGCCCTCCATACATGTACATGCAGGGCTTTAGCCAGGATTTAAAAATTGGGTGTCCAAATTAAAAAGCAGGGTGTCCCCAAAATTGGGCGAGCGCAGCGAGTTGTTCAGGGGGTCCAGGGGGCAGCGCCCCCGGCGGGGGTAAAAGGGGGCAGTGCCCCCTTTCCGCTGGAAATTTTTCATTATTTCTATCTAAAAAGACACAGTTTCCTTGCTTGTTTACTCCTACATGTAGCTTGCTGGAATTATCCCCTCAGTGTTTAAGGTAAAAACATGTTGAAGTAACACATTCTGATGATTTGTTTTCCCTACATGAATGTAAGTTTTCATTATACATACATGTACATGTATTTAATGTAAGTAAATACTTTACCACCAAGTTAACACTGTACCAATGTCGACCAAAAAAATTTTTTTCGCCAGCCCTCCAAAAGTCGCTCAGTGGGGGGGGGGACAATGCATTGTTTTCCCTCAAAAGGGGGGGGGGCACAGGCCGGGATTGCCCCCCCCTAAATCCGCCACTGCGTATATCTACGTACATGTACATTACGTACATAAATATACACTGAATGCGCACAGTTCCGGGCGATTTTTCTTTTCCAATTTGTTTTTCGCGGATACCATTTCACTTGATGAGCATCAATCTCGCGCGCGATAAGTAAAAAACCCCGTCATAAATCCACCGATTTCTTGAGTTTTAGCGCGTTTTCGGTGACTCTGTTCCTCACAACCCGACTTTAAAAAACGGCACTAATTCCGTATTTTTGAGGCAGGCTTTGGCTTTACAGATTGATTTTTTGAGGTGACTATGGACTTAATGTGGTAAGGAACAATTTCTCTGTGTGGTGTATCCGGTCGTAGATCTAGCGATAGTCTCATTACACGGATGATGATAATTTTTAGACCTCTCATTGTAACAGTGATAATGCGTTTCGGAAAGAAAATTTTCACAAAAGGTGTCGCGCAAAGACTAAGTAGCTACAGCCTAGACCCGTACGCACGTACGGTACTTGTTTGCAGGAGCGTTTACGACTTCGACTTCTGCTGAGAAGCCGAGGATATAAATTATCGTGAATACAAAACATCTTTACAAATACTGAAAGGGCTTCCATCAAATGATTTTTAAAAGGCGTCTTGCAAATTGATCTTTAACTATTAAAAGGGCGTCCATCAAATGATTTTGATCAAGGCGTCTTGCAAATTTTGCTGGGCGTCTTCCAGAAGAAATGGGCGTCCAAAAGACGCCCAGACGCCTCGCTGGCTAAACCACTGCATACATGTACATTAGTAAGACTGTATAAAGCAGTGCCGAACATGGCAACTTCATCCCCGGGGGACCTATACATGTTAATATAAATGCAGAACAGAATATTGCAGGTTTGTGAATTCCAGGTTCTTATTCACAATGTTTTGTATTGTCGTTTTTGCTTAAAATTGTTGTTGTGATTGTTGTTTTTACATACATGTATATTGTCATCATTATTTCTTTTCCTACCAAAAAGGGAGATCTTGTACATGTTGTACACTACATGTATGTACATGTACAAAGTATCAGACCTAAACAGTTTTTTCTGTTACAATAAATTAAGCAAAAGTACATGCCAAATATATGCTACATGTAGGCAGAGGTTGGAACTGGTTGAATAAATTCTGAGTAGGAAGTTGAGTCCTGAAAGAACCGGATGTGTTTCCCTCGCACTTTCTAGGCCAACTAAAACAGCACACTCCCTGCTTGTGTGCACATGGTCGAATGTGGTCATGTAAATCATAAACAAATTCTGTCATGTAATTCCAGACCACTTCAATGTGACACATTTCCTCTTTCTTGCATTTTTTGCATTTCTCAATTCATGTAAAATTGGGGGATTCTTGTGCAAATTGCGTGTAATTTTAATAGTTCCTCGTCAATTTCCATGAAATAATTCTCTTGTTCCCTCATTTATACTGCCTGCATGACAGTCTATCATACATGTACAATGTACATGTACATGTACATGTACATATATATATGTGCAGTGAAATAAAGAAGTGAATTGAAGAAGAACGCGGAAACTAGTATAAAGATTTAAGAACAAGTGTTGTTATGACAAAGTCTTGTTATAACAAGGTAATTTTACTGGTCCCGCTTCTTTGTACATGTATTCCATTGTTTTTCAGCCCTGATATTAAACAAGGTTTCGATATACATGTAAAGAGGTAATTTCCTTGTTCCTAAAGAGCATCTTATCATGAGGTTCCACTCTAATAAATTTGTATTAATAAGCTTGACACAACCGGGTCATTCACAGATGAACGACAAAGTAGGATAAATGGTGATTTACATGTGTAGCTTCTACATACATACAGACTTGTACACATGTAAAGTGAAACTCATTATAACTAATACATGTACATGACATCCATTCAAACCACCAGGTACAAATTAATGTACATGTAACTTCTTTCTAAAAAAGTCTTTTTACTTTAAAACCAAAAAAAAAAATGCTTGCAGAAACTTACACACGATGTCCTATTAAAGCATTTGAGAATTTCCAAAACTCACAATTTAAGTTTTATGCCATTGAAAAAAATTAATGAATCATTTCTAAAATTTTGCAAAATTTTTCTGAAAGTTTTTATCTTAATAGTATTTGGATGGTGACCCAAACCCAATCATCACTCACACTGTTTGAATTTTACGTTCACACACAGAAAACATGAAATTCTTATACATGTAGCAAACAACAAAAATATTTTATGCCACTAATTGCCCTTTTGTTTAACTCTTTCAAATATTTAAGGGCTACATTTATCACATTTTGTTCTTCAAATTGGCAACAATACTATTTTTCTTTTAATGCTACATTGTACTTGTACATGTACATGTAGATAGTTCTAATAAAATGTTAGCCTCTCAATGTGTTGCCAAATTAGGGATTTTAAAGCTTATTCTCCTTTTCAAAATTCCTAGCATCAAACGTAATATGGCCATGCAACAAAAATGGACATACAAGAAGTGTGTGCAGAAATTTTTGCTCTTTCTACGTTCATGTATCTGGTATGTTTTTCAGGGCTCTGAATCAAAAATTGAAGCCAAACCACAAAATGTGGTCAATTGTCTCGAAAGGGTAAAGCGTGGTCCTACACATACGTTTACATGTTAGTAGTCAAGTGCTATAATAATGAGGGGACAGAGTACGATTCTCCTATCATGGGGGCAAGGTGTACAGTCACCCAGGTGGCTTGGGATACACGCTTAGACTTGATGATACAGGCTTTTCCTGATGACTGCCACTAGATAGATTCATCATCCTCCTAATACTTGGCTAGTCTGCAAAAGTAGACCCTACAACATGTACATGTATGCAGGTGGTACTGGACAACTGTGTATTACACTCCTCTGAGACAAAAATTATCTACATGTAGAGGTGCAGGTCAAGTTTCCAGACTGCATTCGAATCAAACAGCCGAATAATGGAATCTTTCTAATCACAAATACATGCATTCATACGTGTACAATTCCTAGTGCTGTAATATAGTAATTGTACAGTGTACAAGAGTTACTGTAGTCCCACTTATAATCCCAAATTTCAAATTCTCCCTACTCTAACTTGAAAGTCACAATGTTGCCACACCATTCCAAAACAATATGGTGGGGTTTTTTTTATGTTTTCATTGATTTTCTAAAAAAAACAAATACATCTACAACAGCAGAACAGAATTGGAACAATAAAATGTACTTCATACACATGTACATTGTACATAGTTAAGCCCAAAAGAAAGTCTTACATGTACATACATGTACCTTCAACACTCAAAATTCCAAGCTTTACCTTGAAATTCAGATAGTGCAAAAGGTAGGCTGACACTGTTGTAAGGTAAAGTGTAGAGCAGACTTTATAGGTAACATGTTAAAGGAAACCAAAACTCAAGGAGAGAATCAATGTTATTGGAAAGTGAAAATTCAGAGAAGCACTTTACAAAAAGTTTCATTAAAATTGGTTAAAAAATGAGAGAGTTATGGAAGTTTGAAAAGTCTCGTTTTACTTTCTATGGGGATCCTCAAATTGGCAAAATTGCTTCAAAAATGGCTGATTTTGTGAACAACTCTCCATTTGTTTTGTACACAGATTTTCAGATTTTCCCCATTATCTCTCAGGGTGCTCCTTGTCTCCTCCTGAACTCGACATACATTCGAGTGGTGTAAAATACATTTTCCCATTATATACATATATTTTGAGCTCAGAAGGAGATTAACTGCACCTTGAAAGATAATGGAGAAAATCTGAAAATCTGTGTACAAAACAAATGGAGAGTTGTTCACAAAATCAGCCATTTTGAAGCAATTTTGCCAATTTGAGGATCCCCATAGAAAGTAAAACGAGACTTTTCAAACTTCCATAACTCTCTCATTTTTTAACCAATTTTAATGAAACTTTTTGTAAAGTGCTTCTCTGAATTCTCACTTTCCAATAACATTGATTCTCTCCTTGGGTTTTGGTTTCCTTTAAGGAACAGACTTTATCCTTTGACCTTATCAAGCACACACACACACACACACACACACACACACACACTATCATAGATATTACATGTACATGCATGTGCTACTTGAAGAACAACAGGCTATCCCGACATAGAATTAGTGTCAAAGGAAAAAAAGGGCCCTTCAGGATGGCACTAATTGGAAGACAATAAAAAAAAGTGTAATTGTAACATGTAGGCACAACACTTTTCCAATCTGTGACAGGACATTCTTAACTGTGCAATACATGTATGTACATGTAGGGGTAAAATTTACATGTTTGCATGTTTTGAAGTTTACATGTACACTTGTAAGTGTTGAACTTTTCATCACATCAGGACGGTACAGTACATGTGTATGTAATGTACAATGTATGCATCTTCCCTGGGGATTTACATGTACAGGTAGTTAACAACTTTCAAATTTATACGAACACAGGTCTACATACATGTACATGTACATTCCACTCAAAAGAAATACATGTACATGTACATTGTAGACAATTTCTGAAAATGGGAATTTAGTTTGCCCTTCTTCTGAGCTACTTTACGGTGAGCTAATAATGGTGTTACACAAAATACACACGGAATTTTTCTGGCCTACTTGTACTGTATTTTCAAAATTAAACCCAGAGCAAATGTGGGTCACCCCCTTTAAGTTTAACTCAGTCTTCTTCTTCCTTTTCCTATTTCTAACATGGAAGCATTCCAGTGTAAAAATTTAAATTTCTTTCGCGAGTCCACCTACTGTGTTCAGAGATTTTAGCACACTACGACCCATGGGCAGAAATATTATTTGACGGTGGCTCTTTTTTCATTTACGGTGGCTTTTTCAAGAGTTTCAGGGGCTAATCGCCCTTAGCCCCCGCTTATTTTTTTCACTGAAGCATTCAATGGGGAATCGTCAGAACATGCTTGCTTATCCTGTCCCAATCAGGCATCATTAATAGGTTGGAATGTTTATCTGTCGGCGCTAATGAGTTCAACACACCCGGCATGGCAGACAGAACAACAGCTGAATACTGGACGGATGGCAACTCTTTCACACGCAGATATGCACATGTGGGGCCCTCTGTCTGGCACATGAGATGACCTTTGACATGACATTTCTATTCCTCAACAGACTACAGTACATTTGTACATGTACTGCCTTGAATTTCCAAAAGGAACAAAGGTTCTAAAAATGAATATCCACAGTGATAAAGAAGAGCCCTGTGTCGTAACAAATTTTACGAATTTCGTAAATTTCCTAAATAACTTTTTAGCCTCCTGCTACACTGTAGAGATGTGAGTTAGCGTTTCATTTCTGGTCCGTTTAAACTGATTCCAAATATGTACAATGTACACTATACATGTACACAATATGATCTAAACATGTGTGTAGAATTGATACATACATGTAATGTACATATGCATACACTCTGAACTACTTACATGTATTTTTGCATAATACACTGTGAGACAGAGCCAGAGTGAACAACTACACTATTTTCCCTACATGACTACATTTGAAACAAACTTAACAGCATGTATACATGTACATGGTAAATGTGATTTCCTTGAAACAAACAAAACGCTAGACTTCCTCCTAATTCTATCTCTAGAGATAGATGTCGATGAAGATAAATAAAATATCACCAATTAAAGTCAACCTGATGGCAATGGAAAAAAAAATGAAATTATGATATGAGGAATACACCTTTGATTTGCCAATAAAATTTATGAAGGAAGGATTAATAAATCATGTACACACATCATCAAAGTTGACACTCTAGCGATACATTGGACACATCCCCATTGCAAAACATTGTTTGACTATCACACCAGTTGATGGTACATGTACCTCCAAATACAGACTCCTCATCAAGGTAAGCCAGAGTTAGACCTAAGAGTTGACTCACAGGTCACATTCCATAATTCATTAGTAACAAGCAAACTCATTTGCAACATACATGTACGTCTTTATACGGTGGGCACAAAACAAAAAAAAGTGTACATGTGCAGTTGTAATGTATGTTCTAGTCAGGGCTCCAGTCCACACTATTAAAGTTACTTCTTCTTTTTTTCATAGGGTGTCCAGACTGATATCTTCAAGGTTTGAGTATACCAGCAGTCTGTGTGAGCCCCTTAATATTTTACAATTTGGGGCAGTCCTAAAAAAAAATTAAATATATCCTTATGATACTGGCGCCTGACATTACTAGTGTCGAGTAGGCCTTAAAACCCTTTGAACCTGAAAGGCCGGTGTTCCAGTCTCACCGATCGAGAAAGTAAAATATCCTGAAAGGCAGGTTTTACCGGCCTCAAATCATGTGACTTCTTTTCAGCTCAGCTTGAAAGTTTGCGTGACCCCGTTTTTGATCAGGTGCTTAGTAATGTCATCATCTGGGTATTTTAATATTGCAGGAGTAATTTTCTTGAATTTTGATAGAAGAAAAAGTGGAAAAATGGCAAAAAAAATCATACACAGCCGATGAGGCTCGTGCAGTACTACTGGGAGATTCCACGGAAGACATTGATGCCTTAAATAGAATATTGTCAGAGTAGTGATTTCGAGGATGAAATTGATATGGAAGATGAGGTTGCAGCCCTATTATAATAAAAGGAGTACATGTCACAATTAACAATTTACATGTACACAATGTATGAATTGAAACATTTGTGTACAGATGTAGTGCAGTAAAACTTCCTGATTTTATATACATGTACAGTTGCTGGTTGTGTAACCATTTGCCTCCTACTGCCAGGATCACGACAACTCATTTCCAGGTCTTCTAAATGTACATGTCCATGTACCGGATGCGGGCTAACTCGGCACTAGGGCGAACTCGGCCTTGGCGGAAAATCGCAGCGGAGTGAGCCCAGAGAGTTTAAGTGATCGCAAACACTTGTGTTGAATTTCGCATTTAATTACACATTTCAAAACACTTAAATTCAGACTATTTGATATCAATGTGTAAAATGATTAGCAAAGAAGTAATGTTGACAATTTCAAGAAGTAAAATTATGCAAAACATGAAATTTAAGGCTAAAAAAGGGTACGGTGCGTAGCGTGGACTTCAACTCTTGAAACATAGTCACCGCGCAGTGCCGAGTTCGCCCTAGTGCCGAGTTAGCCCGACCCCCATGTACCGTACATGTACATGTACATGTACAATGTAGGTCTTGACTTTGAAAGACAGGCTACTTTGGCAATTTAAGTTGATCTTTTTACAAAAGCCACAACACATACAAACATGTAGAATTTCAGCAAACTGACAATGCTAGAGTTCTGTTATTTTGAGAGGGGCATGGCAGCCAGTGAAGAAGGACATCCTGTCAAAATGCTGCCTGACCCCCTAAAAAGTGAGGCCTGAAATAGACCTGTTCACAAAGTTATTCAAATTTATGGATGTTTCTTTCCTAGTAACGAGGTATTTCATTAACCTGTTCTTGATGAATGAACTACAATACTTGGAATCCAGTTTGCATACATTACTTGTTGCTATGTCTGACAAGCCTCAGACAAGCTTTCAGGTTTCCAAGAACAACCTTTGTTTTTATAAGTATGCATAAAATTTGAATATATATTTGTGAACAGGTCTATTCAATAGGGATATATTTGAAGAGTTCAGGGTGGGGGGGGGGGTTATCCTTAGCCCCATCAATTTTTTTGCTGCATTGTTTAACCCTTTCAGGACAGCAATTATTTAAGGGCTTAATTGATCACATTTTGTTCTTCAAATTGGCAACAATAATATTTTTCTTTTAGTGCTAGATGGTTCTAATAGGTGTAATGTCTTTTAGAACAATAAACATGGTCAGTGATTTTATCGATACGTTGAAAAAATTGCCAATTTTGATGACAAACAATGATTTTGAATCTCTCAATGTGTTGCCAATTTAAGGATTTTGAAGCTTATTCTCCTTTTTAAAATTCCTGACATCAAACGCAATAAGGTCATGTAACAAAAATGGACATAGCATGTGCAGAAATTTCAGTTCAGGTAATGGTTTATTTCAGATAAAATTCAATACATGATTAGCAGCCCAAGGGCTGAAATTAGCATGTTAACATTGCAGAAATACATAAAAATTGATCATGAAACACATGTAAGAATGACAATAACAAAATAAGTAAATACAAAACATGAATACAAATTAGAATATTAAAATTAGACTGAAATTAAAACTGACATAGAGATTATAAAACAATAACAATACAATTCTGTAAATTTTTAAGGAGAAATGCTATGAACATATTACTAGGAATTGAGTACATGTAGATCTACAAGTAATGCACTCTTTCTGAATCAAACTGTTTTGCATTTGAAATGTGCATAATTTGATACATGTATGAGGGGTCGGCCTAATTCGGCACTAGGGGGAACTCGGCACTGCGCGGTGACTATGTTTCAAGAGTTGAAGTCCACGCTACGCACCGTACCCTTTTTAGCCTTAAATTTCATATTTTGTATAATTTTCCTTCTTGAAATCGTCAACATTACTTCTTTGCTAATCATTTTACACATTGTTATCAAATAATTTGAATTTAAGTGTTTTGAAATGTGTAATTAAATGCGAAATTCAACATAAGTGTTTGCGATCAATTTAACTCTCTGGGCTCCCTCAGCCGCGATTTTCCGCCAAGGCCGAGTTCGCCCTAGTGCCATTTCTGCCAAGTTAGCCCGCATCCATGTATGAGACCCTGGGGAAATATCAATTTTAATTGAGAGGATAAAAGAAGCAATTTAAAAATAGTTCCATCAAAATCACTCAGCCGCGATTTTCCGCCAAGGCGAAGTTATCCCGGATTCGTCTAAAGCTCTATGTGAATACTGAATAGACTCTAGACAAATTCATAAACTGTTTCCTGCATCATAAATCACATCACTCATAAGCATTTTGACCATCCATATTCAATCAATAACAAAGTCAATACAATGATCCTTGTCCAACATGTCCATGTGAAATTGAAAATAGAGTCCAACGTTAAATAAAATGACAAAAATTGAAACTGAAAGTGAAACCATGATTTACAATTACATGTATGTCCCGTTGTCATGGTTGTCAGCAGGTCAGATTGTCAGGAAACTGTTCGACTTGTACAATGAAAATTATGGCAACCTATCTATTTACAATAAATTGTAAACTAATCTACAAAAATCTTTACAATCCAACTGATCAAACTAACTTAGTTTCTCAGGGTTCTTGCTAATTTTTCTGATAGCAGGTAATTTATCATTCACAGGCGGTTACTCCAAAAAAGCAACAGGGGTCTGGGGCAGTGAAGCCCCCAGCGGGGTCCAGGGGCAGCGCCCCTAGCTTTTGCAAGAATTGATAAGGTAAAATCGTCCATTCTTCCAATCTTCCAGACCCTACATGTACAAGGAAATTACTTCTTTTAAATAAAGAACAAGGCAACACTAAACAGGTTTAAAATGCCAGCTCAGATGACATTGGTGTTATTTTATTTAAAATCCATGTTGTTCAGAAAGTGAATGCATGATTTTTTTTATATCTGCAGCTATTCTTGATATCCTACAGTCATATGATTTGCACAAGTGAATGAACACAATGAACTCTCATGATTATGATCAAATTTACCACACTGCAGCGTTACAAAAAGGCTAGGATTACCGTAAATAACGTATAAACCGCTGTCGTTAAATTAAACGCACCCCCAACTTTCGACCCCCTGAGCAAAAAAATAAATAATAAAATCATGATAAATTCAAGTCATGTTCTTATCAAAACGGCAAAATCTAGAGGCAAAAGCATAAAGAAATGATTTAGAAAAGTGTAAAACAAAATTGTACTTTAATTGGTTGTTTCCTGTTTTTTAACTCATTTTCAAAGTCGGGGAACTTTTCGAATCTGAGTCGTTGACCAAAATAAGGCTTGCTCCAAAGACGTGACAAGCCCTTATCAAAGTACAGATACGGTACAGATTCGTGATCGTATCTTAATCACTATCAAAGTGAAAGAAAACATCACAAAACACACATTAACAATACAGATAAAGGCAAACTGATACCTTGCTTAAGAAAATATTTCTAGATAAATCCAAGAACTATCACAGAAGTTTCATGTTTGAAGAGCTATGGCGCAAGGTTTTTCAACAAAATAATCAATCCCAAAACATTTGAAGTTTCCCTCATTTCATACCCATGCAGAGGTAGGTTTGCTCCCCTGCTCCAGCGGCCCAGCAAGTTTGCAAGTTCTGCTAAAATGAGAGAAACGTCTCTGCACATAGCTATTGCATAAATTAATTTGCATACTAGCTCAACCAATGCGCATTGGTTGAGCTAGTATGCAAATTAATTTATGCAGAAGCCATGTGCAGAGACTATTCTCTCATTTTAGCAGAATGTGCAAACTTTCTGGGCCGCTGGAGCAGGGGGAGCGAACCTATGGAGCGAACCTACCTCTGCATGGGTATGAAATGGGGGAAACTTCATACGTTTTGGGATCGATTATTTTGTTGAAAAACCTTGCGCCATAATCTCTTCAAACATGAAACTTCTGTGATAGTTCTTGGATTTAGCTAGGAATATTTTCTAAAGCAAGGTATCAGTTTGCCTTTATCTGTATTGTTATTGTGTGTTTTGTGATGTTTTCTTTCATTTTGATGGTGATTAATAATACGATCACAAATCTTTACTTTGACAAGCTTTACGTCTCGAAGCCTTGCTTGGTCCAGTGATAACTCCTTGCTTGGTCAATGGACTTGAATTTTGGGTAGCCCTCATTGAGAGTAAAGCTGCCACCGTGGTTTAATTGTGCCGGGTTTGTGTCACGGCATGAACCTGTTTGTGGGTTGTATGTATACGCAAGTTAGGCTTTTGATTTTAACATCAAAATTAATTTGTAAAAATATGTCGTAGCATTTAGACTTACAAAACAGTAAATGAATTCTCTTTGATCATATAAACAGGACCTTAGCCCCCTAGATTATTGTCAGTTTTGGTGATATATGACTCTTCATTTGTTTTGGGCTTTTTTAAGCCCAGCATCGTGTATTACCCGCAACCCCGACTTTATGCTTATTCCGCACGCGCGCTAGCGCGCCAGCCCTCGTCGAGTCAGTTTAGTTTTGTTTCTTCTTGCTTTCTCGATCTCTCGCTCATTGGCTGTGTTTAGAGCTGTTTCTTCCCGTTTCTTTACGACCGCTTTCACAACACCGCTGTGAAGCTTGTGTAAACTGAAATTTGAGATAGCGACTTGTTGAATTGAATCGAGACTGATTTTATATAATATATATATACCGGTATATATATTTTTTTTTTTTTTTTTTTTTTTTGTGAGGCCACAGCCGTTACGATCGGCGTTACAGCCGGAAAAAATAGCCGGTTACCGGCTATTAACAAGAACCCTGGTTTCTGCCCGGCCCGCCCAGTCCAAGACTTTCATTCCAGGTCCGTGTTACATTAGCATGCAATAATATGACAACGTGAACTGGTGAATGCGGATAAAACGAGTGAAAATAAATAACCATCAACAAGTCATGTCAATTTCCCTTTCACACGGTGTATTTCATTCTTTTGGAAATAGAAACTCGAATAGAACCATTTTACCTACCTCACAAAGCTTGTCAGCATCAATAATCCTAACTGTCAGCAAACCATCAACTAAGAATAATCACGGAAATTCACAAAAATCATAAACTTTCCAACGCTCGTCAAAGCGTTTCGCATTGGGCGGACGAAATTCAGTGTACAAATATTACAACACACAGAAATTGCCATTGCGGGTATGTATTCGCTGAGCTGTACGCGAAGAGGGTGAAAATTCTATTGAATCAGACGCCTTGAATACAATGGGGCGAGTAACAGCGAAAAAAGACTTTATACAATAGCGCCATCTCTAGGTTTTCGGCAAAACATAAGAAAGGGGTGGGGCACTTTTCGACTTTCCCCAAAAATGAACAGGGAGGGCTTTGCTCTTTCGTTTTAATATTCATTGTTATTGGTTTTATTCCAACTAGAATATTTTACATTCTTAATTAGAATAAGAAAGGGATTGCTGACTCACATGTTAAATATCTCCAATTATAATGGGTTTTTTTTACCATGGGTGTCGATCTGGGGGGGGGGGGGGAATAGGGGGTATATATATATATATTCAAAAAAAAAATTGGAGGTTGGGAGGATGGCCTGTATTATCATTCCCCCTCCCCATATTTTGGGATATAATAAATTAGAATTATGATACATTAGCTTAAAACTAATAATTATCCAAAACATTATGTTTGTTCTTGAAATACCATCACATTCTTTAATGATTAGAAGAAAGGAAATGAGAAATGCCATAATTTCAGTGTGAAAATATCAAAGAAATTTTGTTCGCTCGCATTGTTATTCTTAATAAGGGGTTGCGTCCATTGGCGTAGATCCGTGCATTCCTTCTTTTCATTAAAAACCATTTTGGGATACTCTAAAATGCAAGTTTTATAGACAGATTTGAAAAGGTTCCTCGTGTGGGAGGGGGAAACCCCCTTCCACACCCCCCCCCCCCCAATCACCCCTGGTTTTTACCCCTGGTTTTTACCTTTTAAAATGTTTCATATTTTGTTTCAGGTAATAATACTGTACCTGTCAGTGGCGGATCCAGGATTTTGTGAGGGACGGGGCCCAATATTCATAACATTTTCTGACAAGCAAAAAAAAAAAAAAAAAAAAAAAATCATCAGCGTTTTGGCGTCTTTTTTAACTCAAAAAATCCCTGACAAGCAAAAAAAAAAGTCGGGGGTCATCAGCATTTTTGGGGTGTCTGAAACGCAGAATCGGAACCTCGAGTAAGCGAAGTTCGTGCAGTGGACTCCGTCACGAAGCGAAGCGAATTGCCAAAACATTTAGACGGTAGTGTATATCCAATTGCACAGCAATTTGGAAGCAATCTAGAGATGTTATATCAAGAGGCAGCTGGAGGGAAATTAGCAACAACAAACCGCCCCTTCCCTCCCCCCCCCCCCCCCATTTTTCTTTGAAGAGCTCTTGACCATTTCACGAACATAACCAAGTTATCCAATAAAGTCACCACCAACACTACTACTACCGTACTACTACTACTACTACTACTACTACTACTACTACTACTACTACTACTACTACTACTACTACTACTACTACTACTACTACTCTACTACTACTACTACTACTACTACTACTACTACTACTACCACTACTGCTGCTGCTGCTGCTGCTGCTGCTGCTGCTACTACCACTGCCACTACTATTACTACTACCACTACTACCACTACTACTAAATTTTGGTACCACCATTTTAAATTGTTTTACTTCAATCATGTGTGAATTATGAATAATAAATTGTGCATCACATGAAAGAAGAGAAGCGGAGCTTTTCATACATGTATATTTCATCAAGGAAATTATTCATTATGATAGAAAATTTCTGCCACGAAATCCGGTTTCCTTTTTTCTGGGACACACTGTATAAATACAATGCAATAAACGCGATACCTCAATGACGCTGCATATTATTTAATGATTAGAAACTTAGCTTTATTTATTTAAATCCAACGGTGTACTTTTGAATCTTTATTTTGTCTTATCTTCTTTGAATAAACAAACACTAATTATTGTGCAAAACTCCAAAACTGCAATGTGAAAGTAAAACTGTATATTATGTAGTCAAGGCCGTAGAAGTATAAGAGAAAAAAGGAAATTAATTATTGAGTGAAAGCATTTTCAACGAATCTCTTATAGTCTGAGTGGTGTAATCTACAAGTAAATTTTGGTGACTTATAATTATAGGCCTATCTATATTCATTTAGTTGTTGTGATAGTCATGTTGTTTGTTTATAAAATGATCGTAATAAATGAACATTAAAAAAGTTGGAATGCGTGAAAATTTCAGACTACTGTGTTGATCAACTTGGGAAAAAACTCGGGGCTGTGTTTTAACGTCATATTAAGCCAATCCCCATTCTCTTTTATTCTTTCTTTCTTTCTTTCTCTCCCCCCCCCCCCCCCCCCCCCCCCCCCGCTTTATGAATTTTATCTTCTCCCTTGTTTGTGATAATTTCGGGGGGGGGGGGACGGTTGCTTATATTTACCATGGCAAGCAATTATATAGCAGCGTCAGTGAAATATAATACAGGTATTTACCCAGAAGTAATAATACGCATGAAACTGAAACGAATGGTACTTATACCCTTTACTTCAGCCTCTAAAGTCTTCAGCAATAGTCGATAATTTTCTTTTGAATTAATATTCATCTTAGATCATTTTACTATTCTCACTATCTACTTCCGTGTAGTAGTCATCAAATTTCTCTCGGTGATTTTTTTTTTTTGGTTTTTTTTGTGACTTAATATAAACCTATATATTCATATAGTTGTTGTGGTATTCATGTTGTTTGTTTATAAATATTATGATCGTAAGTAATGAACATTAAAAAAAAAATGAAATGCTTGAAAATTTCAGACTACTATTTTGATCAACTTAATAATATCGATGACATCTTGTTTTTCTTGCAAATAAAATAAACAAATAAAAGTTAGGATTTTATTCATAATTCAAAAACACGTGGCAAAAATCCGAAGACTAGCCGCTGTCACATCATCAAAAATACAATAAAAATGAAAAAAAGTTTATAAACGTGTGCATTCTCTGTGAATCTAGAAATTGCTTAATAATAATCTTCAGGACACAGGTTAGAATTTAGGTTGTTTCTCGGAAAAAATTTATAATTTTCTTTTTCTTCTTTCGAATACTTTGTCTTCCTTTGTGAATTCCCAATTTTGCGATTGATAGAGCGAGATCTTAAAGTTTTGAAAAATCTTGATCCGTGATATAATCACAATACCAAAAACAGTTTTTGCAAATATCGCTTGTTTAGAATATTCAATGTAATGTAGGTTCGTTTGACAATCTTCATAAAAAATGGGGGGAAAAAAGGGAGGGGGGGATGAAGAGTACCCTTAAAAATCATCACATTTTTATAGTTTCATATTAAGCAAAGTGGGAAGTACTGTAGCCCTATAGGCTCTTGTATGTAAGCACAGTCACCCAAATGCTTAATATCTGTAACTCATGCCGTAATTCATTTTCAATTTTCATGTCGGCTCACTATTTAAACCTTAATATTAATGTAGGGCTATATGATCGCGTGTGAACAGAAAATTATTTCATGAACTTATATAAATTATATAAATACAATGCAATAAACGCGGTATACCTCAATGACGCTGCATATTATTTAATGATTAGAAACTTAGCTTTTTTTATTTCATTCCAACGGTGTACTTTTGACTCTGTATTTATCTTCTTTGAATAAACACTCATTATAAGTGCAAAACTCCAAAACTGCAATATGAAAGTAAAACTTATATTATATAGTCAAGGCCGTAGAAGTATAAAAGAAAAAAGGAAACTAATTATTGAGTGAAAGCATTTTCAACAAATCTCTTAATCTCAGTGGCATAATCGACAAGTAAATTTTGGTGACTTATAATTATAGGCCTATCTATATTCATTTAGTTGTTGTGATAGTCATGTTGTTTGTTTATAAATGATCGTAATAAATGAACATTAAAAAAGTTGGAATGCGTGAAAATTTCAGACTACTGTGTTGATCAACTTGGGAAAAAACTCGGGGCTGTGTTTTAACGTCATATTAAGCAAATCCCCATTCTCTTTTATTCTTAATTTCTTTCTTTCTTTCTTTCTTTCTTTCTCTCTCTCTCACTCCCCCCCCCCCCCCCCTCGCTTTATGGATTTTATCTTCTCCCTTGTTTGTGATAATTTCGGGGGGGGGGTGGGATAAAAAAAAAAAATAAAAAAAAAAACGTTTGCTTATATTTACCATGGCAAGCAATTATATAGCAGCGTCAGTGAAATATAAAACAGGTATTTACCCAGAAGTAATAATACGCATGAAAACTGAAACGAATGGTACTTATACCCTTTACTTCAGCCTCTAAAGTCTTCATCAAAAGTCGATAATTTTCTTTTTAATTGATATTCATCTTAGATCATTTTACTATTCTCACTATCTACTTCCGTGTATAGTCATCATTTTTGTGTGTGCGTGTGTGTGTGTGACTTAATATAGGCCTTGGGGGGGGGGGGCGACCGCCCCCTTGTCTGCGCGCCTGCATGGCAAGAAATTATAAGCAGCGTCAATGAAATATGATATAGGTATTTACCCAGAAGTAATAATACGCATGAAACTGAAACGAATGGTACTTGTACCCTTTTCTTCAGCCTCTAAAGTCTCTAAAGTCTTCAGCAAAAGTCGATAATTTTCTTTTTAATTCAGGGGCCGCGGAGCGTTTTTGAAAGTGGGGGGGGGGGGGGGAGGGGGCTGATCTGATTTTACTTATTAATGGCAATTTTCGAACCTTTTTTCCGTCATTTTTTTAACGTGTCTACTCAAAAAAGTGGGTGGCTGCAGCCCCCCCCCCCGGTTCCGCGGCCCATGTAATTAATATTCATCTTAGATCATTTAACCATTCTCACTATCTACCTCCGTGTAGTATAGTCATCAATTTTTTTTATTTTTTTTGGGGGGGGGGTGACTTATTAATATAGGCCTATATTCATTTAGTTGTGATATTCATGTTGTTTGTTTATATGATCGTAATTAATGAACTTTTTTTTTTAATGAAATGCTTGAAATTTCAGACTACTGTGTTGATCAACTTATTAATATCGGTGACATCTTGTTTTCCTTGCCAATAAAATATATAAACAAAAGTTAGGATTTTATTCATAATTTTAAAAAAACGTGGCAAAAATCCGAAGACTAGCCGCTGTCACATCATCTAAAATACAATAAAAATGAAAACGGTTTTTTTCTTAACATGTGCATTCTCGGTGAATCTATAGAAGGTGCTTAATAATCTTCAGGACACAGGTTAGAATTTAGGTTGTCTCTCGAACAAATTTTATAATTTTTTTTTTCTTCTTTCGAATATTTTCATCTTCCTTCATGAATTCCCAATTTTGGGATTGATAGAGCGAAGAAGGAAGATATTAATAACAATAATGAAAAATAATACATTAAGAAAATTAAAGAAAGCATTTACCCCCCCCCCCCCCCACCCCTACCCGTAAAAGATCAAGGTAAGCTTTCCAAGGAAAAAATCGGGGTTGTGTTTTAACTTCATAAAGCCTATCCCCATTCTCTTTCTTTCTTTCTTTCTTTCTTTCTCTCTCTCTCTCTCACTCTCCCCCCCCCCCCCCCCTCCGCTTTATGGATTCTATCTTCTCCCTTGTTTGTGATAATTTCGGGGGGGGGGGATAAAAAAAAAATAGATTAAAAATTTTTTTTTTTAAACGTTTGCTTATATTAACCATGGGAAGCAATTATATAGCAGCGTCAGTGAAATATAATACAGGTATTTACCCAGAAGGAATAATACGCATGAAACTGAAACGAATGGTACTTATACCCTTTTCTTCAGCCTCTAAAGTCTATAAAGTCTTTAGTAAAAGTCGATAATTTTCTTTTTAATTGATATTCATCTTAGATCATTTTACTATTCTCACTTTCTACTTCCGTGTATAGTCATACTTTTTTTTTTGTGACTTAATATAGGTCTGTATTCATTTAGTTGTTGTGATATTCATGTTGTTTGTTTATATGATCGTAATTAATGAACATTTTTCTAAAAAAATTGAATGTTTGAAAATTTCAGACTACTGTGTTGATCAACTTAATAATATCGGTGACATCTTGTTTTTCTTGCAAATAAAATAAATAAACAAAAGTTAGAGTTTTATTCATAATTTTGAAAAACGTGGCAAGAATCCGAAGACTAGATTAACAGCGGTGTGTGCGCAGGGAGGGGGAGGGGGTGTCCCCTATTCGCGCGAAGGGCGAAAGCTTTGTCTTTCTGGCATATTTGAGAGAAAGATAATGGCTCGTGTAGCACCTTTTTTTTTCAGGCGAAAAATTAGTTCGATGCCCTGACTGCTTTTCAATTATTTGGACGTAATACTGCACTGTATGTAACAGCGGTGGGCGCGCAGGGAGGGGAAAGCTATGGGGGGAAGTTTCGCCCTTCCCGCGCGAAGCGCGAAAGCTTTTGACATTTTGGGAAATTTGTGAGAAAGATAAAGGGGAGTTTCCCCTTCCCGCGCGAAGCGCGAAAACTTTGCCGTTTTAGCAAATTCTGAGAGGAAGATAACGGCTCGTAGCAACTTTTAAGGCTGTTTTTGCTCCCTCACTTCCCCCCGCTTTTTCGCTCTCACTTTTTTTTTTTTTTTTTTTTTTTTTTGGGGGGGGGGGGGGCGACCGCCCCCTTGGCTACGCGCCTGCATGGCAAGAAATATTATAAGCAGCGTCATTGAAATATGATATAGGTATTTACCCAGAAGTAATAATACGCATGAAACTGAAACGAATGGTACTTATACCCTTTTCTTCAGCCTCTAAAGTCTCTAAAGTCTTCAGCAAAAGTCGATAATTTTCTTTTTAATTCAGGGGCCGCGGAGCGTTTTTGAAAGTGGGGGGGGGGGGGGGGAGGGGGCTGATCTGATTTTACTGATTGATGACAATTTTCGAGCCTTTTTCCGACATATTTTAACGTGTCTATCAAAAAGTGGGTGGCTGGAGCCCCCCCCCCCCCCCGGTTCCGCGGCCCATGTAATTAATATTCATCTTAGATCATTTAACCATTCTCACTATCTACCTCCGTGTATAGTCATCAATTTTTTTTTTGTTTTTTGAGTGACTTAATATAGGCCTATATTCATTTAGTTGTGATATTCATGTTGTTTGTTTATATGATCGTAATTAATGAACATTTTTTTTAAAAAATGAAATGCTTGGAAATTTCAAACTACTGTGTTGATCAACTTATTAATATCGGTGACATCTTGTTTTCCTTGCCAATAAAATATATAAACAAAAGTTAGGATTTTATTCATAATTTAAAAAAACGTGGCAAAAATCCGAAGACTAGCCGCTGTCACATCATCTAAAATACAATAAAAATGAAAACGGGTTTATTAACATGTGCATTCTCGGTGAATCTATAGAAGGTGCTTAATAATCTTCAGGACACAGGTTAGAATTTAGGTTGTCTCTCGAATAATTTTTTTTTTCTTCTTCTTCTTTCGAATACTTTTATCTTCCTTTGTGAATTCCCAATCTTGGGATTGATAGAGAGAAGAAGGAAGATATTGATAACAATAGTGAAAAATAATACATTAAGAAAATTAAAGAAAGCATTTACCCCCCCCCCCCCCCCGAAAAAGATCAAGGTAAGCTTTCCAAGGAAAAAAATCGGGGTTGTGTTTTAAGTTCATATAGAGCCTATCCCCATTCTCTTTCTTTCTTTCTTTCTTTATTTCTTTCTCTCTCTTTCTCTCTCTCTCTCTATCTCTGTCTAGCTCTCTCTCTCCAGCTTTAGAAATTCTTCTCCCGTGATTTCAGGGCGGAAATATACACTGTAAAAAAATTTGCCGTTTTTCAAGGGAAATTTCCTGGCAGTCAGGATGCCGGGAATGCCCGTTTTTCCACAGTACATGTAAAATAACAGATTCCCGTTTTTGTTTGTTTGTTTGTTTGTTTGTTAAATAATAGTTTTTTGTTAAATAGTAGAAACTTTAATTTCTAACAGGAAAATCTATGTAAATTAAAACGGAACAGACTATGGAACGATTTGTAATTTAACAGGGTAACCTGTTAAAATATGAGAAAATGGTTTTTTAACAGTGTACGGTCGGGCGATTGTAAATGTATGCTGATTTCCGGTAAACCAACAAACTTGCGTTGTTTTTGCAGGAAAAAGACTCTAAAATTAGAAGGCAAATAAAATAACTTGTAGTCCCAAGGGCCAGAAAGTCTGTAATTTTACAGTCATTTTTTAAAAGTATAACCTATCCTCCTTTAACTTATACTACTTTCTTAATCTATCCTATCCTAGACGTAGACCTAACCTATTCAGTCAGCTCAATCTAGTACAATCTTATATATACCCCTTATAGTTTTTTATTTTTTTGGTGACAGTTAGTAAATCGGGCAACCCCAAACCATACGCTACCAAAAAATTCATGAATATTCATATAAGTTTTTTTTTACAATATTTGGCAATTTAACAGGGTAACTTGTTAAAATATGAGAAAATGTTTTTTTAACAGTGTTTTATGTCGAGCGATTGTAAATATATGCTGATTTCCGGTAAACCAACAAACTTGCTGCTGCTTTACAGGAAAAAGACTGTAAAATTGAAATAACGGCAATAACTTGTAATTTCAAGGGCCAGAAAACCTGTAGTTTTACGGTTATTTTTTACAGTGTAAAAGAAATCTACAAAACGTTTGCTTATTTCATCATGAGGAAGTAATGGTAAGAATACTGCGTCATGCAGTGAAATATGATACAAATATTACCCAGAAGTATAAATGAAACTGAAACGAATGGTATACTTATCCTTTTCTTCAGCTTCTATGCTGCAGCAAAAGTCAATAATTTTCTTTTTAATGAATATACATTTTAGATCATAATACTATTCTCACTATACTACTTCCGTGTAGTATTGTCGTCAGATTTCTTTCGGTATACATCACAACAAAATTGCATTACAACACGATACAACAGCGATGCAATAAAGATGGATTAAACAACATTACATCCCCCCCCCCTTATTTGTTGTACCTCTCCACGGTTATACAGAAGCAATTTATACATATAAAACTGTAACGAATGGTACTTAAATACCCTTTTCCTCTGTTCGCTATAGCCTACATTTCGTTGATTGTACTGTTCTGACCGGGTCTGCTCGCTATTCATAAGGACCGCTATTCATACAAAACCGCTATTCATTTAACACGCGTTATGAATATTAAGCGGTCCTTACGAATAGTTATGAATAGTGGTCCTTGTGAATGGAGGTCCTTATGAATAGCGAGGTAATTTGTCTATGGTTTGCTCGCTATTTAGAAGGGCCGCTATTCATACAAAACCGCTATTCATTTATAGTCACGCGTTATGGATAGCGGTCCTTATATGAATAAGTGGTCCTTATGAATAGCGGTCCTTATGTCTAGCATGGTTATCCCGTTCTGACTATCCGCTTATAGTCATCCATTATCATTTCAATTCCATGAATAATGATTATGATTATTACTTGAATATCCTATATCATTAACCCAACTACGCTTCCTTGTCTTCTATAATAACATGAATTAGATATATTGTTATTCAAATATCACCTATAAGCAATGAAATAGCATTTTTTTTCTCATAATTTTCCTTTTTCTCAACAGACTCCTCCTCTTTCTCCTTCCTTTCTCTTTCGTCTTCCCTCTGTCTCCTTGCCCCCTCTTGTCTGTCCTTAATTTATAACTGCAAATAATTGTTTGTCTTTAACATCAGTTTGAAGTGCACTGTACGATTCATATTAATTTTTTCAATTTCAAGTTTTGTTCCTTGTCTATCTATATAGAGATATGTATTGTATTCTTTTATGTAATCTTTTCAATTATGCAACTTTGTAAACTTTGTATGTATCAGTCTTTGGACAGTTTTGACGAGGTTATTTCATCAATAAATCGAAATGAATAAACTAATGAATGAATGAATATCCGAAAGCAGATATTTATTTCTCTCGGTACATCTTACAAAAGTAGGCCTACAATACAATAAAGATGTATATCAAAATTAAAACAACATTGTATTATTTTCTTGTTTTTGTACGAAAGTGACTAAGTTCCTCATTTTAACTAATCATTTTCTCAGTCGCCAAAATAGTCAAACTGACAGCAATTTTTAGTATGGGTGGGGGTGTGACACCCCCTTCACATCCCCTCTAACGATGCAGCTGATTGGTCCTCATTTTAAATGAATTAAAAAAAAATAATGATGACGATGACGCGAATAGAAAATAAGAACATCGTTTTCAAATCATAAAACTGGAAGTCTTCATGGCGGTGGCGTATCTAGGGATTATGGCGCCCGGCGCAAACAATGAAGTTACGCCCCCCTCCCCCTCCCCCTCCACCCCCCCCCCCCCCCCCCACGAGTGCCTAAATTTTTCTACGTTATTGTACAAGCGATAGGATAAAGCGACCCAGCGGAATATTTTGTCATTTTTAAACCTAAAAAACGGAATTTCTTGTTCATTTTACCCAATAAATGTTGCAATTGAACACTGCAATTGCGCGGTATAGAGAAGCTCGAATTTATATTCACTCACTTCTGCAATCGGGAGCAAAACTATAACGAAAACCCTTGAGAAATAGTCGAGAAATTCAGCACTGAGGTGACCTGAAGTTGAGATTTCTCTCAAATGTTGAACCTTTGCAAATGCTATTTACACACTTTATCCTACATTGGGGGCGCAGTATTTAGCAGGAGTCCAGAGCCCTTCATACTTTGCAGGAGTCAGATGAAACTTACATGATAGCGAGCAAAGCAACGACAATTACATCTTTATTTCTCAAATTTTGAACCATTTAGGCTATTTGAGAAATATATACTGGGAGGGGGGGGGGGGGGCGCGAAATTACTAGATCCTGAAAGAAAATAACCATGTGGGGGGGGGGGCAAAGAGCTTTGGAAATATTTTCGCATTTCAAACCCTCAAAAACTATATCTCTAGTGCATTTACCCTGCGGATTTTTTTTTTTTTTTTTTTTTTTTTTTTAGGGGGGGGGGCGCATAATCCTTAAGGATTATGACTTTTCTTCATTCCCCCTTTTTTTCCTTTCTCTCCTTTGCGTTTCTGTGTCCCCCTTCAAGTGCCGCCCGGGGCACCCCCCCCCCCCCCCAGATACGCCACTGCTTTATGGTGATAGCTTACAGCGGCATTTGTCATTAGTAATAGTAATCATTTCCTATATAGGGCGCACCGTCTTCAGTACATCAAAAAGGGTCCATTTTCATTTGAATATTGAAGGGCACTTCCCATGACGGGTCATCTTTAGGGTAAGAGGAGGAATTTGTTTGTTTGGGAAATCCTGTCTTCATGGGCCCGGGCACCTGCATGTACCACGGCCCAGGAGGAGCCACGGACTTTGCCCTACCCATTTGACAGAACGGCGTGAAAGGGAAAGCGCCATCTATTGACAATAAGTAGCACAGTTTCATTTCTCGTCGGCATCACCCTCCACTTATGCACTGAACTCTGCTGATCTGAATACGATCCCATTCTCTTCTCTCTCAATGTTGTTTTGAGAAAATTTTAGAGAAATTATCCATAATTTATGAGGTTTGAAAAATAATTTGTTTATAATTTTCCTTGAAATATTTGTTAATTTTGATTGAAATGTCAGTTGTATATATATATTTTTTTTATGGTTGAAAAATTTTCAGGGGGTAAACTTCCCCCAGGGCCTTTGCCCTGCCCATGAATACGCTAGTCTCTCTCTCTCTCTCTCTCTTCTCTATTTTTACTTTCTCCCTTTCCCTTTCTCTCCCCATTCCTCTCTCTTTCTCTTCCTCCCCATTCCACCCCCCCCCCTCTCTCTCTCATTCCTGGAATAATCATGCTCTTCCCCTGTGACTTCACTGAAGTACAGTGAACCTTGCATAACTTGAAGTCACATAAGTCGAACTTTGCCTAAGTCGAATCAATTTTTTTGACCAAACTATGCAAAACATGTGTAATTTACATTTCCTAAGTCAAATTTTGCATAAGTCAAACTCTTTTTTATGGTCCTAACAGATTCGACTTATACATCGGTGCAGTAGTTGGCACCGCATTGATCTGAAAATTATCCTTATCTCTCACCCCCCCCCCCCCAACCATTAACTTTCATTCTGATTACATTCCAAAGAAAGAGACCCATAATGTCATCTTACACATACAATAAGGTCATAGATTTGGGGGGGGGGGATATTTTGATTGCAAATTTGATTTAGATGATAAAACGGAACACATCTTCTACATTTTTACTGAGTGCAGAATCCATCATTCTTCACCTGGCTTGGGGGGGGGGGGGGGAAGAAAAAATGAATCCAAATTCTCTGAAAGGCAAAGTATAAAGTTCTCAAATTAGGCCAGTTGTTCTTGGAGATTTCATGAGATGGGTGTAACGGGGTAACTTCGCTAGTCATAAGGACCGCTATTCATAAGGACCACTTATTCATAAGGACTGCTATCCATAACGTGTGACCAAATGAATAGCGGTTTGTATGAATAGCGGTCCTTCTAAATAGCAAGCAAACGATAGACAAATTACCTCGCTATTCATAAGGACCACCATTCGTAATAACCACTATTCATAACTATTCATAAGGACCGCTTTTCATAATGCGTGTTAAATGAATAGCGGTTTTCTATGAATAGCGGTCTTTATGAATAGCGAGCGGACCACACATCATATTACACTTACACAAAGCCAATTTTTGAGAATGTATTTACATATTTTATTAAAGAATTCTATACAACAATTCACACAATTAGATATGTCTGTGTGGTGCTGAATACACAGAACCATGACTGCTCTTGAGTAGCAAAGAAATTTTTAAACACTATCACACATTCACCGGAAATAGTGCCTACATTGCAAATCTAGGCCCTGTTTCACAAACAATTGTCCTGCCACAATTCTGTAACAAATTGCTCACAATCAATCAAATTAGTAAATATTACAGTAGCTTATATCAGCTCGTAATCTATGATTGGTAAAAGGGTATATGAAACAGGGCCCAGGGATTTCAACGCTGGACGAAAAAACTCCCCATCACAGTCACACTGGCAAATAAAAGCCATCAATTTATTTTAAGAAGTGGCTTTACAAGTAAATGAGCAGGTGTTGTTACAAATAAAGGGAACAGAAGTATTTAAAACTTTTTTTTTTTAAACTGTTTGATGTGAGGTGGGAATACAACATCGTGAAGCTCAAGCAGAAATGTTTGCACAAGTTCTGTGAAACTAAATGCTTAGTGTCAAATTTGGTTTGTATACATAGAGTACTCAACAAATACCTCAGCCTACTATCACCAGATGAGTTTTTTTTTAATTCATAATAAATGATATTGAAAAAAATAAAAAATTCCCACAAGGCTACAGGAGAACCCTGTATTTTGAATGGGAAACAGATTTATCAAACCAGACAAAAACCCTATGTAGAATCTTGATAAGCTCAAGCTTTGGGAGAAAAGTCACAAGGTCTGAATGATACCTTGTTTATTCAAAGATGCCACTTACATGTAACTAGATCTGTGCACGAAGCAAGGTCATGCAAGGACTCATTTTCCCACTGCACTAATACCCTAATTGAACTTACATCATTGTTCGGTGTGTAATGCTAGCCATTATTCACTGTGCATAAAGCCTTGAGCCTTTTGTTTGCTTTCTTTGCACTCATGTACACATTGTGCTTTAGAATTGAAGAGAAACATGGGATTAAAGAAGTCTCGCGATTCAGACCCTGTACATTAGTTAATAGGGCAAGTCTAAGGTACATGTATTTGCTAATTTTGTGTCTCATATGCTACCTACTGTATCATGCACTTCTGAACATGATCAATATCGAAAGTATTGTTTTCTTGACATTTGTTCTGATCCAAGGTAGTGTAGGCCTATCAACTTAATCAGATGCATTGAAAACTGTGATGTACTCTGCAACATAACCTTATTGCCCAATGCAGGGTCTGAACAATGTTGAACGTAGACTAACACCTACACAGGCCCTATTCTCATCGACAAACTCTTGCTAGCAAAGTTTCACATAGCTACTGTCCAATTAGCAGGGCTAGGCTTGGCAGAAACCATGATGGATTTTGTTTACTTATACATTTGTATATTCAACAATAAATGACTTCCATAAACTTCTGTGAATGATCCAGATTGGCCAGAGGCAAATCATACTATGGAACAATAATCAAATCATGACTTCTAATATTTTCCCACTGCATAAATTTCTTAATGCAAAAACATTCACCTTAAATAACTTGAGTAATTTTCTAGTAAGTATAAAGTAAGTGTCCAAATAGAGTCTGTGCATGCAGACTACTGTTATACATATGAATAGAAACCGAGTGTGTGCTTTGTTGAAATGGCACCTGGTATGTCTTGGGTGTGTTTACATTCAGAAGAAAGACTGTGTTCAGATAAACTGGAAAAAAATAAATGCTGAGGAACAGAGTTGCGATTTAGATACATGAAGCTCAAAAATAGCATAAGGATAGAATTTTCCCTCAGAAGAAGTCTTACATTTTCTGTAGACAACCCAAAATGGGCTTCTCTTAAATATATTCTGTTACCATTCAAACAAAACAATTTATTTTCAGACCAGGGCCCTGTTTCATAAACATTGTCATCGATGACAAGTTGCAATAACTGTTATAAGCTACTGAAATCCTTGTATCTGATTGGCTGAGAGCAAATTTGTTGGTAAAAACCACTGACAAGACACTTGATGAAATGCCTACCAGGTTTTCAGAGTCGATCTATAGGCAAAGACACACAGTTCAGCTTATCTGGCGTCCAAAGAAAATCTGTACTTGTCTGCTTCAGAACAATGACAAGAGTTTTATTCTGTAATGGACAGTTTTATTGAATTAATAATGAGTGTTAAAGACATTACATGCTGCTGGATGTAGATGTTTATTCACTTGAAATGTACCCAATTTGATTTATTAAAAATTAGATATAAATGAACAATGTACAATCCTTAGTTCATAATGTAAGGATAGGTCCTTCAATTAACCCTTTCAAGACAATTGACCAGATTTTGTGGTTTGGCTCAATAACTTTTGATTCAGAGCTCTAAAAAATGCTCCAGATGCATGAGTAGAAAGAGAAAAAAATTTCTGCACACACTGTGTCCATTTTTGCTGCCAGGAATTTTAAAAAGGAGAATAAGCTTTAAAATCCTTAAATTGGCAACACATTGAGAGGTTCAAAATCATTGCTTTTTATCAAAATTGGCCATTTTTTTTTCATCTTTTCGACAAAGTTTCTAACCATGTGCCTTGTTTTCAAAGACATTACACCTTATCAGAACCATCTAGCACTAAAAGAAAAAATATTATTTTTGCCAATTTGAAGAAAAAAAGATATCAATTTAGCCCTGAAATACTTATTGTCACAAAAGAATTAACCTGTTGACTACTAAACCTGATATATAAATACATCAAGGGGAGCATTTCATCAAGCATTTTGTCAGTGATTTTTACCGACAACTGTTATAAGCTACTGAAATCCTTGCATCTGATTGGCTGAGAGCAAATTTGTCAGTAAAAATCACGGACAAGACGCTTGATAAAACGCTCCCCAGGTGTCTATGTCCTAAGAGACCAAAATCAAATTGTATCCAACAGGTTACAATGATCATCCAGTGTCACAGACATCAAACCAATCTTATTGACATAGTCCACTTTCCAGAAAATACGACTGACAATATCTGGTACAGATCTCAAGTCACGTCGAGTCCAACCCTGGGAAAAATTGCCTACGGGGGGCTATTTTGACAGTTCCGGGAGTGGATCGTCCCAAGGTCTTGTCTATTTTGAGCATCTGTTCAGTCCCTTACACAAAGCGTGCCGTATCATTGCGTTGCGCCCTTCCGTGACTTCCTTGCCGTGGGTTTCTCAAAGGTCTGCTTCATGCCGCCTGCGACGGAGGACTGGAACTTCCTAGAGAGAGCCGTCTCGTTGGCCCAGGGTGACTCCATGGTGGTCGTGTCCTGATCAACAAGATGGGTGTACTTGGTCCGACCGGAACGTCCAAAGTTCTTGACCTGAGGGAAGAGGATACATACATTGTTTGTTTAGTGTTTACTGTTACCAGTATGATAAAAGACACTTGGGCTCGTAAATAACCAAGAGGAGAAGACCGTACATAAAGGCTGGAATTCACAAAGGTGGTTTAGATTTAGACCACCGTTTATGCTGATTTCATGGCATAAGTACGCTTGATTTAGCGTGTACACTTAGAACGGTCCTATAATGAAGGCACGTTTTTGGCAAAAGGGCACTAAATTCAAACTAGTTGCTATTATTTAGACCACGGTTTACTTAAATTAACTCACCGTTTATTTAAATTAATTTAAATAAACCGTGATCTAAACCAAAGTAACTAACATGAATTTAGTGCCCTTTGCCGAACACACATGTTCATTATTAGATTTTTTTAAGTGTACCCACTAAATCAAGCGTACTTATATCACAAAATCTGCATAAGCCCTGGTCTACATCTAAACCACCTTCGTGAATTCCGGCCATAGTGTTTGAAGTTCGGTTTTCCAAGTATTATAAGAGGAACATAGGACCGTTTTCTTGAAACAGCCTCAGTTAACAAGGTTTAGCATTGCCTGCTGATTTATGCTTGATTCTAGTATTGTTTAATATATGCAACAGTATTTTATTTTGGCAACTCTTTTCACAAGCTACAATGTATCAGTAGAACCAGAAACGTTCTCGACATAAAACTTTCGCGATGCGACAACAGCCATTGTCACATCAAGAAACTTTTGCAAATTCCAAAGAATCCAGTGTTGTGTCAGTTGTCGTTAAATAATTTTTGCGGCATGAAACTTTCGCCGCGAGTCTGAACCACTCGTGAAATTTGCAAACATGCAATATGTGTGAAAGTTTCTGGTTTTGCAGTACATTGGCAGTTTGGGATACATTCTACATTATATTTTTCCTCAAGTCTGACAAACAATAAACTGTGCACAGTAGGGATTACTGGCTATCACTTTGCATTGTACTCTAAGGGAAAATAAAGGCTTACAGTACTCAAATCCTTAATGAAAGAGAAGGTTGAGTTCTAGGAAAATGTAAAAAATAATTTGTGAGCTTTCTCATTCTTTTTATGTTAGTTTGGAAGATTATTACAGTAGAAATGTCCCCTGAAAAGGATTGCTCTTCAAATGTCCTCACATTCAGATTTTCAGTTCAGTTTTTTGTTAAGGTGGCAGCACTAATAAGGCATTACCTTTCTAGTTGTCTCCTCATTCTCATAAATACTCTCTTTCCCCTATATTTTCTCCAGATTACCTTGGTGATGTATATTCTATTTTATGATTATCTTCGTAATATATGTTATTTTGACCTTATATGTATGCTATATTGTATGTTATTTTATGTAAATGTTTTTTATGATGCATGAAATAAATTCGACAATCAATCAATCAATCAATTCAAAATATGACAAGAAAATGTTCGGGCCGAACAATTGTGTGTAGTCCCATATACACAGTTCTGTGTGCAGTGCATGTGATGCTCAGCAGGATTGAGGCAATTTCTTATCATTTGGGTGATTCCAAAACCTTACAGCATACACCAATTCTCATGTGCTATATAATCAACCTTTTCCAATTACTTGGAGACAGTTTCTTTCACAATTTACTGAACAGAACTCAACTTTATGTTAAAGAGTTTAAAAAATATCATTCTAGAAAGTTTTGTCTCTCATATTCTATTGACTGAAAAAGAAATTGCAAGGAGAAAAACTGATGTTACCTGCATAACTTTAGGCAAGATAGTCTTATCAAAGTGATCTTCAAGAGTGGCCCCTGAGACATCTCTCTTCAGGACATCCTGCTCATCATCCTGCAAAGTAAACGTGAAACATAACGTGGTTAGTCAATAAGGTGTGTTCATACTGAAACTGAGTGCCAAATAACCTTCTTACAGTATCTGTCATTAGAAAAAACATGAAATGAAACATAGTAAATCAACAAAATGTGTTCATACTGAACATATTGCTAGTGCTCTACGATCTCCTCATGGTCCTGCAAAGAAATGGGTAACAAAACGTGTTACTCGTTAGAATGTGTTTACACACAACATGAGACAGATGCAAGTGCTGTACAATCTCCTCATCAGGGGATGGAACATGTAACAAAATATAGTAAATCAAAAATATGTGTTTATACCGAAATGATGGACTGACTCTAGTTTCATACAATCTCCTTGTCATCCTGCAATGAAACGTATAACAAAACGTAATAAAGCAATGTGATGTGTTTATACTGAACACAAAACAGATGCTAGTGCCTGACAAACTCCTCCTCATCCTGCAAAACATAGTAAATGTAATAAGCCAGAGTCACTATCTTTATAACAGGTGAAAAATTTAAGGTCTTAGAGAAAGAAAGAGAGAGTGAGAGAGAGAGAGAGAGAGAGAGGAAAAAAAAATATGAAAAGACAACTTTTCTTTCATTAATTTAAAAAAAATATTGGATACAACATAAAATCTTTGGAGATTCAGACCGCCTACAACACTAAAACACAAACAGTTTTCAACTCACCAAATAGAAGGCGCCACGATGGTAGTACTTCTGTAAGAACTTGTATCGTCCCTTGTTCTGTTTGTTGGTGATCTGTTTGGGATTCTGTCTCAGTTCTTCTCTTCTCTCCTCCTCCGTCATGCTTCTCATCCTCTCCGTCTCCTGCCTCTCTTTCTCGATCCTGCATCACAAAACAAGAAATAAATCAGGGCCCTGTTGCATAAACTTGTCATCAGTGACAACTGCCACATTTCTAGGACAAATTTGCTCTCAGCCAATCAGAGGCAAGGATTTCAGTGGCTTATAACAGTTACTGCAACTTGTTATTGATAACAAGTTTTATGAAACAGGGCCCAGATATAACCAGGGGGGCATTTCATCAAGTGTCTTGTCAGCGATTTTTACTGACAATTTTGCTCTCAGCCAATCAGAGGCAAGGATTTCAGCAGCTTATTAGAGTTATTGTAAATTTCATTGTAAGTTTCATGAAACGGGGCCCACATGATCGGTGATCTGGCATACATGTAATATGTAAGCTCTGAAGACAATTGCTCTGGGCTCTATTTCACCAGGGATACAGATTTAGGGTGATGGTTGTTTTTTGGATTTTTTGTTTAGTTTAGGGTGAAGGTTAGGTACATGTACAGCAGGTCCAGGACTTAATAGTAAGGAAACAATAGTACATGTACTAAAGGAAAGGTTGAGTTCTGGGAAAGGTAAAAAATTATTTGTGAGCTTTCTCATTCTTTTTATCTTAGTTTGGAAGATTAGCATAGCAGAAATGTCCCCTGAAAAGGGTTGCTCTTCAAATGCCCTCACATTCAAAATATGACAACAGCTGAAATGTTCGCGCCGAACATTTGTGTGTAGTCCCATATACACATTTGTGTGTGCAGTGCATGTGACTCTCAGCAGGATTGAGTCAATTTCTTATCATTTTGGTGATTCCAGGACCTTACAGCATACACCAATTCTTACGTGCTATATAAATCAACCTTCCCCAACTGCTTTGAGACAGTTTTTTTCACAATTCAATCTCATGACCTCAACTTTATATTTAAGTGCTATTATAAATGTTATTTTTATTATTGGTACTATGTATATTCGTGCATCACAATATGACTGTGTTGCTAGACTCAGCAGACATCCCAAATCAAGGTTCAAATATTAGAACCTTAACTCATGGGACTGTTGGTGATTCAGTACAAGAATTAGTTATTCAATTCACTCAGCCTCGACAGGCTTTTAATGATGTTCCGTTTTGTTCTTCTTTTTTGTATTAATTCATGTAATATACCTTGTATCCTGATCTTAAAATGCTCTGTATATATTTTCCTATTTGTATGTTTTAAATAGGAGAATAAAGTTTAAATTGAAATTAAGTTTCCTAACTGTTTTCAAGCTATGAAAGGTTACTCACTGTTCACGTTCGTCCCTGTCGCGTTTGATTCTACGCAGCTCCCGAACCTTCCACGCCTCGTATTCCACCTCATCATTCTCATCATCTGTATTTACGGTGAGGAGGTTAGGCTCGTTGGATCCGACGTCTTCTTCTGCTTCTTGGATTTGCCTGGCATCCATCTCTACCATCTAAGAAAGCAAAACATTCCAAAATAAAATCAACTATTTGTATGTTTAATACAACCGTAATGATTTAATTGACTAACAATAATAACAATAATAATATTATTTCTGTTTACCGAAGGTAGCCTTATGAGCATTATATCCTGTTCTCCCTGAGGGCCCAGCAATAATATTATTTCCCTGGCTTTATACTTAACCATCTATCTTCTTTCAAGGCATTTTTTTTGTAATCAGGTCCACTATTTAACAATAGAACTCCTATCTTACTGTCCTTGTTTCATGTTTTAAAGAGAAGCTCGCATTTTGATACAGGTGAAAAATAACTTCTGAGCTTTCTCATTCTCCTTATGTCAGTTTGGAAGAATATCACAGAATAAATGTCCTTTTAAAAGGATTGCTTTTCTTATGCCCTCATTTTTTTAAACAGGAAGAGAAATATAATTTAGCTGTAGTGTTTGGCACAAACATTCATGCTACATATATGTGTGTGTGTGCAGTCCCACATACCCATTTCTGTGCGCAGTGCATGTGCTGTTCAGCGAGACTGGGTCAACTTCTTATCATTTTGATGATTCCAAAACCTCACAGTATACACCACTTCCTATGTAGACATGATGAACCTTTCCGAATAGCTTTGAGACTGTTTCTTTCACAATGTAATCGCATGACCAGCACCCCGTTTCATAAAACTTGTTATCAATAACAAGTTACAGTAATTGTTATAAGCTACTGAAATCCTGGAATCTGATTGGCTGAGAGCGAATTTGTCATAGAAATGAGGCAGTTGTTATTGATAACAAGTTTTATGAAACAGGGTCCAGAACCCAACGTTATGTTTTATCTGGATACTTACTCTTATCGTTTCTCTTTTCCTGTCCTCTGCCTTGCGCTTTGCCTCTTCTTCTAGCTCTCTCTCCTTCATGGCTGCAATCTCCTTCTCTTGAATTGTAACACGATCTTTCCTGAAGAATGCCAAAATAACGAAGAAAATGCAAGGCTCAAACTGGGCAGGCACTCATATATTGTCCCGTATTCTCGAAAGGTGCCTAACTTTAGCGCCCACCTAAGTGTGTGGATTTAGGACATCAAATTATGAAGAGCCAAATGTCATCCTTTTTTAATCCTACGCAATCACCATAGTTCTGGGACTAAATGCAAATAAAAGAACCGACACGACAAAATAGAATTCTGATGCTCACTTCGTGCCAGAAAATAATTTTGTTTCTTTATTTTGTTACATAAATATGGTAATTCATACGGAACTTAGGGGTTGACGAATGGCCTTCCATAAAGCAGTGGCCTAAGTTAAGCCAGGCTTAACTTAGGCCACTTTTGAGAATACCAGACATTGTCTTTGCATTCTGGAATCCTTCATATTTCCCTAATGACTCTACAATTTTTTTATTTTTTTTTTTTTGGGGGGGGGGGGGGGGGGACTGATCTAACAAACATGTATGAGTAATTTTTGAATACCCTCTGTTAGTAAAAGGCTCCAAGACCACCACAAATGCCAGGAACAGAATTACATCAGAAAATTTGGCATAGCGCATCTTTCAACATAAAAAAAAACAAACAAATTTGTTCTACATCTCCACATATCATCCAGTTTTGTTATTCAAAGAATGTATTTCATTCTTTATAATGAAGTATGTAATGTTGAACAAAACAAGTAATACAGAAGTTATTCAGATTTTTCCATGTAGAAATGCACTCAGAGTTCTCACCGGTGCATAATAATCTTGGTGCACGGGGGTTTTCAGAACAACAAAACAATGGAACCAACAAGGGTAATAAATGAATAAATACCTACTTTCAATCTGCAAAATTACTAAGGTCCTCCCAAATGAGCTTCCTGGGATGCCAAAAAACCATATTTCTCTCACTTTGGACAAGTGAATACATCAGTGCATGCTTTCAACTAGCAAAATTGCTTTTATTTTCTCAAATCACTCCTGGGATGTCACAAAGCCATAGTTCTTTTAATTTTGACCAAGTGTGAAACAAAAAAGTTCTTGGAAGAGAAGCAGGAGTGCTGTTATGGAGTACTTACTTGGCAACAAAGACCGGCTTTAATCTTGGTCCATCTTCTTCTTCCGAGTCTGTATATTCCTCATATTCTGACGATTCCTCTTCCTCTGAGTCAACCTTCTCCTTCTTGATGTCATCCTCGATTCCCAACACCTGAGGCAGGTCAAAGGTCAGAGGTTATGGGTGAAAAAAATCTGTTCGCTTTCCCACAAGTTTCAATTTGGTTGCTGATCATTGTGGTGAAACCAGACATTGATTGACAAAGTAATTCCCTTTAAAAAAACTTCTCTTTCTTGATATCATCCTCAATTCCCACCAACCTAAGACAGGTCAAAGGTCAAAGGTTCTATCGAACTATCTAGCCTATTTCACTCCACTGCTGAAGGTAGGCCTCCTCATCAATTCTCCATTCCATTCTATCTCGTGCCATCCTCTTCCATGTAACACTATATTCAAAGGTTAAAGGTTATGGTACAAAAAAGCTGGTTGCATCCTTTAAGGAAATACCAGCTCTCTTAGAATGAATCAATTAATCAATCCCCTTCAATTCCTTGCCAACTGCATCTAGAGTTTCTTTAACATTCATCCTCATTTACAAGAATTTAATGCATAGGTTATGGGTTAGAAATTCCTCTCAATCGAATATAATATTTGTCTATATATTTCTCTGAACAAGACATGTAAAAAGTTAAAGGGTAAAGGGCAGAATTTCTCTTTACATGTGGTGAAAAAAGTCATGTCATTAAATGCATTCTACTTAGACTCTCCATAATGGACATTCAACAACTGTCAGAGGCCAAAGATCACCATTTAAGCCAATGTTTGAGATCTTTCTGAAATATCTACACTATAATAAAAAATAGTGTCCTTTTGATATGCCTAAAGTATAAAAGTGGACTTTGTTAAAAAAAGAAAAGAAAAAAGAAATTCATATATTAACTTGTACCTCCACATCCTCTTGCACTCTTTGTCTAGCCCGAGCCCTCATCGCCGCTCTCCTGCGTTCGATCTCATCCTCATCCAACTCCTCCTCATCTGACGAACTCTCCTCGACCTCCATCCGATAGACCTTGCTTGGTGCTAAATCTCGACGTTGATCTCGATCATGATGGTCGAATTCTCGAAAACTCCTCGAATACCCCTCATGCTCCCTTTCCTCGATTACTTCGTCATCGGAGCTTTCATCGCGTCGGTCGCGTACACGGCGACCAAGGTCTCGACTGCGATGACTGAGGTCGTTCTCTTCATCGTCGTAATCATCGTCGCCTTCGTCGAGGATCTCTGGACCATGGATGTGCCTGTGACGTGCAATCCTACCAGGGTGTACACACAATGAATGGGTTACAATTTTGGCCTCTGAACTTTTATGCTATTAAGAATATAATTTTCTTGGAAGTGTCTTACAGGCCACTGTTAGGTAAAGGCCACCTGACTGTCTATAATGCTCCATTATTTTGTCCTTCTCCAGGAAAAAAATAAAATAAAATATGCATTGTAAAACTTATCTAAACAGGAGCCTGTCTACAATGACCACTTTTCTTGTTTCATCTCTGTGAAACGGAACATAATCTGAGCTACGGCTATAGACCATTCACTCCTTCTGCACCTAGGTTGTGGAACAGTCTCCTTCAGTACCTAAATTGCTCCTATGATGAGCTGTCTACTTTCAAATCTCAATTTAAGCCGACCGCACACTATATGATCCACGATCTGATTCCGGAAGAAAATGTAATAGCACGTGATATTAACATTTCAACACATAAAATAATTTTGATTGAGGTTCTGAATAGTCATATAGATATCAAAATAAAAAATATGGCCTATTGCGAGCTTTCCAGTCCGAGGAAAGGCCAAATCAACTCCGAGTCGTAGTGACGTCAGAGCAGTCCTACGATTGTCTACGATTTTAAACTGATTTGGCCCTTATTCCGGGTATAAGGCCGACATCGCACCAAAATCCATTGTTTAGCATTCGTATTATTGTTCTGAACCTGAATCAGGTAGATTTTATTTGTTTAAATACCCATATATCATACCACTGCGATTCATTTCTAAAAATCGGATCGCAGTCGATCATATATTGTGCGGTGGGCTTTAGGACATACATGTACCTATTCAAAGTTATACACAACCACCCGCAACATCAGACTTTCACAACTGAATCTTGGACTGCATTTTTTCAGTGTCGCCAGCACCTTTGATTATGCAACTAGCTCTACAAAGTCCTTATTGGACTTGGGTGGCCTTAACAGACAGGTTTGATTCATAAAGGCCTATGATACGAACCTTTCTGCATCTTCATCGCCGCTATCATCCTCATGCCTCACTCGCAGTCTCCTGATCCGAGCATCTTCTGCATCAAGCCTGGAGGACTGGTAATGCTGCTTGCGTCTACCGATGAATGGCCCCTCACCCTCTTCATCTTCATCACTGCTGAACTGAGGTGCAAAGTCAGGTCTGAAAGAGGAGCATTAAAAATACAGGAATTGTACTTGAAACACACAGACAGGTCATTACAGCGAAACTGGAGTGCAACATCGGGTCTGAAAGGGTAGCATTAGAAATACAGGAACATAGACAGGTGATCACTGCTGACTGAGGTGCAAAGTCAGGTCTGAAAGAGGAGCATTAAAAATACAGGAACTGTACTTGAAACACACAGACAGGTCATTACGGCAAAACTGGAGTGCAAAGTCGGGTCTGAAAGGGGAGCATTAGAAATACAGGAATTGTAACTGGAACATAGACAGGTCATCACTGCTGAACTGAGGTGCAAAGTCAGGTCTGAAAGGGGAGCATTAACAATACAGGAACTGTAACTGAGACACAGAAAGATCATTACAGCGAAACTGCAGTGCAAAGTCGGGTCTCAAAGGGGGACATAAAAATATATAAATGAAGTGTAACTGGAACATACATATAGACAGGTTATCACTGCTGAACTGAGGTGCAAAGTCAGGTTTAACGGGGAGCATAAAAAATACAGGAATTGCAACTGAAACGCACAGACAGGTCATTACAGCGAAACTGGAGTGCAGAGTCAGGTCTGAAAGGGGGGCATAAAAACATACACATGAATTGTATCTGGAACATAGACAGGTCATCACTGCTGAACTGAGGTGCAAAGTCAGGTCTTAAAAGAAGGGGAGGATGTGTCATTGGGCAAGTCCAGGACTTATTCCTTGAAATTCACTCTGAAAGGGGGGCAATGAAAACAAGTGAATGAGTAAAATACGCAATGCGTAATAAATGTCCCCGCCGGAAGTGCAGATCTGTGGAAATTAACTAGCCTGAACCTTAAAACTTCAGTGAAAAACTTTAGTGAATAAAATAATAATGTTACTGCATGCAAAAGAAGAGAATACCAACAATGCATGTATACAACTGAAATATAAAACATGAAAACATTATGAACCTTCAGCCATTTTGAATAAATTTGCATAAATTTGCATGAATAATGAATTTCAAAATTCTGTGTAGAAGTTTGGAAGCCCCCACCCAGCCCTATCAGATAAAACAATCGGAATCAAAATCCGATGTGAAATAGAGGAGAAGTAGCATTTTTCGTCAATTTTGAATAAATTTGCATAAATTTGCATAATTAATGAATTTCAAAATTCTGTGTAGAAGTTTGGAAGCCCCCACCCAGCCCTATCAGATAAAACAATCGGAATCAAAATCCGATGTGAAATAGAGGAGAAGTAGCATTTTTCGTCAATTTTGAATAAATTTGCATAAATTTGCATAATTAATGAATTTCAAAATTCTGTGTAGAAGTTTGAAAGCCCCCACCCAGCCCTATCAGATAAAACAATCGGAATCAAAATCCGATGTGAAATAGAGGAGAAGTAGCATTTTTCGTCAATTTTGAATAAATTTGCATAAATTTGCATAATTATTGAATTTCAAAATTCTGTGTAGAAGTTTGGAAGCCCCCACCCAGCCCTATCAGATAAAACAATCGGAATCAAAATCCGATGTGAAATAGAGGAGAAGTAGCATTTTTCGTCGATTTTGAATAAACTTGCATAAATTTGCATAATTAATGAATTTCAAAATTCTGTGTGGAAGTTTGGAAGCCCCCACCCAGCCCTATCAGATAAAACAATCGGAATCAAAATCGGCCAAGAAATGACGGAGAAGTAGCATTTTCTAACATTTGAGCACACACGGACAGACGGACGGACGGACGGACGGACACACACACACACACACACCCATACATGTGCGCGCATAAGAACCGATGACATCTTTTTCAACCTAGAATTTGACCGCATAACCGATGACCTGTGTGTGTAGAATTCAACCGCATAACCGATGACCCGTCTGAAATGCTTCTATACAACCGACGACTTGTTCGCGTAATACTAACTGATGACCTACCCCTATATGCAAAAGCATGTAATTTGGGTCTCACTGCGCAGGTCTACCAACCGATGACGTCATCGGTTCGCTGTGTGTCATCGGTCCGAATGTACAGTTCATGCCTATGTCATCGCTTTAAATGGGCGCACATACGCACACACACACACACACACACACACGCACACACGTACGGAGCCCGTTTCATAGTCCCCTTGCGAACTTCGTTCGGCGGGGACAATAAATTTATGAATTGTAGTTGAAACACAGATAGGGGCATCAATCATAGCGTGGAGGGGGTCATCATCACCACTAGCTCCCCAAGTAACACAAATCTACTTTTTATATATTTGTGTGGTATCCTATTCAAGGTGCAAAGGTCTGCCATGAAAGGGGGGCAGTGAGAATAAATTCATGAATTGCAGTTGAAACACAGATAGGGGCATTAATCCTGGTGTGGAGGAGGTCATCATCACCACTAGCTCTCCAAGTAACACAAATTTACTTTTCATATTTGTGTGGTATCCTATTCAAGGTGCAAAGTACTTGTACGGTCTGAAATGAGGGCATCAAAAATAGACACAGGGAATTGTAAGGAGCATAGATCCATGGGTCAGGACCTCAGCATCATCATTATCATCATTAGCTCCCAAATACTTCTACAACATTTTAAAAATCACATATATTATAGTCTGTTCTGGATGGGGGCAGCAAAAATTGATATGATGTATTGTCAATGAAACACAGACAGGGTGGATGGGAGGGGTTGTATAATTGTAAATTGTGATAAATCTCACCTTTTACCAGGTACATATCTCTTGACTTTCACCTTCTGCATACTAATTTGACCTGAATGAAATGAAACAAAGATACATTATCAAAACCACTTTAAACTAAAACTTTGTTCTAGAAGCAAACAAGCTTAGCAAAACAGGTTTTCACTATTTCTATTTCACTTTCCAAAACAGAAAGTAGTAAGTACTTCACACCTATATGCATACATATGTAGATAAGTTATTTACTTTACTCAATCTCTTGCATACACGGTAGTTATTTCCTACTTTTTTTGATTTGTGATTTCCAATTAATTAAACTAGGCACATGAACGAGGAGAGAAACCTAAATCACTGTGTAACTGGGTGCATATCTATAGCAACATGATATGTATTTAATTAAATGTAATATCATAAGGAAAACAAGCATCAAAATCTCCATACGAACAAAACATATATTTGAAAGCAAACACAATATCATTGCTGAATAACAGGCAACTCTCTCTGCTACAAAATTAGCATTGTCTATATTATTTTGTAAAAGGCATTAACCAAAAAAAACACCAAAAAACCCCACAAAAAAGCAATGTTTCCACTGATAATTCCTCTAGTGTACTTTGTTTCATTTATTCATTTCAAGTTAATGTTGGCTAATTTCTGTTGCAGCACAATATGGATCATTAATTAGAATTTTCTGAGGAAAACAAGCATCAAGATCTTACCTTTGTCATTTTTTACAGGGATAGCACCCGCTGTGCTCTGTATGGGAACACGTTCCACCCCTTTGATCCCTCTACCGGACATGATGGCTGATGATGCAGAGCGTTCCTATCAAGAGTTCACTCTTGTCGTACACTGCACCGGGCAGTTGGATTCGTTGGGGGTCGGGTCAAAGGGCTGAGGCAGAGGGGTCGATGGAATGCAGTGAACTTTGACCTAAAAAAAGGAGAAGCAACTTAGATCCTGAAGAAATGAAGAGGGGAGAATACATGTACAACCAAACGTGAGATACAGAAAGAAAGTTATAGTTGTACCATCACTCACATGTCGGCAATTCCAGCGTAACGGACATGACAGGCTGATTTGGGTTATTTAAGACAAGTTTAATCAAAACCAAGACTCTTAAAACATATTTTAGTAACTGAACCCTACACATTTGACTATCAGCGACATACAAAGCAAATGGGGTATCACAAGTCATTGTGTACATTTCCTGATCACCGAGAGCGCTGACATCTCCCCTCCCCCCCAAATTCGGTCCCTATCGCGCACATGCATAAATCCTGATATTTTGCGTGCGCGATCATGGAGATCGATGTGTGCGCGCTATACAGACTTTTTTTGTGGACAAAATTTTATGGGCTGAGTCGAGTCTAAAACATTTGTGGAATGAAAACAACATGCGATCGCTAAAAAAATTGGCGGGGATTTCTTAGGTTTTGGACCTGATTTTGACTTTGGATTTTGCTGGAAATATCAGAAGTTCTTTATAATGACTATTTAAGGTAGGAGTGAGATTTTTAAGAGCTGATTTTGAAAGGAAGTATTTGAAATATTTGTCTTATATTTCTCCCCATACCTTTAGTACATGCGATAGAAAATGAGAAGTATTTTAGCATTGATCCCACTTAGTGGTCAATATGACCACTATTATTACTTGGTGTGGTCTAGAGTAGATGCTGCAAAGTGCGGACGGTCCATCGTTTGCACTGCAAAATCACTTTGAAACACATGGCATCATAATATATCACATATCATATGTACGCTGTGTGTGCGGGGGGTCGGGCTAACTCGGCTAACAAGAGTTGAAGTCCACGCTATGCACCTTACCCCTTTTTTAGCCTTAAATTTCATGTTTTGTATAATTTTACTTCTTCCTGAAATTTTCAACATTACTTCTTTACTAATCATTTTACTCACTGATATCAAATAATTTGAATGTAAGTGTTTTGAAATGTGTAATTAATGTGAAAATCAACACAAGTGTTTACGATCAATTTAACTCTCTGGCAGTAGGGGCGCATGGCCGATATTGAGACTCTCTCCCATTCGGGAGATTGTCTCTGTTATGAGAGACTTTTATAATTTATATTTTTGGTAGCCGATGTGGGAGACAGTCTCCAATTTGGGAGATCGATTTTCTTTGTTTACATTTGCGGAAAAGGGATTACCTTGGAGCAAAATGAAAATGTGATAAGCAGATTCCTCAAGAAAAATTACCCCTTTTGACAGTCTACTTCAAAGATTCACCGTCTACTCTTGTTTTCATAACATTTTTTGTTATGACCCACACACAAAACAAATGTGTTTCTGACCTCAGTCAGGCAAAAATTTGGCTGGGATAAACTGCCTTGTTGTTGGTGTTATTTCTTTTATCCTTTTGTATGATAAGTGATATTGAAATTACTGAAGACAAAGTCCTGTCTTTGCTTTCCAAACTTAATGTCTCGAAGTCTCCGGGACCAGATGAGTTTCACCCTCGGGTGCTGCGTGAGATTGCTCCAGCCATAGCTGGCCCTTTGAGTGTTATTTTCCAAACTTTTTTGCGGAGAGGAGTGGTTCCATCAGACTGGAAATCAGCAAATGTTAGTGCCGTTTTTAAGAAAGGTGATAGATCGCTGCCGTCGAACTATAGACCCATTAGTCTTACATGTATAGTGTGTAAGCTTATGGAATCAATGATTCGTGATGAGATTCTGGATCATATGACTATGAACAAATTATTTAGTGTCAAGCAGTATGGTTTCTTGCCTGGTCGTTCAACAATGCTCCAACTGATAAACGTAATTGATGAATGGTCTAGCGCTCGGGAGGAAAATGGGTCAATTGATGTGATTTATTTAGATTTTATGAAGGCCTTCAATAAGGTGCCCCACCGTCAGCTGCTTGCCAAGATTAGAAGTTATGGCATAAGTGAGTTGGTGGTAAATTGGATTGAGGCATTTCTAGTTGGGAGAAGACAGCGTGTATGTGTGAATGGAGAGTTTTCCAGTTGGGGTCTTGTCGCGAGTGGAATTCCACAAGTTAGTGTTCTTGGGCCTGTGTTGTTTGTGTTGTTTATAAATGATCTACCTGACACTATTTCCGAGGGTAACTTGTTTATCTATTTGCTGACGACACTAAGATTTTCAAGTATATCAGAGATGAAAATGATTGTATTGCCCTTCAGAGGGATCTTGATAGGCTCCAATGCTGGTCTGACAAATGGCTGCTAAGATTCAACCCTAAGAAATGTAATGTTCTCACCATTGGTAACTCCCAGTCTGCCCCAGCAAGGCCATTTGTGTATAATATGACATGTAATAATTCACTAAGTGCCCTCATGCAAGTGTCATCTGAGAAAGATTTGGGAGTGGTGACTGATGATAAGCTAAATTTTGAAGAACATCTTCATACAAAGATCAATAAGGCAAATAGTCTAATGAATTTAATCAGACGCACCTTTGTTTATTTAGATAAGGAAAATTTCTCCCTTTTGTACAAATCGCTTGTTCGTCCTCAAATAGAGTACGCTCATGCGGTGTGGAGCCCCCACCTAAAAAAACATATCCATGCTTTGGAAAATGTCCAAAGAAGAGCGACTAGATAAGTCCCAGAGTTAAAGGGGCTGCCTTATGCACAACGATTGAGAAAGTTGAATATCCCTACCTTAGCGTACAGGAGGGCTCGAGGTGATATGATTGAATTGTACAAGATTTTTAATAAATACGATTCTGATGTAACACCAAATCTTGTATTACAATCCAGAGATCAGACAAGAGGGCATAGTAAGAAATTGTTTATTCCTAGGACCAAAACTCAGAGGTACAAAAATTCTTTTTATGTACGAATACGTAAACCTTGGAATAATCACTCTAACGACACCATTACTGCCCCGAGTGTGCACAGTTTTGAAGTAGCATTGGATAGGTGCTGGAAAAGTGAGCCGATTAAGTACGACTATGAGTCGCCTGCACCAGGAAATGATCCAGCCATCTTAAAAAGGAAGAAGAACTTGGAACTGAATACAGAGGCCTAGTGCCTGCATTCAGTATCTTCCCTAGATCTAGGTATCCCTAGGTAAGTCTCCAATACGAGAGACAGTTTCCCAAATGGGAGAGAGTCTCCGATATTGGCCGTGCGCCTCTACTATCTGGGCTCACTCAGCCGTGATTTTCCGCCAAGGCCGAGTTCGCCCTAATCATGCCGAGTTAGCCCGGATCCGTGTGTGGTATGGCACTTGGCACTGCACTGGCACTTGTTTGTTACTATCAATAATTTAGAACCCAAGTAATAATTCCTAAATTTTAATCGTTTAGTGAGCAAAATCTTGTCTTTTCTTGAGCCTGAGGTGAACACACTCACTGATACCTAGGGATACCTAGGGAAGATACTGAATGCAGGCACTAGGCCTCTGTATTCAGTTCCAAGTTCTTCTTCCTTTTTAAGATGGCTGGATCATTTCCTGGTGCAGGCGACTCATAGTCGTACTTAATCGGCTCACTTTTCCAGCACCTATCCAATGCTACTTCAAAACTGTGCACACTCGGGGCAGTAATGGTGTCGTTAGAGAGATTATTCCATGGTTTAAGTATTCGTACATAAAAAGAATTTTTGTACCTCTGAGTTTTGGTCCTAGGAATAAACAGTTTCTTACTATGCCCTCTTGTCTGATCTCTGGATTGTAATACAAGATTTGGTGTTACATCAGAATCGTATTTATTAAAAATCTTGTACAATTCAATCATATCACCTCGAGCCCTCCTGTAAGCTAAAGTAGGGATATTCAACTTTCTCAATCGTTGTGCATAAGGCAGCCCCTTTAACTCTGGGACTAATCTAGTCGCTCTTCTTTGGACATTTTCCAAAGCATGGATATGTTTTTTTAGGTGGGGGCTCCACACCGCATGAGCGTACTCTATTTGAGGGCGAACAAGCGATTTGTACAAAAGGGAGAAATGTTCCTTATCTAAATAAACAAAGGTTCGTCTGATTAAATTCATTAGACTATTTGCCTTATTGATCTTTGTATGAAGATGTTCTTCAAAATTTAGCTTATCATCAATCACCACTCCCAAATACTCTGAGTGTGATGGGGTTTTATTAGTTAGATACTTTCAATCATCACTGTGTCTCTCACTCATACAATATAGGCCTATAAATCATACACCATGATCATGTCTCTCGCTCTCTGACTCTGCATTGAACTTAGTCTTAGTTTCCATTCACATCGAGTCATTAGACCCTTCAGTCCCACACATGCCAAATAATGTTGCAAAGCTATCTTAACACAAAAACATTCAAATACGAGAAATCCAATACATTATTGTGCTCATTAAAACGCACATATATTAACTAATGTTATTCATAATGACTTACATACCAAATAAAGGAGATTTGTGATTTCTTTTATCAGATTAGAGCATTTTTTGTTCGCTTTTCGACACTCAGTTTGTCCAATTTATTTCCTGGTGGGTGACGTAGATGGCGCTGTAAATATACAGCAGAAAATGAAAAGACTAGTTTACAAACACTTCTTTACATTGCAGTCTTCGCACTCGAAATGCGTTTGTACTGAAATAGTGCAATATGTGTGAATTACATCTATGTATAGATGTGACTACAATCTCCCTATGCATTTCGCGTGACCGATGAATATCCACCCATTTTTGTGAGACTACCAGCGGAAAACAAGAATAAATATTGTAATATCTTGATCAATTTACGTCGGAAAGGAGATAATTCACTCAAAGAATAATGGTAAATTGTTATATATTGCTTTATGAGGAATAATTTTGTAATTTAAGTGTAAAATATGCTGTGTGTGTTTCTGAATTCTGACTTCTCTGTTCTGCCAGCATTAATTGCATTTGCATTTGCTGCTGGGAAAGGCAAGAAATTATTAAATTATTACTTTTAATTAAGACACTGAAATGAATACTCGGCCATGTCATGAAATATGCTACTGCTCCTTCGATTCAGTGTGTATGCACCATGTTACGCATAGATCTACATCTTTGTTATGGAGGTGGAACAGGTGCAGGTGGAAAGAATGAACTGCCAATTGTGCCATGACCATGATGACTGGAATGAATCAATTTGAATGAGAGATCATAATCGCTGATCATAATATCGTCATCATGCGAGGTAGTGCCATGTGATGCCTGTAATAAGGTGATCTGGTGATGGCAAATATGGAGTGCCCAAGTCTGTACTTGTCTGCATGTACATGTACGCATAATAACTGCGCAATTCTGATGAATAGGAAACGCAACGAACAGATAAATTCTTCGTCCTTATTGTAGCAATAGATATCCATGCAAAAAACATCACACCATTTCAAGCGTCTTGATGTTGGCTTGCTTGCATGTGAGATGCTTGCATACTCCATGACAGGCTGTAGGATAGTATTGTAGCTCAGTTCCGGTTCCTTGACCTTTCTGGGATATGGTACATGTGAATCCGGGCTAACTCGGCACTAGGTCTAGGGTGAAGTCAGCCCTAACTTTTTACCGGAAATGCGAGGCCGAGTTAGCCCAGAAAGGTTGAATCGATCATGAAATACCAATCCGTAAGGTTTCGTTAACCATTATGTTGATAGAATTGTATATTTGTATGAAATACTACTTTGAAGTTAATCTTGCAATTTTCTTGAGCTAATATCATATTAAAGTGACATTTTTAGCAGTTCTAGTTTAATCACAATTCACAGCTCGCATTCGCAATCGCCGTGTGTTGCATTCACGTACTCAGTGACTGTATCTGGAGACATATTTTGATGAAGGAATTAGATCTACTGCAAAATTCTGTAGATCATGTCTGAAACATATACTGAAACTAACAATTCATTGATTGTACAATAATATTAGTTCCATAAATTCATGACGGATGAAAAATTTTACCGACTGAGCTTTTTTGCAGTTTTGCAAAATGTTTGGCTGACTCATCGCTCTGTATACCGTACCAAACACAGAGCATGCTACACACGCACAGCGATTGCAAGCTGTGTCGTGTGATTAAAATGTCTAAAATGTCAATTTTATATCATGTTAGCTCAAGAAAATTGCAAGATTATCTTCTAAATGAGTGTTTCATACAATTCTTTCAAAAAGAATGTTTAGTAAACGTATTCTTAGCTAGTAATCACAAAAAAAACCTTACACATTGGTATTTCATGATCGATTTGAACCCTCCGGGCTAACTCGGCCTCACTTTCCCTGCGGGCCGACTTCGCCCTACGGACGAGTTAGGATGTTCCTCTGAAGGAAGGCATGGGTCATGGTTATATTATAACTTTGTTCATTGGATAAGTGGCACGGGTGGAGTTGGCATTTTTGGAGACGGAAATGATGTGTTAGTTCCAACTGAGGTTCTTGTGCAACTCGACATTATGATTTCGCTCAAGAAAAATATGTACATGTATTTGTTTTGTCTTATGATATTTAGGACTGTCTTGATGATTTTTGCTCTCAATATTTAACTCATTCAAGACATGTTTTTTTAAAGGATCACTTACATGTACATGTACTCGGCTTTTCTTCTTTAAATTAGCAACATTCACTGGTATTTTCATTTTATTGCTAGATCTACATTATTTCAAAAGTTATGAAGATCCATCTGAAGAGGACAGATCTACATGTACAGGCCTGTTTCTCGAAACCAGTGACTAGAAAGTCATAACTTTGTCTGCCAACTATTAAAAAGGAGATGTCTATGATCTTCTTAAACCATTTCACAAAGAGCTTACTGACTAGACGTGTTGTGATTTCGATACTTTCGGCGAGAGTAGGTGCCGACACATATATCCTTGGTCGCAAAAGCGAAATGCAAACATTAAAAATAGTAGGAAGTATAATAGTATAATAAATGCCAAACGCTTATCAAATTATCTAGATTACATGTATATACCAAGGACTTGCATAATATGTAGAAAAATTGACTTTGTGATCGGTGAATCAGTTTTGGACATTAGATACATGTACATGTAGGTACCCCCAGGAGCGGTCATTTGATACATGTAGTTTATTAAAATACACACATTTATCTTTTATAATGCTGTGAAAGTTTTATCCAAAGGTTTTGGGCGTAATCATAATATTGAAATTATACTATTCATTTATAATTTTAAGTTTAAAGTGTTCCAATCACCCCAAAACCATGTTGTTTTGTACGTGTTAGGGGTTCTGTGTCGATATTCAAAATATGAGCTTCAAATGTTGATTCTAAGAAGAGATATTGAAATACACTCCCAATAAACAATACAGCGACTTCTGAGGAGACTAGTCGACACACTGGTACGTGCTCGCCTAGAATAAGGGCTCTCGCAGAACCGAACGTGGAGTTGGGTTCTGCGTGAAGGAGTTTTATGTTTTCTTTCAATTTCTTCATACTCCTTAACCGTTACCCCATTGAAGGCGGGGTAACCTCGCTAGTCATATTAAGGACCGCTATTCATAAGGACCACTTATTCATAAGGACCGCTATCCATAACGCATGACTAAATGAATAGCATTTTGTATGAATAGCGGTCCTTTTAAATAGCAAGCAAACCATAGACAAATTGCCTCGCTATTCATGAGGACCACCATTCATAACTATTCATAAGGACTGCTATTCATAACGCGTGTTAAATGAATAGCGGTTTTCTGTGAATAACTGTCTCATTCTCTTTTTTCCCGCACTTCTGCCTCTTGTCCGCGGTTGGCCTATTTCAGTTTCGTTTGTTTTGATTAAAAAAGAACAGGACTTATGTAGAACACATTCGGTATTAATATCATACTGTATAACTGTATTTTTTTTTATATTAATCTTTGAATAAGATAATTTATCACCTGTACAACATTTACTGGTACTTCTGCACTCTTACCAGAATTATATTTCATTCATTTTACATGATTCTTTTTTAAGCTAACTTTTTGTGCAGTTTGGAATTGAATACAAAATCAATTATGCAGAATTTTCAATGATATTGATACCTTAAGTAGTGAATGAATCAGTTCCTTTACAAGCAGAAGCTGTTGCATAGAGGGTGTGTTCGCTGATTCCTCTACAGGTCCAGATTTGCAAAAGTGTCATGCTGCGAAAGAAATTCATCAAGCAAGTAATAACACAAAATTTGGCACTTTGCAAAAGTTTCTTGCTTCGTGCATGTAATTGTAAATGGCTGACATTTAACGTTCATGCAAGTTTCACGTAGAAAAAGTCTCTGATTTTGATCTAGAATACATGTAAGTGCTACATGTTTGTTTTAATTTATTCCATGTTGTAGAGCTTTTTTGGGCTTGGCCAAGGGGCGGAAATCGACATCGTCCTCGATGACGCAGCGACAAGAAAACAGGCAGAGATCAAGACCGATGACGGCCGGAAGGAGAAGCTTTATCTTTTCTACGATGGAGAAAGTTTAACAGGAAGGGTAATAAATATTTTGCTATTCAGTTACCTTATAGTAATGTGCAATGTAAATAGTTTGCACACATGGTTCAAATTGACAGAAATATAGCTTTACCAAATCCCATGGGGGTGATCTGAGAGGACCAAAGCAATTTTGCAGGTTGAAAGTATGCATTGATACACTTATTGGTCCATATTGAGTGAATTTAAGGCTCTATGACATCCCACGGAGGTGGTTTGGGAGGATCAAAACAACTTTGGAGATTGAAAGAAGGTATTGACTGATTTATTACCCTTGTCGGTACCCTTGTTCTGGGAATGTACACATGGTTTTTATTTTCTGAAATTCCTCACCCTTGGTATCAGCACCAAGGGTGTTATGTACTGTACTAAATGTAGCAAATAGCCTGCCTCCACCCCTTTTAAATTTTTAAAAAAGAAATCAAAAATTTAGATGGCCAGAAATTCAATTTCTAAGAGGTTGCCAATTAGGTTTCTTTTGAGGTGTAGTAAAATTTAAAAATATATATAAAAAAATATTTGCCTCATCTAGAAAAAACACAAAGTGAACCTGCACAGAATTAAGATTTTATAGCTTGAATTTGTAAAGCTGTCGGATATATCTTTGTAACACCTTTGAACATGTTTTGTTTATTCAGACTGTTCAAGCTCTCATGTAATGTGGGACAAAATCATGTCAACATGGCTATCAAAACTGAAAAGTACTCAAAACAAGCTTAGCCTTGTTGTTGTTAAAGCAAATGAATACATGTATCTCTTAAACAAGATTTAGCTAGGGGTCTGTTAGCTAACATTCTCCTTCATATGTTTTAAGATAACTTCCCTTCACCATTTTCAGATTTTATCCTCTATATCATGTTTTAATTGAGAAAGTCCGTTATTTATGTCGCAATACGCAGAAAATAAGTAGTCGCGGAATGTTGTCTGCAGGTGGGTGGTTTGCCCAAGTTTATTTGGTCTTGATCAACGAAGAGCTAAAAAACCCTGCAAATCAAGCAGAACAGTAAACATCTTTGAATCATAAAGCAAAACATGACAATCACATTGAAAATACATGTGATTGCTTTCCTTCTTCATAAGTAGTAACAACTCCTTTTGTTTTCTTTTACGTGGATATGCATCTACATGTACATATGACTCACAGTATAACTGAGATGCACCTTTATGACTCAGTATAAACATCGCTCTCTTATATCTTTAAGTGCTGAACTACATGTCTAAATTAATACCATTCTGCCTAGGTAGTTAAACTGTTCAGATTATAAAAAGAATCAATTTGGAAGGAACATTCAAAGTACATGAAAAACTTGTTGAGATATACACTATTAGCTTAATAAACAACAATCTTGTATGTATAATTAAGGTTTTATATCCCACATCAAACTGACATTCATACCAAACAGTAAAAATTATGCACTTTATGTACTTTAAACTTTAAACGGTACTACATGTATGCTGTATGTATTTTGAATTTGACCAAAGATAAACTGACAGAATAAATGTGACCAGGGGGGTGATTCACTAACAGCTAAAATTAATCCCAAATAAGAAAAAATCAATTTTAGGAACAATATCCATCCTAAGAGCGATATCGCTTTTAGTGACTGATTCACTAAGGTATTTGGGATTGATTCCAGCCTCTGAATTGATTTTAAGGTTGGGAGTGATCCGGATCGCTCCTAACAATCACAAACGGTCACTCCACTGCATGCCCGCCCGCGCCCCAACCTGGGCGCGGCTACGCTGTGCCTGCCTGCACGCACATTGCCCTAGCCATAGGCCCTAGCCCTGTGTATGTCCAGTCGATGCGTGCGCGCAATTAATGCAGTAGCTAGGTAACGCGCACTAGCTACGCGCTAAGTAGAGAATTAGGTCGGGTGACTGAGGGGCGGTGACTGAAATTTGAGTACGTTGATTGGTTGGAATGAGTGCGCTCGTAAATATTCATTTGCGCTCATATATATTCATGATAAAATTGATTCCATCCTAAAAGCGATTTAGTGAATCAGTAAGGTGGAATTAATTTTAAGCTGGGAATGAAATCAATCCCGAAAATTGATTTTAGGAATGATATCGATCCCAGTTAGTGAATCACCCCCCAGGCACCACAAAACCACCAAAAAGTCGCCAGATATGAATTTTTAGTTAAGGTCTGATTCTGAAAGAGGAGATTCTCAGCTTATGATATACATGTACATGTATAACTCATTAGCATTGGATGTTCCTAACTCACTGTACAAAGAGTAGAATGGACTGTTCCTCAGAATGTTACTTCTGAGAAATAAGGGTTTAAAGTTTGCAGTCTATTGAAGCACTCTGGCTTTCAAGGTGTTGTGCTAAGGTGACAAAAGGAGGATTAGAACTCAATAAAAATTTCTATGAAGGGATTATCAGATTGTCCTAAAACTTGGCATACTAATTACGCATATCCTGTTCATCATAGTGCACAAGTATCAATGCAAGAACTTACTCTGTTTAAAAGTTACGGGAGATCAAACTGAGACATGTATTTAGGGTCGTAAAAAAGAAAAGTAATACAACAAAATCCAGAGAAGACACACATAAGTTCAATAAAAAACTGTCAAAAAATACCACTTTTAGATTGTTTGGTGCCTCCAAATTTTTAGATTACTTAGAAAAAAGTATACTCTTTCAGGAAATACCCAAAACTAAATTTTGACCATGCCAACCCAAAACACATTGATTGAGCTCTAACTGAAAATCACACAGTGCGACTTTTTGGTGGTTTTTTGGTGCCTGGTCACAAATGGAATTGATGGAAATTCCTATTGCGTCAAAATCTATAACAACTCATTGCCTACCTGAGGTCTCTGTCAACACCAGCAACTACATGTACAATGTAGCTGCCCTTGTCACCCATCGCATCAGTAGCCACTACCCCAGAACATCTCTACTGACTGATCTGTTCCAGGCCACCATCAACCAAACTCATGTGTAACCCTGCATATACATTTAGCTCAGCTGCTGAAGTTCAACCCAGCCTCTACCAGCCTCTACCTGATACATCTACAATAAAACGGGGCAATTTAAGTTACAACAACCCTGTAACACCTCAGTGAAACAATTATGGTACACTTCCATGGGCACCGCCATCTTTTCTCAATGTTTACCTCACACCGCCCCCCCAACGGCAACTCATCATGCAGTAAAATGTACATGCGTTTAAATAACACAAATCACTGTAATTCAGTGTGTTTATGATACTCATTAAAAGACTGCATAAATTCCCACTTAAATGACAAAATTCCAAATACACTGTATATTCAATGGTAGAATACTATGTAATTATTAAACCTTAATGTTTGTTTGGTTTCAGTTTCTTTGTAAGCAACCTAGAATGAATGTGAACAAGTGTAACATCCCTATGCAATAAAGAACGAGTTTGACTAAACAATGGAAGAACACTTTTCCTCTTGCTTATATGAACATTCTAATTTGATAGACTCCTTTTAAAAGCATACATAATGTATTCTAGAATAATTGGTAACATCCTGCCTTATCATTAGATACACAAAACAGATAAAACTCACTCTTTGACATGCCTATACCAGGAAGGCCAAGAAAGTCACTCTGTCTTATAAAAGTTGCAAGACGTTAATCATTTCCTCGAGCAAGGCACAGTAAAGCAATACACACCAAGCTAACACGCATATCTAGCGTATTACAGTGACTCGTCTAAAATATCCATCCACACCTCTAGATAAACTAAAATATTCTTTTGCTTTTCCTCTGAATATTCTAAATCTGCACTCTGCAAATTATCAAAATATATCTTTCTTTGACAATGCAAAATCTGTCAGTAACCCTACCATAAATGTGAAATCTTAAGGAACTATTTTTTAAAAATATGTAAACATGCTACAAAGTCAGAAACTTAAACATCTTTTCACCAGGCCTGTGAAATCTCCGCTTTTTAGCGAAAATCCGCTTTTTTTATTATTCTACCCGATTTCAATTTCCGCTTTTTTCCTGTAAGCTATTTCCGCTATTTTATCGGTTGTTCATCGCGGGCGTTGCGCGTGGCGCATTCGGTACAGGCAAGTCGGGACTTGCATTCAACTTTGTACATAAAGTCGATGCATCGGCAGGTACGGGGGTTTTGGATTTTCATTTGTTTTTTGCCGACACCATCATACTCGTAGCTTGCGATAAGCCAAAAAACTCGCCACAAAACCGCTGATTTCTTGATTTTTAACGCTTTTTCGGCGAACCCCGTTTCTTAGCATTGGACTTAAGCCCCGCATGCTTTGGAAATATGGCGCCGATTCCGCATTTTTGACAGTGGAATTAGGCTTTTTAGACGGATTTTTGGAAGTGACTATGGGACTTTCTTGTGGTGAGTGACAATGTCTGTGTGTACAATGATGTGATTTGTTTGTATTGTGGCAATAGAATTTGCTGGCTTGTGGTCATATTGTATGATAATAGGTAGAATCATGGCGGCGGAAACTTTCAGCTTTTTTCCGCTCTTTTGTAAAACCTCATTCACAGGCCTGTTTCAATCTGCGGCATTTATGCAAATGATTAATGCAAATGACTTATACACATCACTGACTCTGTCATTTACCTGAGATATTTTTCTAACTGATGCCCAGATCTGAACCATGTGTAAACTTTTTTCTGCCGAGAAGCCTGGCTTGCACTCATTTTAATTCATTTATCAATATTTATTTCTGTTTCCTTCAGGTCAATGTCACTCTCAAGGGCAAGAAGCTTGAACATCAAGGCATTCGAATTGAGTTTGTTGGTCAAATAGGTAAGATTACATGTACAAGTATATCTCTTACAGAAACTTCCTTGTAGTAATAGTAGTAGTACTACTACAACTAGTAGTGGTAGTAGTGGTACAATGTAGTAGTGGAAGTAGTGGTAGTAGTAGTGGTAGTAGTGGTAGTAGTAGTAGTGGTAGTAGTAGTAGTAGTAGTAGTAATAGTAGTAGTGGTAGTGGTAGTGGTAGTGGTGGTAGTAGTAGTAGTAGTAGTAGTAGTAGTAGTAGTAGTAATAGTAGAAGTAGTAGTAGTAGTAGTAGTAGTAGTAGTAGTAGTATTAGTAGTAATAGTAATAGTAGTAGTAGTATTAGTTTTTTTAGTAATAGTAGTAGTAGTAGTAGTAGTAGTAGTAGTAGTAGTAGTAGTAGTAGTAATAGTAGTAGTAGAAGTAGTAGTAGTAGTAGTAGTAGTAGTAGTAGTAGTAGTAGTAGTAGTAGTAGTAGTAGTAGTAGTAGTAGTAGTAGTAGTAGTAGGTAGTAGTAGTACATGTAGTAGTAGTAGTGGCAGTGGTAGTAGTAGTAGTAGTAGTGTTGGTGGTGACTTTATTGGATAACTTGGTTATGTTCGTGAAATGGTCAAGAGCTCTTCAAAGAAAAATGGGGGGAGGGAAGGGGCAGTTTGTTGTTGCTAATTTCCCTCCAGCTGCCTCTTGATGTAACATCTCTAGATGTGCTTCCAAATTGCTGTGCAATTGGATATTCTTAAGCCTGGATCACATGTGACCGATAACAATGACAAGATTTTTGAGTTAAGGTAGACCCTAACCTATGTGATGAGTAGTCAAGTGTATGCTCCTATCTGTTGAAGGGCAAGTCCGGTCCCAGAATAACTTACTTTCAACAGAAGCAGAAAAATCAGACAAACAGATCAATAAAGGTTTCAGAAAAATCAGACAACTAAAGAAACTTATTAATTTTTTAATGACATGAAAACTAGAGAAAACAGTGAAAATCACAAAACAAAGTGGCAACTCGGTTGTGTGTGTGTGTGCGTGTAATTGGGTTTTTACAGACGTGTATCATTCAGATATGATTATTTACGTCTGGGACCAACCTTTATCGTCACCATCCGAAAGACGTGAGTGAGATTCGAACCTGGGTCCGATCAGAGTCAATTTGTAGGTGAATACAAAGAGCTGCCCGTAGATGTTATTGCTGGACCAACCGCTCAGTTTGTAATGTCATAGCCTCACAGCACACCAATTACATGTACATGTACTTTGTTATTAATAACACAAATTTTCCATTTTGTCCAAGATTATGATTTCTTCAAACTTTAACCAAGTTATAGTTATAGTGATATGTTTTTGCACTTATACACCTTCACTGAATATTTCACAAATTAAAAATTATTGAGATTTTTTGGTTAAAATTAGATATTCATAATGATTTTCATGAATATGCTATTTTAAGAAAATCATATTTTTCACAATTTTTACAGTCAAGTAGTGACTGTGATGTAAGTGTGCATGGAGAAACATGTTACTATAAATATAACTTGTTTCAAGTTTATGAGGAAATCATATTCTTGGATAAAAATGGAAAATTTGTGTTATTAATATAAACAAATTAATTGGTTTGTTGTGAGGCAGTGACATCACAAACTCATTACCGAGTTGCCAATTTGTCTAGTGATTTTCATTGTTTTCTCCAGTTTCATAGCATTAAAAAATAATAACTTTCTTATTAGTTGTTTGATTTTCCTGCAACTTTTTTGATAGATCTAGAGCTATGTTTGTCTAATTTTTCTGCTTCTATTAAACCAAGTTATTCTGGGACCGAACTTGCCCTAAGGTGTACCTTTAATGAAAAATGTTGTTATCGTTACTCAGCTTTGCATCTGTTCCAAGTGCAACCATTACATGTATAAGGGCACTTTGCATCTGCAAGGAATAAATTCTACCAAGTACTCGTCTTTTAGAGTGGCAAGTGTAGATTAATGTCTCGCCACAGAATGTTTAGTACCTTTCAGCCATCGTTCAGGGGGGCATTTCATCAAGTGTCTTGTCGGTGATTTTTAGCGACAAATTTGCTCTCAGCCAATCAGATGCAAGGATTTCAGTAGCTTATAACAGTTATTGCACCTTCTCATTGATGACAAGTTTTATGAAACAGGGCCCTGATGAAGGGTTATGGCCACTCCTGAAACCTTGTTTTAGTCACAAAGTGCCTGCCTATCTATTGCCATGTATACAGATGCGGGCTAACTCGACACTAGGGCGAACTCGGCCTTGGCGGAAAATTGCCGCGGAGTGAGCCCAGAGAGTTAAAGTGATCGCAAACACTTGTGTTGAATTTCGCATTTAATCACACATTTCAAAACACTTAAATTCAAATTATTTGATATCAATGTGTAAAATGATTAGCAAAGAAGTAATGTTGACAATTTCATGAAGTAAAATTATGCAAAACATGGAATTTAAGGCTAAAAAAGGGTACAGTGCGTAGCGTGGACTTCAACTCTCGAAACATAGTCACTGCGCAGTGCCGAGTTCGCCCTAGTGCCGAGTTAGCCCGACCCCAAACATGCATGTACATTAGCATCCATTACAAACTTGGATTGTTTGAGAAATGTACAATCAGTGACATGTTCTTAACCTTCTATTGAGATAGATTAATAAATATTTTTTTGGATGTTTATTTTCATTTCTTGTATAATGTTTGATACCAGGCAGATTATTTAACAAAATTCATGTTCCTCCTCCATTAGGACATTGTTGAACCAGTATTGTGGCTGCCCATGACTCATTTGGGCATTTCTCTAACTCGAGGGTTTACAGTACTTCAGTATTCTGGAAGATTCAGTCAATATAATGTTATTAAAATGTGTTTTAAAGCTCATGGACAGTTTTGGTAGCAAAAAGGAAATTGGAAAGAAACGTTGTTCTCCTTGTATCAAAAGAGGTTTGTACGAGATCATGTGGTATTCCATCAAAGATTTCCGGTGAATTTTAGTGTAAATATGTGTAAGGATATTGCCTTATTCTAGGACCTTTCACCCCGATGGCTTCCCACGCAACAGTCTAGGGGGCTTCGCACGTGTGTCACTGTGTGTGGAATACACATACATGTACATATACATGTAATCCTCATAGGTTTTTGCACGCGTTATAGCGTATTTTGCACGCAACCGTTGTTAGGAGTTTGTATCCCTGGCCCGGTATATAAATTATTTTTTATCTCTCATTTGTAAAATATTTCACTTTAGGAGGTGAAATCTTCACAGCATCTTAGTTTTGCTAGTATCTTGCTATTTATTAACAAAAATCCAAGAAATCTGACATTAAGTTTTTGAGGGAGTACCAAAACCAAAGATTACATGTACCTTTGATATTAAATCTGGTTCTAGTAAGACCATACACAAAGAGGTTGGCATTGATGAAATAATCATTTACATTTGAGGGTAATTGTGACTTTGAAAGGATCATTTATCCTTGTATCCCTCTCTGTGTTGATTTGGATCTAAAGAAAAAACAAGCAGGGGAGCATCATTATTTCATCATTAACCCTTTCAGGACAGGAATTATTTAAGGACTAAATTGATCACATTTTGTTCTTCATATTGGCATCAACAAATTTTTCAGTTAGTGCTACATTGTTCTAATAAGGTGTAATGTCTTTGAAAACAATATACATGGTTGAAAATTTTGTCGAAAAGTTGAAAAAAAATTGCCAATTTTGATCAATAACAATGATTCTGAACCTCTCAATATGTTGCCAATTTAAGGATTTTGAAGCTTATTCTCGTTTTTAAAATTCCTGGCATCAAATGCAATATGGTCATGCAACAAAAACGGACATACATGTACATGTCATGTGTGCAGAAATTCTTGCTCTTTCTACTCATGCATCTGGTATATTTTTTTATAGCTCTGAATCAAAAGTTATTTTAGCCAAATCACAAAATGTGGTCAGTTGTCTCAAAAGGGTTAAAGTAATGTTCCTTGTTTCTTTTTTTTTCTTTCTACAGAGCTGTATTATGACAGAGGTAACCGCCATGAATTCACATCACTGGTCAAAGAGCTCGCAAGGCCAGGAGAGCTCACGCAATCAACGAGTTATCCCTTTGAATTCCTCAATGTAGAGAAGCCCTATGAGTCTTACACAGGTGCCAATGTAAGATTAAGGTAAGTCCGTTTGCTTACAAATGATTAAACCATACTCTTCTAACTGGTAAGATCATTAATAATAATAATGACAATAACGATATTTAGGGGCACTTAAAACAAAAAGTATCACATCAAGCCAAGATTAAGAGATGGCATATATATTCTCAGGGTTTTATTAGAATATCCAAGTGCCATATGATTTAGAAATTTAAAGACAAGCAGTTTTAAAAAGACTGATTTGGTTTGGAGGTTCTTGGTGGAATTCCCTAATCAAGGGTGCTGACCTCTAACCTTTGACCCCTAACAGAAACTTCCTTCGGGTGATGATCACCAAGATACAGATTGTGACCTTGCTGTCCATACCCCATTGCACTGCCCCTTTTATTGTCGAGCCTTAAATACTGTCCGATATCCACTGCTATTGATATCTGACCCTTGACCCCTCACAGATACTTTCTTCGGGTGACCATTACCAAGCGATTGACAGACACAGTGCGTGAGATGGACCTGGTTGTCCATACCCTATCACACTACCCTGAGGTCAACTCATCAATCAAGATGGAAGTCGGTATTGAGGACTGCCTCCACATAGAATTCGAATACAACAAGTCAAAGTGAGTGTGACTTTTCTACTGAATGTTAAACCCTTTCAGGACAGGAATTATTTAAGGGCTAAACAGATCACATTTCGTTCTTCAAATTGGCAACAATAATATATTTCTTTTAGTGCTGCATGGTTCTAATAAGGTGTAAATGTCTCTGAGAACAATATACACGGTTCGGAATTTTGTAGAAAAGTTGAAAAAATTGCAAATTTAGATGACAAACAATGATTTTGAACCTCTCAATATGTTGCCAATTTAATGATTTCAAAGCTTATTCTCCTTTTTAAAATTCCTGGCATTAAACGCAATATGGTCATGGAACAAAAATGGACACAGTGTGTGCAGAAATTTTTGCTCTTTGTACTCATGCTTCAGGTTTAATTTTTTTAGAGCTCTTAATCAAAAGTTATTGAGCCTAACCCCAAAATGTGGTCAATTGCCTCAAAAGGGTTAATGAAATTAAGCATCTAAGTGGATCCATGAATGTCTGAAGGGTCAGGTTGGGGGGCGGGGCAAATGTTCAAATGTTGGAAGTCCATAATATCTGATAGAGGTAATATTGCACTTGTGCGCCCATTTAAAGCGATGACATAGGCATGAACTTTACATTCGAACCGATGGCACATAGCGAACCGATGACGTCATCGGTTGGCAGACCTTGGCAGATAGACCCAAATTACATGCTTTTGCATATAGGGGTAGGTCATCAGTTAGTGTTACTAAAACAATTCCTCGGTTATATAGCAAAATTTCAGACGGGTCATCGGTTATGCGGTAAAATTCTATACACACAGGTCATCGGTTATGCGGTAAAATTCTAGGTTGTAAAAAATGTCATCGGTTAGTATGCGTGCACAGGTATAGTCTAATGGGTAGGTCGCCAGACATTGGATCGAATGGTTTAGAGTTTGAGGCCCAGCTGCAGCACTAATGTCCTCTGACAAGGCACTCATTGGCATTTGCCAATTTCAGCCGACTTATAGTTTATGGTTAACCCTTTCGAGACAATTGACCACATTTTGTGGTTTGGCTCAATAACTTTTGATTCAGAGTCCTGAAAAATATACCAGATACATGAGTAGAAAGAGCAAAAATTTCTGCACACACTATGTCTATTTTTGTTACATGACCATATTGCCTTGGATCCCAGGAATTTTACAAAGGACAAGAAGCTTTAAAATCCTTAAATTGGCAACACATTGAGAGGTTCAAAATCCTTGTTTTTTATCAAAATTGGCAACTTTTTCAACTTTTCGCCAATTCTTTTAACCATGTATATTGTTTTCAAAGACATTACCCCTTATCACAATCTTGTAGTACTAAAAGAAAAATATTATTGTTGCCAATTTAAAGAACAAAATGTGATCAATTTAGCCCTGAAATAATTCCTGTCCTGAAAGGGTTAACCAGCAAGAAGTAGTTCCTTGACTGCTTTCAGTACCTTAGGGAAACTTTGTTCAAGCCAAGGTAATAGTAGTATGCATCGGTGCCTGTGTGCTCAGTACAGCTTATCAATAATTTTATGAAGGGTTTTCAGGCGACCAGAAAAATTGGCGTATCTCATGGGTTGCGCAAAAGTACCCTGTGTAATTTTAAAGCAATATATAATTGTGTAAAAGTACCCGGATGACCGTGCAATATATTTCTGTATCTCATGGTTTGGGGTGCGTGTGACGCATAAAAACGTGAATGCGCGTTTAAATACGCAAAGGTTAAGACAATGGATGGAAGATGTTTGGGTAAGGACAAAATAATGTTTTTCTACCAGTGTTTTAGGTTGAAGTAACTACAAAAAACATAAGGACATGTAATGGTGAAAACTGAGGAACTAGCTTCCATACAGTTAATGATAGTAATAAACTCATTATAGGGAGCTGTGATATAACAAGATTCCTGATGTAACAAGGTAATTTTGCTGGTTCCTGGTCTCCATGTGCTCTTGTTTTTTTTACCCTGATATAAGGAGATTCTTGATGTAACAAAGTAATTTCATGGTCCCAAAGTCGTTAAAGTGAGTTTCCTCTGTATTATTTTGCCAGGATGTGACAAATCTGTAAATGAGCTGCATGCCTGATGCAATCTGTGCAATCTAGATTTTTAGTTTCTGATGAAATAAGGAGATTACAAAGTAATATTGAATCAAGTTGGATTGGATTGAATTTGACTCACTTATTTTCCCCAATCATTTTTTGATTGCAGATACCATCTCAAAGATGTAATTGTGGGTAAAATCTATTTCCTTCTTGTGAGGATCAAGATCAAACATATGGAACTTGCCATTATCAAGAGAGAAACAACCGGATCAGGTAACTTCGACATTATTTTGTATTTCATGCTGATTTAAAAAAAAAAATTATATGAAATCTCTGGTATCTTTTGTATTTCCGGCTTCAGTTAAAGGTGAACTTGAATTCTCATGTTGATTTTAGATAATCAAATAGAATCCTCTGTGGTTTTCCTAAAATTGTATGAAATATTAAAGGATAATGATATCTGTCCAATGAATTTGACAGAAAAAAAAAAAAAAATTGTGGAGTTGTAAACAAAATGACCGTGGAATGCTGAAATGTGTCAGGACTAATTATCACTTGATGTTAATATTATTATGATGCATATCTCTGTTGATGCTTTTCACTTACCAGTTATTCATATATGGTGCATACATTTTGCTGATTCATACATCTCACAAACTTCAATGATTCCTTCCCTCTTCTCTCTCTGCCTCTCTCTCTTTCTTTCTCCGTCTGTCTGTCTGTCTGTCTGTCTCTCTCTCTGTCTTTCTCTGTCTCTCTTTTTCTGTTAATTTGTCTCTCTGTCTCTCTGTCTCTGTCTGTCTGTCTGTCTGTGTGTCTCTCTCTGTCTCTCTCCCTGTTTCTTTCTCTCTCTCAGGTCCCAACACATTCAATGAGAACGAAACCATAGCCAAATATGAAATCATGGATGGTGCTCCCGTAAGAGGTATGTTGTTTGATTAAGCTTACGGCATGTTCAAATATGCTGGGGTAAACCGCCGCCAAAAAAAAAAAGTGGAGGTTTTTTTCAAGCATATACTGCGCTTCCCATGGTTGTACCTGTAGGTAACAAGAGTAGGTGAAGGACCTTTGTTGCCTCATGCATCCTCACTTGCCATTCATGTAATACATACATGCACAAAAAAAATGCCACTTGTTTCTTAAAGAGAAAGTTGAGATTTGGGAATGGTGGAGAATAAAAGTTGTGAGCATTGTCGTTCCTTTTATGTCAGTTTGGAAGAACATTATAGTAGAAATGTTCCCTGAAAAAGATTGCTTCTCAATTGCCCTCATATTCGAAATATGACAAGAAACAGCTGAAGTGTTTGCGGGCCGAACATTCACGCCACATTTGTGTGCAGTCCCATATACCCATTTATGTGTGCGGTGCATTTGCTTTTCAGTGAGATTTGGTCAATTTCTTATCATTTTGACAATTCCAAAACCTCACAGTGTACACAAATACTGATGTAGACATGATCACTCTTTTCCAATTGCTGTGAAACAGTTTCTTTAACAATTTGATTGCATGACCAGAACTCAGCTTTATCTTTAAGTTTAATTTTAATTTATTGATTTATTTATTGCAACCACGTAAAAATTTTAACACAGTTGGATTTTTACAATGAAAATTTGTTCCATCATACACTGAAATATTTAAAATATAAACACATAGGAAGCGAACATTCATGAAATTATATCGCACCAGAAGACACAGATTTACATATTATAATAGTACAAAAATGAAGAAATAATCACAAATCAAAAGGGGTAAAATATGAACTAAAACAGGAGCTCAAGTGGAGGGGCAACCGACTAGGCGCACACAACTCCTTATAGTCTGTTTAATTTAATTTAATTAAAGTTTTTTTTTTTTTTCCTGATCTGCATACTACACTCCCCTATAAGAGCTGTTTTTATGTCAGTGTGAAGATACATCCTATGCTTACAGTGTTATACCAACTAAATTTCAAAGAGAGTATTTTGAAAACTGCAGATAAAAAGCTTGGTTAAAATCAATATAAAGATAAATGGCCACCTGTAATAAATTTTGCTGACTAAAATATCCACATCAGCTGGTATGGTAAGTGATTCTATCTAAAATCAGTGAGAGCTAGAAACTGATTTAACCACATGCTAAAATTGTAAAACATGTAATGCACTTTGAATGAAATCATTTTTGTACAAGTAATTTTAACTCGAGCCTGGTCTTGGTCTAGAAATTCTATGTATGTTTGTTTTACAATGCTGCATGCCTCTCAATTGCATGACTTGGCATGCCATAATTTGGGCTAGAAATTACATAGGAGTGCTAAATCACAAAGTGATATATTTGTTTTGGAAATGGGACCATTTAATTATTTGAAATAACTGACAACCATATATATTTGAATTTTTAGTCTTTGTGAAATTAAAATTTACTAAATCATCTTTTCTCAATCCATAATTTAGATTTTTTTTAGCCTTATGGAAAACTTCCCAACTTGAAGTTTGTAGTTCTTTTCACCTGTTGACTACTGAATTCTGTCATTCCAATAGACTTACATGTAATAGAGGGAGCTGAAAATGTTTGTATAGAAAGTAAGCTACATGTATGTAGCCAGTAACCTTTGAACTCTTTGTGACCCAAGGTGAATCAATACCCATAAGGCTGTTCCTGTCAGGCTACGAGCTGACACCCACAATGCGAGATGTCAACAAGAAGTTCTCGGTTCGCTACTACCTTAATCTTGTACTTGTCGATGAGGAAGAGAGGCGGTACTTCAAACAACAGGTTAGTGAAATCTTGTCTCTGTCATCTATTCAGTGAAAAAATTAATTCCACGGGAGCGGTGAATGATTTAGCTCTAGAAAGCTCTGGTAAAAGAGATCTGGGGGGTGTTTCATAAAGCTGTTCGGAAAGTTACGCACGACTTTACGAATGACTTGAATATGACAAGCCAAATGGGATGCTCAGTCATTTTTAACTGCATCAACTAAAGTTGAACTGTGCAGATGTAGATTAACATTCTTATTATAACAAACATTTTTAATGCAAAGTATATTTTTTGCCATAATTTAATTGAGGTTATTGGGAATACAAACATCAGGAAAAACTTTGGCCATCCTATTTGGCACTTCATATTCAAGTCGTTCGTAAAGTCATGCGTAACTTTACAAACATCTTTATGGAACACCCCCCAGGTAAGTTATAAAAAGAGCACTGGATTTTTTTTTTCCTTCTCTTTCTTCTTTCTCTCTGTCTTAATCTTTCTATCTTTCTTTCTCCGTCCTCTCCTTCTCTTGGTCTTTTTCTGTATATCTTTCTTCTCCCCCTCTCTCTGCCTCAATCTTTCTATCTTTCTTTCTCCGTCCTCTCCTTCTCTTGGTCTTTTTCTGTATATCTTTCTTCTCCCCCTCTCTCTGCCTCAATCTTTACTCTTTCTCGGTTTTTCTCTCTCTTTCTGTCTTTCTTCTCTCTCTCTCTCTCTCTCTCTATCTCTTCTTTCTTTCCTTTTCTCTTTCTAACTTGTTCTTCACTGTGCTGAAATCACTAATCTTGACATTTGGAAAAACTCTTATTGACCAGGAGGTGACGCTGTGGCGAAAAGCTGATAAGGTCAAGAAACCACTCCAGATGCAGAAACAGCAGATGCAACACTTTGTATCGCCGTCGCAAAACAGCAAGCCCGAACCCAACTCAGACGAATAGCACACCGCCCTCTACTGCTGTCATCGTCTAACCAGGCAATTATTTGTATTTGAAGAAATAGTGTATCATGATGCGCTTTTAACAGATTTTATATTTGCAATGGAATGAAGGTTTACCCTAACAGTGTGTAGATAATCAGATTTACATATAAGTATGACAATATGTTTTTCTCTGAAACTTGCATCACTGGGAAGACACTCTCTCACACAAGGAGTACTTTGTATCCTAATAGACCTGTTCACAAATATATTCAAATTTTATGCATACTCTAAAAACAAAGGTTGTGTCTTGACAACCTGAAAGCTTGTCAGAGGCTTGTCAGACATAGCAACAAGTAATGTATGCGAACTGGATTCCAAGTATTGTAGTTCATTTATTAATAACAGGTTAATGGAATACCTCGTTACTAGGTCCCCAGGAAAGAAACCTCCATAAATTTGAATAACTTTGTGAACAGGTCTATTGGGCGATTAGATTCTAAAGCCAATGCTTGTGTAAATCATGGCCAAAAGGTCACTTTTACAATTTCTCTTCAGTAATTTACATCACTTCAAGATTGACCAGGCATGCACTGCCACATGTTGAAGGCAGTGCATGCCTCATGAGTTGATGCAAATCAAGTATGCATAAATGGTTATTTAATTAAAGCTCCGCCCATGTGGGCGTGTCTTCCCAGACTACAGTTTCATTGGGGTCTCCGTTATAGGTACTGTCTAACTATTGTTTGGTTTTGACATGGAATCAGTCAATATTTTTGTTTAAAGACCAAGATAATCAAGGAAAAACAAGCACAGTTTAAATATATTTTTTTTTAAAGAGGGCATATGTACATATTTACAATATTTTTCTTTTATAGATGTGCTTTTGCCAACGGATTAGGATAGGAAACAAGAGGCATGGGCCTCTCCTGACCTACATGTAGTAAATACACAGACCTGTGTATTGAAACTGCTTTGTAGAGGAAGGGTTCTGTTATACATTCTCCACATTTGGTCAATTTTTCAGAAAAAACAAAATTCTGACTTTAACCCTTGACCAAAGACTATATAACCCAACCCGAACCCGAACCCTTTACCCTAAAACTAACCTAGACCAAAGTCTATATAACCCAACCCGAACCCGAACCCTTTACCCTAAAACTAACCTAGAAGTAAAACCCAAGTGACATGCATGTCTAAAGCCCGGACAAAATATTGCCTACATCAAATGTACCCTTCTCTGGCAAAAGGAAGCAAGTGACATGTAGCAGGTTTTACTTCCAGGTCAAGCTGTGAGAAGAAGCTCTCATCTTATCAAGAGATATTTTAGGTCAATAATATTGCACAGATGATCATGTAAATGAAAGACACATTTTGCTCATTTTCAAGATACACTGGAAACTCGTTATAAAGAGCTCTGATATAACCAGATTCCTGATATAACAAGGTAATTTTGCCGGTCCCTGGACTTCATGTTCTCTCCCCCCCCCCCCCCCCCCCCCCCCCCTCTGTTCTGTTATAAGGATTTTCCTGTTATAACAAGGTAATTTTCATGGTCTCAAGGTCCTTGTTATAGTGAGTTTCCATTGTAAGTCACTTTTGTCACCTGCTTCCTTTTGGTCCCTTTTCTAGTGGTTCTTGTACCATAGGCTTCAAATAAGAAACTGTTGAAGGGAAACTTAAGTTGTGGGGAGCGTTTCATGAAAGGAAGTTGTCGGATATTTCATCCGACAACTGTTATAAGCTACTGAAATCCTTGCATCTGATTGGCTGAGAGCAAATTTGTCGGATAAAATATCTGACAAGTCCTTTCATGAAACGCCCCCCAGGTCTTTCTTTACAGGTAGTCACTCTTCAAAGCAGGTTTCATTGTAATAAGCACTATGCTTGAAAGCGTACATGTATAAGTAAAGCCGAAGTGTAACCAAAGTCTAAAACCTGCGGCAAATGTTGGATCACCCAAGAAGAACGAGAAGAGCGATCCCTTTCCGTACAGGTTCCTTTACGCAAGAATTGAATAACATACTTTGTAATGGAAACAACAGTTGTAGTCTTTCTATACACTGTGATTACTCTCAAAAGCAGGTTTCACTGCAATCACCACAATTCTTGAAACTGAATTGGCCCAGGTTCTACTTATTCAGAGGACTGAAGATATGGTAAACAAAGGGAGCGCATAGGCCTCGGTCTAACTTCCTTTGTAGAACTTGACTTAGATGACAGAGCTTATAGCGAGCGTTGGGTTCAAATTTTAGTAGAATTGCTTTGTGCTTTCAAACAGATTGGAAGAGAAACAAGCATTGAATTATAGACTTATGTTTTTGATTTTTTTTTTCTCAGAATACTATTTTTTAATTTGTCCCAACTGTTTGCAAACCTTTAGGTCATTATTTCTCACCCAACTCTCTGAAAATGAGAGATTAATGAAAGGTTGAAAACAATTTGACAAATATTTGTAGAAAGTGTTTTGAAAACACAAGTCATGGTAGTTTGGTTAGTTGTCAATATTTATACATACATGTGGCAATATTTGCATTACAGTAGTTCCAGGCCTCCATTCATACAAGAACTTATATTTTGTCTAACACTCGTATAATTTGTCTGTAAAGAATGTGTTTTCCTATCCACTAGAGGATTTTTATCTTATTTCGTTGGTAGAATCATACCATTTGATTAGAGTCTCTATACCACACTGTCAATACAGAAGAAAAGAAGTAGGCCAGTCCAAGGTACATGTATTATTGAATAGGATTGTGGTATTGTGAACATAAACTGACATTAAAAAATATCATTTTATTTTACATTTTGTATGATTCACGCTCTAGTGGGAGTATCAGCTTGTTAACAGTCTTCATAAATACCAAAGTCTTAGATGTGCTCAGTGTCACACGGGACAAAAAAGCCTTGGATTTGCCCAAGTTTGTCCACATAGTTTTCCCTGTCAACTGATTTTTTATTCTTTAAACTGAAAGAGAAGTATAAAGAGCACCTTTGATGACTACATATACATGTATATGTATGTAACATACTACATTTGGCAAATTCATATGATTAACGTTAATAAACATGTTGGATACCTGCATTTTATTTTGTCTGACGTCACATGTACTGCTGTTTCCGTGTTCATTTGTACAAACTATCACTTAATCACTTCATGTACAAGTAAATTGAGAAGGTACTGATTGGATTATCATTGCTCATAAATCTGTAGGTTATCGAGACCTTATCTGTTTTATGGCAAGCTTTCCATTTTGCCATGTAATGTGCCAAGAGGCAGAAGGACTTTAATTCATATCCCTCAACATTGTATTAATTCTCAACTAGTTCTAAGCAGAAGCTGTGTGGTTGTGGACAGCCTATAGTGATAAAGAGTTTGAACTTTTCTGCTTAGAGCCGGATCCCTTTAGATTTTAGTAAGTGCCGTTCTTTTTCCTTACAAATTCCACCTGATTCTGAAGCAGTGCTGGAAGTTTTCAGTTGTAGCTACAATCTTTCAAATAGAAGTAATATTCAAATATGAGAAAAGAGAAAAGCAGTATGGGAAGCTTAACTTTTATGTGTATGTTTGTACATAAAATTCTTCTTAGTCTCTCTCTCTCTCTCTCTTTCAACTGCTGTCATATATTGAATAAATCACTGTACAATGTACACACATTTTGTTATACAGAGAATTATAAAGCTATTACATGTAGTAGCATATATATTGTGGTTTTTGAGATTTATTCTATCTTTCTGTATATTTAAACAGGTTTTTCACTCATGTTTGTGCAAGTTTGTCTCATTTGTCTCGGCTTTTGTCAGTGTTATGATTTGACATGAATAATTTTTTTGGGTCATGAATCTCATGCACCTGTGTTACGTATAAATGTACTCCAGTCAAATATAGTTGATGGGATTTTGTTGTTTCTCCCCCCCCCCCCCCCCCTTCCCCCAACCCCTTGCCATGTTCTTATCTATGCCACAGATATTTGTACTTGGTTTAAATTTGAGTATGGCGTGATGGAAAGAATAATTATTTCTTACAGAAATGTTGCCTCAGAATCAGGGACATTAAGCAAGTTCGTAATTAGTACATGGTACCAATGACCTAAAATGACCCCAATTTGTACACGCATTTGTTTTGGTGTACTAGCTACTTGTTTAACAAGTAAATCATACTGGTGCATGCATCATGATGCGTACTCTATGAAAGCATATAAAGGTCAGTTGTACTCGGTACAAATGACCTTTATCTGCACTTGCGCAAATTAGGAATACATTTTCTGTTTGATCTTTTGATATTTCTTTGTGACTTGTCAAAGCAGTCAAATTAAATGTTGGATGACTTTTTAGTTTCCTGAATGATACTCATTTTTGCCATAGCCCTAATATTCGTTTAGATGCATGTACATACATACATGTAATACTGATATCATATATTATATGATATTTATTTCTCATTTAATTTACAATGACTAAGGAGACATTCGAAATATCAATTAAAAGACTTTTAACTTCCTAGATATATGTTGTAGATGGTGCACCATCTGAATATTTCCTTAGTGTATAATTTTGTCTATATTCCATTCCATGTAAGGAGAAATTGGGCTTAGATGATCGAAGCTTTGTATTTGTATATGGAATTGTATCCTGTATGTTTTATTATAAAAAGAAAGACAAAAAAAAAAAATTAACCAAACATGCAGGTCCGGAGTTGCACGCCGCACATGCTCCTTCGACAATTGTTCCGCAGTCCATATCCAACAACCTAATTCCTAACATCGATCTTGGAACCGATACTAGACCTAAACATAGCCCTATCCTTAAACCTCCACTGGGGCTGTAGCTTGGAACCAGAACTGGTCTCAAACTCGCCAGGCTGAAGGTTTTGAGCCGAGCCAGACACAGACCAGACTCAAACTCCAATTGGTTCAACTCAGTAACAGAGGTCTGGTAGAAAAGAGTTGTGGAAAAGCCCACTTTTTGTCATCTTTAATCACTCAGAAAGTGTATTATTTTTTTCAAATATATTTGTGTGTTTATATATGACATATACATTTTACATGTATGTACATGTCTGCCTAGAGTGTATTGTAATATGTGGTACAAAGCACTCTAAGGAAAAGAACACGCATCTTTTGGCGTCAAAATTTTGAAGATGGGTTTAACGATGTTCCGTAACGAGTTACCGGCTCGGTCCAGAACCCGGTAAGGTTTTTTACAGAAGTTAACGAGCCAGACCAGATCAGCACAATGGGTTGTGAGCTACAGCACTAACCTCACCTAAAACCCTATGGAAATCCTAACCCCAACCCCACATTTGTATTTGAGCGATAGTCGCCGGAGCAAATGTCGGAGCAAATGTCGGAGCACCATGCCGGAAGAGAGATAAAATGTATAACGTGTATAAATGTATTAATTATTATTAGACTTGTTATACAGCCTGCTACATGTATTTGTAAATGTATATTGCAGATCTGTATAAAACAAAAAAGAGAAAGAGAAGATGATTGTAAACATCAAGACAATAAAGTGTATGATTACTTGTAGAATGAAATGTGTATGGGGTAATGATTGATGTCTTGCATTGGAACATACGTTGTGTAAGATGGACAGACGGCGAAGTGTTTACCCCTTTCTGTACTGCCAGTACATTTCGGGTCCGCTCGCTATTCATAGGAACTGCTATGAATTCATAGAAAACCGCTATTCATTTAACACGGGCTATGAATAGCGGTCCTTATGAGTAGTTATGAATAGTGGTCCTTATGAATGGATGCCCTTATGAATAGCGAGGAAATTGGTCTATGGTTTGCTCGCTATTCAGAAGGACCGCTGTTCATTTAGTCACGTGTTATGGATAGCGGTCCTTATGAATAAGTGGTCCTTATGAATGTTGGTCCTTATGACTAGCGAGGTTACCCCGTACATTTGATGTAACGGGGAACCGGGTATGTATTTCCCCAACTTCTGGTAACGATGGGAAAACGTTTTTGCGCAGAATCGAGCCGATCTTGGCTGTAGAATTTGAGGCACTCTACCTGAATAAAGATCAGAGAGAGAAAGAGAGAGAGAGAGAGAGAGAGAGAGAGATACAGACAGACAGAGAGAAACTGAGGGGAGGACAGCAAAAGTCATAGAGAGTGAGAGAGAGACAGAGGGGAGGGGGTAGATATATAATTGACGAGTATAGAGACAGACAAGGGGAAGATGGATAAAATGACATGAATATATATAGAGAGAGAGAGAGAGAGAAAGACAGATGAATTTTCAAAAAAGAGGTAGCAGACAGAAAGATAGAATGAACTAAAGGTTGTGATTGACAAGTTGACGTAAAAACATGGCATGAAGTGGACCTTCAATGCATGCAAGGTCAGGAGAAACAACAGGCGATTAACAACATACAGGTCAGGCAGACACAATCACAAACAAGGAAAAAAATATAACATGAGAGATCGAGAGAGAGAGAGAGAGAGAGAGAGAAAGCAAGAGTGAGAAAGGAAGACAAACGGGGGGATCAAAGGAGGCGGGGGGGGGGGGGGGGGCACTCCCCTGGCAATAGTTTTAGACAAACCAGGCAACACAAAAATGTGATGACTTGTCTTGCTCAGGTTCTTTTCTTAGTTTACTTCACCTCAAAATTGTAATGACTACTTTTTCTTTTTCCTTTCTCTTATTTAAGCTTGGAACGCCAATTTTGGAACTTGTGCATGCCCTGCAGCCAGAGAATCCTGGATCTGCCACCAATTAAAGGGAGAGAGAGAGATGTAAAGAGAAAGAAAGAGAGAGATGTAAAGAGAAAGAAAGAGAGAGAGAGAGCTAGATCAAGTCAAGAGATGTCATTGGAAAGAGAAACTATACAATACCTATTGTGTTTCAGGTGTGCATGAATAAAATGCAATCTGAGTCCAATCCAAGGGCATCCTAAAGCTTCACAGCTCATGATAATAAGGACGAAAGGCTCAAAATAATAGCAAGGTCGCATTTTGAAGGCCAATAGGTGATAAAAACAACTACACTCTGGATTGATACACTTTTAGAGTACAATGATATACATCTAAACGTATTGAGAGCATGCATTTTTCATATGTTATGTAAAAATGCATGCTCTCAATACATGTAAATGTATATCCTCAACCATGTCTAAGATTTTTGAAGTTCATTTGTTTTCTTGTACATGCACATCATCATAAATTGTAGTTGCAGACCAAACCGCACACAAGTTGTACAGACAGACATACAGACTGACAGATGAAACAAATGCAGATCTTGTTTTGAACTGTAAAATCAACTACAGGGCATATACAGTCAAACCAGGGGAGCGTTTCATCAAGCGTTTTGTCAGTGATTTTTACCGACAAATTTGCTCTCAGCCAAGCAGATGCAAGGATTTCAGTAGCTTATAACAGTTGTCGGTAAAAATCACTGACAAAATGCTTGATGAAACGCTCCTTAGCATTCACCTAGACCACCTTTCTATAAAGACCACAATATTTGTTTCCCTTGAAAAGTGTTTCTCATTGAAACATGTATTGCTATTAAAGGAAGCAGTACTGTATAAAGACCGCTTTTCTTGTTTCCCTTGAGTGGTCTTTGATTTGTCTGCATGAAGTCATTCCTCTGATAAATCATCTTTTTTTTCCTTTTAAAGTCAATTGCAAATCATGTTGAGTTTGTAACTGCATGTGTAGGCCTGTCTGCTTGTGTAATGATGAAAGAAATCATGTGATTACATTTCTTTGGCAATTAAGGCATATGATGTGGATTGTGGGTTTTCAGAAATTCAAACAGATTTATGATTGACAATAGGAAAGTGAAGCATGGGAGAGTGAAGGCTGAGGAAATAATGTGGGCAAACAGCCTGACAGGTCGAGAAGGGGGACATGGAGTGCACTTTATACAGCACATCCATATAAAGTGATAGTATTTCCTACATGCAGAAAGGGAAAATGGACAGAAAGAGGGAAGGGGGGAAGGAGAGAGAAAAAGATAGAGAGAACAAGAGAGTGAGAAAGAGACAGAGAAAGGAAAGAAATGAAATAGGGAGGATATAGATCACAGAGCAAGAGAGAGAAAGAGAGAGAGAGGCAGAGAAAGAAAGAAAATGAGATAGGAGAGGATTAGAGATCACAGAGAGAGAGAGAGAGAGAGAGGCAGAGAAAGAAAGAAAATGAGATAGGAGAGGATTAGAGATCACAGAGTAAGAGAGAGAGAGAGAGAGAGAGGCAGACAGACAGAGACAGAGAAAGAAAGAAAATGAGATAGGAGAGGATTAGAGATCACAGAGCAAGAGAGAGAGAGAGAGAGGCAGACAGACAGAGACAGAGAAAGAAAGAAAATGAGATAGGAGAGGATTAGAGATCACAGAGAGAGAGAGAGAGAGAGAGAGAGACAGACAGACAGACAAAGAGAGACAGAGAAAGAAAGAAAATGAGATAGGAGAGGATTAGAGATCACAGAGCAAGAGAGAGAGAGCGAGAGAGAGAGAGAGGCAGACAGAGAGAGACAGAGAAAGAAAGAAAATGAGATAGGAGAGGATTAGAGATCACCAAGAGAGAGAGAGAGAGAGAGAGAGAGAGGCAGACAGAGAGAGAGACAGAGAAAGAAAGAAAATGAGATAGGAGAGGAATAGAAATCACAAATGGAGGGGGAGGGGGCGTAATTTTATATTCATGGCTACATGGCATTTCCATTTCCATTTCATACTACATGTACATACATGTAAATAATGTGGTCTAAAATATTGCCCGAGTACCAGCCTTTTTTCAAAAAACAATCAAACATTTTACACGTTTGTAATAAATCCGCAGTGATAGATGATACAGTACATCATGAAAATCACTAGTAAATAAAAATGTTTATATGTCTGATAAAATATCGACTATGCCTTGGATTGTACATAGTAGACAAGTTTCTACATGCATGCACTTGTACTTGAACATGCTTATCAAATATTTGCGATTTTCCCCTTGGCCTTACTTCAAGCCTAAATGAGTATACCCCCAACCAAACCAAACTGAGCCTGCCAAATGCTTTATGCATTGCTCTCTGGTGTGACAGTTCAGAAAGACTCTGGCAAAGTTATACTGTGGCCTGGATCGAAGTTAGGCTGATTTATTTATTTTATTTATTTTATTTATTTTATCTATTCAAATTCCATGAAACAGATAAAACATAGAGAAACAAAGGAAGGAAGAAATACCACGACAAATGCCCAAGGATAGAAAAGGAAACTAGTTGCAGCTGTTATAAATTTTCTCCTCAGCAGTCACAGGTTAACAAACATATACAAATATACATAAATACAAAGCAATCTTATCTTCCAATTTATGTTCAACAGTTCATGAAAATAATGAATAAAAATAGAAGACAAGCAAAGGAGAGCATCTATATACCTCACAGAAAAGAAGGATCAATATAATATCATGATAATAAAGAAAATAATTTAATGCAAAGGCACCACAACCTACTAGCAGTACTGCTATCTAGTGGTGTCTTATTCCCAAAGAATTGTATTTTGAATGTATACTGAATTGTAATCAATATGTGGTAATAAAATGCTTTCATTCATTCATTAATGCTCTCTCTCTCTCTTTATATGCCAAAATATGGGTTATAAACATAAACAGACAGCAAGGTTAAATATCAGGTTATGAATGACAGTCAGCTGTATTTTAGAAGGTTAGGTTCAATAGGCCAGGGCCAATTTTTTCTTTAAACAATGGATGTAACACCTAACAAACAATAAAAATATATAGACCTGTATTTTTACAGTACATATGTACCAGTACATGGTGTACCATATATAGTTTTAGTTATGTACTGGTACACAAAGTCTATCTTTTATTAACCACATATAACACTGTATGGCATTGTACTTTCATTTTACAGGAGAATGAAACGCTGGGGAAAAATCAATTTGAATAAAAAGAGAGGATAGAGAGAAGCAATTAAAAAAAAGTTCCATCAAAATCTGTTATGAAATGAGAAAGTTATGAAAGTTTGAAAAGTCTCAATGTTGCTTCAAAGCGACAGGTTTAGTAGTACAACTCCCCATACATGTATGTTTTGTACACAAAATTTCATATTTTCCTCATTATCTCTCAAGGTGCAGCTTGTTATGACACAACATATGTTGAGTTCACAAAAAGACAAGAAGCATCTTTAGAGATAATGGAGAAAATATAAAATTTTGTGTACAAAACATATTGAGAGTTGTACTACTAAACTTGCCACTTTGGAGCAACATTGTCAATTTGAGGATCACCATAGGAAGTGAATTGAGACTTTTCAAACTTCATAACTTTCTCATTTTGTAACCGATTTTGTTGGAACTTTTTTTGAAATTGCTTCTCTCTATCCTCTCTTTTCAGTAAAATGGATATTTCCCCAGGGTTTCATTCTCCTTTAAGAAGGAAAATAGAAAGATAGAATCAGATGAAGAAAAGGATGAAGTAGAAAAAGAGAAGACAAGAAAATAATTAAAAGGGGGTTTAAAGAGAAGATATGAAAGAAAGAAAATACATACGAACTCCCAGAAAAAAAGCACAAAAAGACAATTTAGAGTACATAAATCCAGAAATACTGTATATATTTCAAAGAGAACCTTGGTGCAAGATATGTGCATTTACATTGTAGTTAACATACACCCATAAGATCCATAATACATATATTTTTTTTCAAAGTACACATGCATACAAATAATTAAATACAGTTCTATTATTAATGTCGATACTTTCCCAAACGATTGTCGATACTTTCCCAAACGATTGTCAAAACTCACCAATCCATCATTATGCTTAAAATAGAACAGTACCAGGGAATGATTTGATATGGAGTCCTCCCATATGAGGAGAGTGTAAATATATTAACCCTTTCGAGACAATTGACCACATTTTGTGGTTTGGCCCAATAACTTTTGATTTAGAGCCTTAAAAAATATACCAGATGCATGAGTAGAAAGAGCAAAAAATTCTGCACATACTGTGTCCATTTTTGTTGCATAATCATATTGCGTTTGCTGCCAGGAATTTTAAAAAGGAGAATAAGATTGAACATCCTTAAATTGGCAACACATTGAGAGGTTTAAAATCATTGTTTTTCATCAAAATTGGCAATTTTTCAACTTTTCAACAAAATTTTTAACCATGAATATTGTTTTAAAAAACATCACACCTTATTAGAACCATGTAGCACTAAAAGAAAAATATCATTATTGCCAATTTGAAGAACAAAATGTGATCAATTTAGCCCTTAAATAATTCCTGTCCTGAAAGGGTTAACATTGAGAGCCAGAAGGGCATTAAGCCACATACTTTAACACAGAGTTAACACCCTACTGGCTCTCAACAAATGATATATTCCACAAAAATATTGCTTCTGCAAATATACACATGCTTATAGTAATATAAAATTGTATATTGAAGTGTTCTGCACTTTTCCACAATCAAATTTACTAGCGCATGTGGTAAAATTTGATGGATGACTTTTACAGGAAATCTTCAGTTCTGGTACCGACAGAGAATAATTCCTTTCGGATTCAAACAAAACTTTACGCACAATGTTTACCAGTCAAGACAACAAGTATATGATATATATATATATATATATATGTCGAATAATTTTGGTAGAAAATGTATCAAATTCTGTAATATGCAAAGAAATATCAGCATATAGGCATCATCATGACAACTTGATAGGAAGAAGAAATAACAAGGCTCTTGTGTTTTATTTTCATTTCGTTAGAAAAACACCCACACACATACAGTACATGTACAAGTGAAAAAAGTATAAAATTTAATATAATTCACAAAGTGTCCTAATGTATTCTACCAGCTTGTGGTGTAACCACAAATTGTTAAAGTGATTGGGGGGGGGGGGGGGGATACAGAGCAAACTGCATGAAATAGTGAATGAAAGATAACCAAATTCATCACTTTATGTTTGTACCATTAATGATTATGAACCTACAAGAATGCCAGATGCAAAAAATATATACTTTCCTAGGAGAGAAAACCTGGACAGTTTTGTATGAAAAGTGTTTGTAAAAAAAGAAAATAATTATTTCATAAAAACTATGTGCAAGAGTTGTATAAATATAACGTTAATATGATATTCTTCTGCTGTAGTTGGAACACATAGGTGTTGGGTGTGCCCACCTCAAAGATTATTTTCTTTTCACTTTTGAAATATATGATTCTATTACCAGTTCATTAAAGGAGAATACTAATAGCACATACACTGTACATGAAGAATAATGATTACTTTCCAATTCCATAAGCGTTATCAACTTGGGTGATTTCACATTGCCATTTAAATGACCATCATCAGCGAAAAACCAGAAACTTTTGTGCAAATTTAATGTTCATGAATTTTGCGAGTGTTTCTGATTCACGAAAGTTTCATGCCGTGAAATCAATGAATCATAACTGACATAACACTTACTTTTTGCCATTCAAGAAAGCTTCTTGGAGTAAAAACGCCTGTCCTTTACAATTTGTGAAAATTTCATGGACATCGCAATCGTTTCTGGTTTTACAGTTTGATTGAAAAGTAAATAAAATGATTATCTTTTTTCTATTAAATTTAGACTTTGGCAATACTCTTTCATTTCATTACTAATACATTTCCATAACCTTCATTCAATATCCATCTATATTAGAGAAACAAAAGTAAATGTCCCCAGCATAGCAAGGCTTATTTATTACACAGACCCATCAATACAATGTCCAAATCCAAACACCTATTACAAACATGTAGAACACTATTAACAGCCTACAACAGACAACTGACTGAAAGTACTCATCAATAGTAAACGGAAAATTGATTTCAAAATACCCATTGTATATTGTAAATTAAAGTCTAGTATCGAAAGTTTAACACAAACAAGATCGACACCAGATTGAAAACTGAGGGTCCAAACAGAAAAAAGACACTACTCTGATTGGCCAAGATCTTGTCAGTTATACACATAGATCGCTTTGGAGTGGGTTCGGGGGTGAATGGGGTACAGTCCATTTGATGCTCCTTTACAGCCAACAGTGAACCTAGAAAAGTTCTATCCGTAAATATTATAAAAAATTTTATTTGCAATCGAAAGTGATCAAAGAACAATTTCAGCTTTGTTGTCCCATGGGCAACCTTGAGCAATTTGCATAATTTTCATATCAAAATCCAGTGTGTTATTCATCTTATGCAGCATAACCTGTGATGCAATGAACAGAGGTTATACCAGGGAATTGTATTGTATCACGGGTTACATTGCACAAGATAAACAACACTGTTAGCTTTGGGTGCAGCACGCAAATTGTGCTTAAGTCGTCATGGGTTGTTTAACATTGCCTGTACATGTATGTGACGTTTGTACTCAGTACGAATGCCCTTTATTGGCACATACGCAAACTGTAAATATGAACTGGCTTATTATGCAAAAAGCACAAAGTTGCTTTGGGGGCAACAAAGCTGAAATTGTTTGGAGACATCATGGGATCACAAATAATTTTTTTTTTTTTTAATTCAATGGAAAGAACTTTGCTAGGTTCACAAAATGTCAAGTTGACTAGCACTTGTACCTTATTTCTTACCAGATCTCTTTTCATAAACAATGGCCATAATCATGAATCCATCAAACCTAGAAAATCATTTTTTTTTCTAATCCATTGGTAGTTTTCTGGTGATTTTTTCCCACTTCCATTGGACCAAGAATCTTGTCCTTATCAAAATAACTATCACTCCACTGAAATGCAAATAGATTCAGCATGTTTAGTACAATTCATGCTACCACAACAAAGAACTTAACTGTTAACAATTACATTGTTAGGAGCTAGAAAAGGAATTGATTGATATTTCAAGAAAAAAAATATAAATATATATTTTAATGTACAAATGTACATGTATTATACATGTACTTTATTCTAGCTTTAAACCTGAATGGTTGTGCCAGCCATTTTCGACTAATTAAATGGAAAATGAAACAGCAACAGTTCAGACCATTAGGGGATGTACGATGAGCTTAAAAATAAATAACCTCTGAACAAAAGTACAAAACACTTCTTGAAGAAATTAACTCCGCAGGAAATTGTGAGCATCTTTTAGCTTAAGCCTCTTTAAGAGTGACACTTCTGTTTTTATGGTGAATACATGTAACTTTCATTAATCTGTATGTTGAAAATGGAGCCATGATACATGTATGTATAATCAGGCTTCTCTGCAGAAACTAGTTTACGCATGGTTCAAATTGACAGAAAAAAAGCTTTACCGAATCCCATGGGGGAGATCTGAGAGGACCAAAGCAATTCTGCAGGTTGAAAGTATGCATTGACACATTCATTGGTCCATATTGAGTGAAATATACCTTATCCAGCTCTGATATCCCAGGGAGGTGGTTTGGGAGGATCAAAACAACTTTGGAGATTGAAAGTAAGCATTGACTGATTTATTACCCTTGTCGGTACCCTTGTTGAGAGAATCTACACATGGTTTTATTTTCTGAAATTCCTCACCCTTGGTATCAGCACCAAGAGAGTTATGTACATATACTAGCAAGAAGACTGTGTACTATAATATCACACACATTATATGATAGGGGAAACACATGGGTGAAATCAAAGGTTAATCATTTGACAAAGTACTTGAAATGGCTGGCACTACCTTCCAAAACCATACAAGTTGAGCAAATACAAACACTGTTTATAATGGATAATACTCTGTATATGGATACAGTGGAAACTCGTTAGCTCTGATATAACAAGATTCCTGATATAACAAGGTAATTTTAGTGGTCCCAGGTCTGTAAGTTCTTCCCCCCCCCCCCCCCGATAAACAGAGATTCCTGATATAACAAGGTCATTTTCATGGTCCCAAGGTCCTTGTTATAGAGAGTTTCCACTGTATATGCCTTCAATATCAGCCTTTGTTAATGCATGGGCTTCATATAATAATAGCTTGCATTAGTTAGTATTAAATGGATTTTTAAAAACCAAGAATGTAGAAGATATCAACGAACAATCCAGTTTTAGAATCCCAGCGTCCAAGAGCGTTACATACTGTTGTATTCCAACCACCCGTCGTTACAATCTTTACATCAGTACTGACAGGCCAATGGATGACATCCAGTCAGAGGCTGCGTTACTCTATGGCGTTATAATCTCGTAGCATCTCCTCGAGCCTGCCCGAGTCCTGTAGTTTCTTGGTCTCATCGTACCCTCCCACGCATTTACCCATAATGAACACTCGTGGAACCTGGGAGAGAAGATTAGAGAGGACAAATTACCTCACAAATAGAAAATGATGATAATTCGGATGCCAGCAACAATGAAAAGAACAAATAAGCAAAAACAACGACAAAAGCAACCCCCCCCCCAAAAGAACGTCGGGACAACGGGGTAACCTCGCTAGTCATAAGGACCGCTATTCATAAGGACCACTTATTCATAAGGACCGCTATCCATAACGCATGACTAAATGAATAGCGAGCAAACCAAAGACAAATTACATGTACCTCGCTATTCATAAGGACATTATTCATAAGGACCACTATTCATAACTACTCATAAGGACCGTTATTCATAATGCGTGTTAAATGAATAGCGAGCGGACCCCGGGACAACACCTTTAATAATAATAGCAATAGTAACAATTATAATAATTCGACATATGTTCCTATTCCTCTTCTACATATTCACTGTTCACATACTTTTCCATACATGTATATGAAAATGATTCATATATCATTTGAGCAAAGAAAATATCTGTGTTCCTTCAATACATTCTGTAAAAAAAGATCTAAACCAAATAAAGTTGTCAATTTGTCTTTTATAAGTACCATAGGTCCCTTTAGCAACCTTATAAGCAGTGCATAACAGCTTTCAATACTATTCATGTAATAGCACTGTTCATTTATCCAAAAAAAAAAGCAAGCTTGTTTTTCAAAATTCTATGCCTCTTAATCAAGACTACAATTATACATGTACATGTACCAGCATTAATACAGACTTCTATTTTAGGGTTTGCCAGCTTAAATGTAGAATCTGACATGAGAGTACATGTATATAACATTAACATGTTCCTGTTACTCTGAGGTCAAAATCACTTCATCATGCACATACTGGGGATCTAACCAAGTTTTCAGGCATATATGTACAGTGTACATGTACTGTACATGTACATCATTATTTCATGACTTCAAGTTTTCAATAATAGAGCCTTTTTTTTGTTCTTGTTGAATATATATAGAATAAATAAAAATCCATGACACCTACATGCACATTCCATATTCATGTAAACACAAGAATTTGGAGTTCTAGGAAAATCAGGCTCATCATTATTATCATCATTATTGGAAGGATAAAGTCAGTAACCACTGACCTGATTTGAAGAATAAAACACCATTCTAAAATTGACAGTTCTATGATGGTTCATACGATAACTCTAGAGCTGGACTTACACTGTAGTCCCACTTATAGAAATACAGGTATGTAAAATGATATACCCATACATTATACTTGAAATATTTCAATGGCATCCTTATTGCTGTAATGCATACTTAACATCTTGCAATGTAATCACAAGTGTCATGATGATATAATTGGTCTAGTCTGAACTCTCAGGCCGGAATTCACAAAGCAGGTTTGGTTTAAACCATGGTTTAAACCCCCTCCTGGGTTTTTTAAGCGTACGTGTGCACGCAATGTGATCCAATCATATATTTTCTTTGAGCGCGTGCATGGGCGATGTGTGCTTATTTATGCTTATTTTAGTACTCTTACGGAGGTTTAAACCTTATCCATGGTTTAAACCTCCTTTGTGAATTTGGGCCTTAGACCTTAAATGGGGACATGATTTTTAGAGAAGTTTGTAAGAGTAATTTTCCAAAGTCCTTACATGTACATACATGTATGTCATCAATGTTCAAGAGAAGATTGAGTTATGGGAAAGGTAATGTAACAAATAATTTGTGAGCTTTCTCATTCTTTTAATTGCAGTTTGGAAGATTATCATAGTAGAAATATCCCCTGGAAAGGATTGCTCTTCAAATGCCCTCACATTAAAAAAATAACGAGAAACAGCTGAAATGTTCGGGCCGAACATTTGTGTGTAGTCCCATATACACATTTCTGCATGCAGTCACTGCAGTGCATGTGACTCTCAGCAGGATTAAGTAAACTTTCTTATCATTTTGGTGATTCCAAAACCTTACAGCACACCATTTCTGATGTGTTATGTATAATCAACCTTTCCCAATTGCTAAATTAAATCTCATGACCAGAACTTAACTTTATCTTTAAAGTCTCAGGTATTTTGTCTGTTACAGTAATAATTACAGTAATAATTACAGTATCAAAAATTTGCTTGATCGTACCGTGGAAGCACCGGTCATCTTTCCTAGCACAGCTTGCATTTCTCTTGTATCGGATCGTTTATCCAACTCCACAACTTCGTAGTTCGCGCCGTAGTCGTCAAAGATTTTCTTGACTTTGTGGCAAAATGGACAGTGAGTCTTGGAGAAGACTACGACAATTTTGTCGTGTGTGATACCTGGAAAAGGAAAAGGAAAAGGAAAGCAAAAATAATGACTTAATGCACGTAGACATGGAAATCAATTTGAATTTGAATGTAATCTTTAAAAGGGGAAGTCCCCCCTGGTATTTTGCTGATTTGAATTAAAGAAGAAAAATGAAAGAAATAGATTAATGAAGGTTTTTACAAGCAAAATCCAATAAGAATAAGAAAGTTATGATTTTTTAAGTTGTAATCAATCAAACACATATTGGCACCTCTATGAAGTACATTGCTACAATGTACACTCCTCTCCCATAATGTATGCTTTGTACAAAAACATTCATAAATTTTTATTTTCTAAAGTTTTTGATGAAGGGATATATTTGTTTCATACAGGTTTTGTGCAAAAACATTATGTGCAATAATTCTATCTACATGTAGGGTGCATGTAGTGTACATGGAAGTATATGTACAGTATGATTAAATATTTTCTTTGGAGAAAATGGAAATTTATGATCTTTTTAGTACAGGGCAAATGGGATAGGACCTCGCATAATATTTATAACAGAGTTGCCAATTTGTGTTTGATTGCTTATAATACAACTTCAAATATTCATAACTTTCTTACATGTACATGTATGGTAGTGGACCCTAATTCCGAACACTTTTCACAAAATCAACCATAGCAAATAAAGTATTACATGAATATCTGTCAAACTTACATACATGTAATGAATGCTCAAAGTCCTACAGAAAAAGAAGTTGATGGAATTAAAAAAACAACAACATAGATTCAATACGATATTCCCTTCCGAGCGAACCTCTTCCCAACGACGCGGCGTTTTGGTCCCTTGAAAATGGTACTGTATTTCTGAACGTGCCCCCTATGGGAGAAATTTCCTCATTATGCTCAGTCTAATCAACAAAAATATTATGCACACACTTTTTGTTATCACTCGTAGTTCAGCAGGTCGATCGCACGTTCTACACGAACATGCTTTATCGAGGGTTGCCAATATAAACAACGGCCACTGCAGTAATCACTCTCTCTCTAGCTCTCTAAACATTAGACGGATCGGTCGTGAGGTCTTTGAAATCGGCAGTTTTTAGGTTTAAGTTTCATTCAAAATAGAGATATTTTTCAGAATAAGGGATTTGTCAATCAATTATTTAATCGTTTTCATGGTTTCATGTAAAAATAAGATATTATTTTACGTTTTTTTGCCTCATTTTATGATCTGCTGCCCTTTGTTCTCTGTGTCAAATAGTGTGGAGAACATACGCGTAGTCCCATGTGTATGAAGCCATTTTAATGTGCCTAACTGTACACGTTCGGTAATACCATCCTGCTCGGAAATACAATCCTTGACTATATTTCTAATTGAACTTTCTTCAAACTTTCATTTAATCTGTTTCTTTAATAAGTTTTCGGTTTCTTTTAACACCAACTTCATATTAGGGTAGACTTACATGTACCCTTTAACATACATGTGTATGTACAATGTAACTGACTGCTTGGGTCAAACAACCTTGTCAGCAAAAGTGTTAATTCTTCTTGTAATTTTTTGTCTTTTTTTTAATACTTGTCAATTATATATATTTCATAATTGTCAATATGTACACCTACAGACCTGGGGGGCGTTTCATCAAGTGTCTTGTCAGTGATTTCTACTGACAAATTTGCTCTCAGCCAATCAGATGCAAGGATTTTAGTAGCTTATAACAGTATTTGTAAATTGTCGGTGAAAGCAAGTTTCATGAAACAGGGCCCAGAGGTCCAAATGCAAATAGATGGTATTTAATCATAAATAGATAAATTACAAAATTGAAGAAAAAATTGAAGAAAAAATAGAAATCCTAAATGTTCAACTGTTCCTTTAGGAACCCACAAACAATTTATTCCACAAACTCTCTTACAATGATTGTAATGATTGATGATCACTCCCAGCATTTATATCTAGAGTCATATTTCTGTTAAAAACACAAAAAACAAAAACATTCAAAGGCACAGGCTACTCTAATGAAATCAGTACACCTATTTACACATCTGCTGAAATACATGTAGTTTTGAGGGATGACTACAAAGAGGTTGAGCTCTGGAGAAAAAAATTGTGAGCCTTCTCATTTCTTAAATGTCATTTTGGAAGAATATCACAACACAAATGTCCTCTGAAAAGAACAGCTCTTCAAATACCCTCAGATTCAAAATTTGACACGGAACAGCTAAAATATTTGGACCAAGCATTGAATGCCACTTGTGTGTGTATAGTCCTACCCATTTCTGTGTGTAGTGCATACAGTATATGTTATAACTTTTGTAAGTGACTTTGAGCACAACCGAGTCAATTTCTTCCCATTTCGGTGATTCCAAAACCTTACAGTACGCATCAATTCTTACGTGTACCAACCTTTCCCTATTAGTGTAAACGCTGTTATTTTCGCGCGATTAAATATTCGCGCTGAGCGACACCAAAACATATTCGCGGGTTCTTAAATTCGCGCTGCACAATTGCTCGCTCGTACATGTACATGTATGCACACCCACTCCATTTATTAATTTACACACACGCAGTCCATTCAAATGTATACAACATGCGCAACTACACACACGCGCTCAAAAATGAATTGGACGTACACACACACATACATATACATGTATTGATGTGCTGAAGCGCGCAATTCAAATCGCATAGGAAATCATGCTATAAATATTTTTGTGAGTTCTCGAATTCGCGCTGGCCTAAAATAGCGCGAAACCTGCAAAAATTTCCAAGTTTACAGTACTTCCGGACAGTTTCTTTCACAATAAAATTGCTTGACCACAACTCAATTTTATCTTTGAAAAAATATAAAGAAGGTATATGATGAATTTACCTTTGATGAACGTTGCCTCTTTGCCATCCATGCTGACTTCCTCAGATGAAAACAAACCACCCATGATGCCGATCTCGAAAGTCTTGGACTAACGGATGATAAAAACCAAGCTCTTCTAATCTAAATCTTCCTGAACAGTCTGTAAATTGCAGTTGCTTTAATTCTGGGATGCACGCTCTGCAAGTTGATTTAACTCTAATGATAAAAATAACAAGTATGAAATAGGTTATGAGCTTTAGTAAATTATAAAGGAACAGTATCAAGTTCCTATTGTCCATCTGTCAAATCAAATAGACCTAAATGTAATAATTGTATTCAAATTTTTGCACGTCTCTTCCAAGAGCCCTTGACGATGAGCCATTCAATTCGATAATTCTGTATGACAGCATTTGTATGGAAAGAATTCACCTTGCCTACACTAATTGTTGCTATGGCAGGATAAAGTGTTGCAAGGTTTTGGGTGAAGAGATACTTGTGTTCAGGAAGTAGACTACATGTATGTGAATGCATTGAATTTATTACATGGTTTGTATGTCAGATCTATTGCCAGATGTCATGAACTGAAATTATGTCAGATAAGTTTGTATTTTCAGAGTGTTTTGCCAAATATTTGGATTTTTATGTAGATTTATATACATTCATATTCAAGAAGAGAAAAACAGTGAAGTACATTACCTTAGTCCTTACGTACATATATCTGTGGCTTAGGATTCTTTATAAAACGGGTTCAAGAATGTAGACATCCTAATGGTCAAATAACACCACGTGACCGTGCAAAAAAAAAGTACTAACGCACGGCGAGGGGACTAACGCACGGCTAATCCAGATCAAACACTAAGATTGTAAGAAAACACTAAAATTGTAGACCCGTTTTATAAAATTATTAATACATGTACATGGTTGTGAGATCGTGCGTTAATGCGATCCAGCAACACGCAGGTTTTTATCGTGGTGTCTAACACACTCGGCTACGCCTCGTGTGTTAGTACACCACGATAAAAACCTTTGTGTTGCCAGATCGCACTAACGCACTCCCAACCACGTATTAATAGTATATTAGTCACATGTTCTTTTAATAACCCTTCTGAGACAATAGATCGCATTTTGTGGTTTTGCTTAATAACTGTTGATTCAGAGCTCTAAAAACTATTCCAGATCATGCATGAGTAGAAAGAAAAAAACTTCTGCACACGTTATGTCCATTTTTGTTGCATAACCATATTGCGTTTGATGCAAGGAACTTTAAAGAGGAGAATAAGCTTCAAAATCCTCAAATTGGCAACACATTGAGTGGTTTAAATCACTGTTTTATGATCAAAACGTATATTGTTTTCAAAGACATCATATTTTATTAGAACCATGTACATGTAGCACTAAAAAAAATATTATTGTTGCCAATGTGAAGAACAAAATGTGATCAATTTAGCCCCTGAATAATTCCTGTTATGAAAGGGTTAAAATCTAAACCCCTCCAAAAAATTTCTGCAATTCAGGTTTGATTGGTGGAATCTCTTGTTTGTTACTACATGTACTATACAGTACATGTATGTTTGAATTTGATATCATTGAAAACTAAAGCCTGTTTATTCCTCTTCAGACTTTACAGTGATGCTCCATTTGTTTGACTTTATCTAATCATGGAAAAAACAGTTATTCTGAATGTGGTGCCAATTACATGTAAACAGAAGGTTAAGTTCTGATAAAGGAAAAAAGGATACAAATTTGTGAGCTTTCTCATTCTTTTGATGTTAGTTTGGAAGATTATCAGAGTAGAAATGTCTCCTGCAAAGGATTGCTCTTCAAATGCCCTCACATTCAAAATATGACAATAAACAGAGTGAAATATTCGGGCCGAACACTTGTGTGTAGTCCCATACATACACATTTCTGTGTGCAGTGCATGTGACTCTCAGCAGGATTGGGTCAATTTCTTATCATTTTGGTGATTCCAAAACCTTACAGCATTCTTACATGTACATGTATGTGATATAATCAACCTTTCCCAATTGCTTTGAGACAGTTTTTTTCACAATTCAATCTCATGACCAGAACTCAACTTTATCTTTAACAGTAGAAGTCCAGTAGCTTTTTCATACTGTAAGTAACGTCAACTAATGGTCTACTATTAAACTAATTAGTCATATACAATTTGTTGTTGTTGTTTTTTTTTTGGGGGGGGTGGGGTTAGTTCTCTTTCAAGACACTAAGGTAATAAACTATTTATTCTCTCAAGTTCCAGATAATAAACAGTAGTTTTTTAATTATTATTACAATTTTTAGTTCTCTTTCAAGAAAGCAGCTGGGTCTGAGTTCTTGACACCCTCTCCCCCCCCCAAAAAAACACACCCCAAAAACGTAATAATATTAGTTTTCATGTGGGCCTACACGTTAAAAAACAAAAACATACTTCCTCCTTTTGTACCATTTACTAAACATGTACATGTATAATGTTATACTTTTTGTCAAGAGTCATCTGATATACGAAAGGTATAAAAATTTGTTTTGATTTAAGGGTTTGGTTTTGTTCAACATGCATCTATCGCGAGTGTTTCTTTTTACATATCTTTGATATACTACATGTATTTGAAATTGTATGATTAAGCAGATTGGCAGCGGAACGGGGGGGGGGGGGGGGGGGGGGGGTGGAGCCCTCCTCCCACTTTCTGAGCAGACACATATCGCAGCAGCACTGTGCTTGTTCGCATGTTCACTGCTCCCCCTTTTTTAAACTGCTCAGCAGCCTTTGATTCAATTTTATTCAACTTTGTCTTTTACTATGAAGAAACTGTTTTTATTTTCAAACCAAGCTCAAGATTCTTCTTTCTTTGTATTTCTTTCCCCCTTTTTTTCTTTCTTTTTTTTTGCCATGCCCCTCCACTATGAGTGTCTAGATAAAAGTAAAACCAAGCAGATTTTGTGTGCCTAATCGATATCATTTACGAAACAGATGAATATGGCGATGGGCTATTATTTACAATCAGAATTCACTGCTCCTTGATCATTTTAATTAAAGTTGGTCCTTACCATCCATGGAATATCATTTGACAATGTTTGTTACATGTATTTCTATATTAAGTAATTCATGTGAAAAAAATCATCAGTACCCATGACTAGATACGCTGTCTGTTTTACGTGTATTATAATCAAAGATAAATGTATCTGCAACTGTCCAAATAAATTTGGCATGAATCTGGACATTGGCACATTCAGCGAAGGCAAGTAAAACGTAATCATCAATTCATCATAGAACCTCAACTTCTACCATTTTGGGAACTACCAGTGACTTTGAATACAAGAGGTATTAAACATATTGTGCAATAAATTGTGCAATAAATTGTGCAATAAATTGCGCAATAATTTGTGCTTTTGAATGTTTTATATAAAACAAATATTGCTTCAAATTTCACCTCAACATCTCATCACACATATCCAGCACAGCGGTTGATACAATGGCAAAGACTTAGTTGAAAAATCAGCCTACATGTAAGGCAATTTCAATGGGGTAACCTCGCTAGTCATAAGGACCACTATTCATAAGGACCACTTACTCATAAAGACCACTATCCATAATGCGTGGCTAATGAATAGCGGTTTTATATGATTAGCAGTCCTTCTAAATAGTGAGCAAACCATGGACAAATTACCTCACTATTCATAAGGACTTCCATTCATAAAGACTATTCATAACAATTCATACGGACCGCTATTCATAATGCATGTTAAAGAATAGCGAGTGGACCCCATTTCAATAGCCATGTCCATAGCCATGTTATTGAAAAGGTGTGAACATTACAATGACGTATTACATGTACGTAATCCGAACACGATTTCTGTGGGATATAGAATAGGGTACATGGAAATCAGTGATTTGAAGTTGATTTTTCGAATCCTTTTCGGTTGAGTCCTTTGCATGAAATTAGAAGTGTACTGACTTGTTTGCAGTTAAATCATGGTTCTAGTATCAAATTTGATCGGCTGGGCAATCATAAATAATTAAAGGCAACCAAAACCCAAGGAGAGAATCAATGTTATTGGAAAGTGAAAATTCAGAGAAGCAGTTTACAAAAAGTTTCATTAAAATTGGTTAAAAAATTTCCCCATTATCTTTCAAGGGGCAGTTAATCTCCTTCTGAGCTCAACATATATAATGGGGAAATGTATTTTACACCACATATGTCGAGTTCAGGAGGAGACAAGGAGCACCCTGAGAGATAATGGGGAAAATCTGAAAATCTGTGTACAAAACGAATGGAGAGTTGTCCACAAAATCAGCCATTTTGAAGCAATTTTGCCAATTTGAGGATCCCCATAGAAAGTAAAACGAGACTTTTCAAACTTCCATAACTCTCTCATTTTTTAACCAATTTTAATGAAACTTTTTGTAAACTGCTTCTCTGAATTTTCACTTTCCAGTAACATTGATTCTCTCCTTGGGTTTTGGTTTCCTTTATTAAAGTTGTTGTCCTCTCGAAGCTATCTGGCTTCCAATTTGGTACAAATGTGGTTGATTGGCAAGGCCTTCACAAACTGTTTTACTTTTATTTTGTTTGTTTTTCTCTTATAATTTCTTTTTGCATATTTAAACCAGTGCACAAAAGTTACCAACATTCACTCAAAGTCGGCATTTAATTTACAAATACCTACACCAACATACATACATGTATCAATGAACTACAATAAATTCAACTTACTGATGTTGGAAAAGATAATTCCAAAAATGAAATGCGTAATTTCCTGTCAGTTCCGGCGAAACGGGGTATCGCAAGTCATTGTGAACATTTCCTGATCGCCGCGAGCGCTGACATCTCCCCCCCAATTTGGTCGCTAAAAATTTGGTCCCTATTGCGCACACGTAAAATTCCCAATTTTCAGTGTGCATGATCGTAGAGATCGATGTGCACGCGCGATAGATCTACAGAGTTTCTTATAGTGGACACAATTTCATTGGCCAAGTTTTGTCTAGAACATCGGCGGAATGAAAACATGCAATGGTGAAAAAAATCGGTGGGGATTTCTTCGGTTTAAAAAGACATGATTTTGACTTTGAATTTTGCTGGAAATAGGGTCTTACCTTGTTCATTGGATAAGTGGGTCTATCAGAAGTTCTTCCAATTGTCCATTAAGGTAAGAGTGAGATTTTTAAGAGCTGAATTTGAAAGGAGGTAGACCTAAGTAGCTGTACGAACTCTGTGACTTATCAATTGATCTGGTACTGGTCACAGAGTTGTACAGCCCATGCCATTCATGCTAACGGAGTGATGGGTAAACAAGAACTATGCCTCATGAATAATCACCCATTCCCACGCACGGTGAACCTTGCAAACCACCCTCGGTGAACCTAGCCTCTTGTCGAGGCCCTGGCGCTGTTGAAATCCTTGGCGATATGGAGGCAAAAAACCGAGGCGCTTGCGCCGAGGGCCTCTTGACACCCGATCTGAATTTCTTTTGTATTTCATTGTTTTGACGAATATTCCGACCAAATTTTGGTCGGTGAAAATCATCCAATAAGCGCGAGCTACCATGACGTAATGTTAAATATTCATGACTCGACTGCACGCTATTTCTTACATGGCGTTCAACGTTTCTTCCACGACGAGTGATGACGATATTTGTAAGAGCTTAGAATATGCCGCTAGAATGTTGAAGATTGACAGATTCAAAGATTTGCAAGTTGATGCAATCAAATCTGCACTTAAAGGACAAGATATTTTTGTGAATCTGCCTATACTGGCTATGGAAAAAGTGTTATTTTTCACGCGCTACCGCTCTGTGCTGATTACCTCCGTGGGCCAGGGATGGAGAGTGAGACTGCTGCTTCGCGAGAGCCAGGCGGATCCCCCGGGGCCTTGCCGGGCAGTGAAGTTGCTGGTAACTCCTTGGTTACATCATCTTCTAGTCTATCATCTTCACGAAGCATTTTGTTGATTATTTCCCCTTTGGTGTCTCTGATGAGAGACCAGGTGAAGTCGCTCAAGAAACGTGGACTTCAAGCCATCTATCTTGGGGACGCTTCGTCACAAGATGTGACTTTAGAAGGTATAATTTTGAATTTGACTCGGTCAAGATCTAAAAACTAACTGTGTTAGTGTTATTTGTTAATAACACTGTAACAGTGCAGTGTAATTAAGACTAAGTCAACTTTTCAGAATTGATGGAGATGCATCTATTGTTGAGCGGTGACTTTTATTGCCCATTCTTCATTATTTGTAAATATATGATGATCTCTTGAGAAATATGTACATTCGTCTTATTTCAAATTACCATGGTTTGTAAGCTAGAGATCGAATTCTTCATAATGTGCTTGTCTGTGAATGAATTTTGAGCAAGAGATTTACGTAATCCCCCCCAAAAAATAATAGACTAGTCCAGAACTGAAGTAAGAAATCCTTGAGATTTCATTGGCCAATTTGCTGGGTGATCGCCGCGGTAATCTAACTGTTCACGTTTTCATGCATAATTCAGTAGGAAATCGTGCCTCATGAATATATAATTCAGGTCGGGTGTCAAGAGGCCCTCGGCGCAAGCGCCTCGGTTTTTCTGGCTCGCTTCGCTCGCCACCAGAAATTTTGCCTCCGTATCGCCAAGGATTCCAACAGCGCCAGGGCCTCGACAAGAGGCTACGGTGAACCTTGCAAACCACCCTCGGTGTTTGCTAAGGTGGTTCCGGACATATTCGACCTGAAAGATTGACAATCAATACCAAAAAAGTGTAAATCTACAAGGTTTCGGCTGGACAGATGAGGTTTTTCTTACATTGCACATGTAGTCAGTCAATCGTTATTTGCATGAGAAACGATGACCTAACTGCCCCGAAGTCGGCACCAGTCTAGCTTAGAGTCTGTGGACGTATTTAGTTATTTCGCGTTGTGCGTCACTGCTTCTATCCACTGAACAGCTACGTAGAGTTCGGTGCGTCTGTATCCCGCGCGAGTGCGAGCGAGATGTTGCGATTGCGAAGTCCACGCATGGCATGTGAATCAATGGACTTCGCACCGTCTAAGCATTGGATAAATGAACAACCCGTGCTGTTCATCTATCCAATGTAGAGTACTGATTGTCAATCTTTCAGGTCAAATATGTCCAGAACCACCTTAGCAAACACCGAGGGTGGTTTGCAAGGTTCACCGTGCATGGGAATGGATGATTATGAGGCTAGTATTTCTGAGCTGTGTTTACCCATCACTCCGTTAGCATGAATGGCATGGGCTGTACAACTCTGTCACTGGCCAGTACCAGATTGATAAGCCACAGGCACCAAGTCTAAGACCTAGGTTATTTAAAATATTTTTCTTTCTTTCTTTCTTTCTTTCTTGTTGTTACTGCCCACCTCCCCCCCCCCCCCCCCCCATACGTAGCCTGGAAGGCTCTTTGAAGAGTAAAAAAAAAAAGCTGACGCTACTCTTCACAGTTCAGAGTAGCATCACACACACTTATGCGAGGTTATTGGAGATAACCTCGCACTCTGTACCTTGAGCAATTGCCTCCCATACAAGTGTGTGATATCTTGCACATACATGTGCAGCAGAGGAGCAAGATCACCGACCAAAACAGCCTGAAAATTTCACTTGATCAAGATGATAAAGACCCTGTCAAAGGATCTGACATGAAATTATATATTCTATCATTCTAAAATGTAGAAGGAAGTATTTTCACAAAATTTTGCCGATTATATTGGTGTTTCTACCTCTTCAACTTAGAGGTCGTGACAGGCTGAAATTGACACAGCCCCATATATAGTGATGGTCATGATGGTCACGTGACTTGAGTGGAGTAGCGTCAGCTTTTTCTTTTTACTCTTCAAAGAGCCTTCCAGGCTACCCATACGTTTAGTACATGCAATAGAAAATACAGTAGTATTTTGGCATTTGCCGCTATGAGTGGAGTTGAACACGACCACTATAATATTCTAGTAATCAAGTTACTTGGTGTGGTCCAAACTCCAAAGGCTTTGCAGGCAAAGGCAAAGTACCAGCTCGTCAGCTGATCTCTCCCGGGACTTGGGCGGCACATTACCATAACATTAACCCCCAAAATAGGTGATGCAGCCGCAGCTGGAATTCACAGAATGGATAAATGTAAGTTACACAATATGATATTTTCAGTCTTAATATCATAAATAATATACATATTTTATTTGTATTAATGCTTAATTACAATTACACTCAACGATCTTACCGTAATTAGGAGATATAACACCAAGTTCGAATACGTTCGCAGATCGTGGTCGACGTCGATTATTAAAGGGGAAGTTCACCCCGAAGATTACTTGAGTTTAAGAAATGCAGAAAAAATAAAGAAAAATATTGGCGAAATTTTGGACAAAATCCGTTAAAGAATAACGGAGTTATGGACTTTTGAAGTTTTGATTTTGTGACGTCACATGCGAGCAGCTCCTCCATTATGTAATGTGATATATATTCCATAAAATACAGTTTTCTCAGAAAATTTAGAATATTTTCGTCTGTGCATTTGATATATTGTCAGAAATGTTATTCAATACTAGATTCTGAAAAGGAACAATATTAATTTATCGTGGAACGTAAAAAAAATGTGAATATATGGAATATTTATTACATGACCAATGGGCAGCTGCTCGCATGTGACGTCACGAATCAAAAACTTTAAATACTCATAACTCTTTTATTATTTGACCGATTTTCATCAAACCTTCGCCAATATTTTTCTTTATTTTTTCTGCATTTTTTAAACTCAAGTAATCTTCAGGGTGAACTTTCCCTTTAATTGTGATTAATGAAATTGTACGCCAGTTGACGAAAGCTGGCGCTGTTCACAATACTACGGGTCTCAACTCCGCTTCTGCATCCGGCTTTCCATGGGGGCATTTCCGGCGGGTCAAAAGTGCACACTGCTCCCACTTTTCATGTATTAGCCTATGAAGCAGAAGTTTTTTCAGTGTACCAGCGAAAATCAGATTTTGGCCTGCGCGCAGCGCGTAAAAGTATTGAAATTATAAAAATGAATATTCATGAATTTTATAACTAATTAACATAAAATTGAACTGTAAAAGACTTGTACCGTCGCTGTGCAGCCAAATGAGAAGCAGTAGATTAAGATGAAGAAGAAGAGGAAGATTTAGGATTTAGAAGAAGATTTAGGAAGAAGAAGAAGAGGAAGAAGAAAAAAAGAAAAAGAAGGAGAAGGAGGAGAAGGAAAAAAAGAAAAAGAAAAAGAAAAAGATAAACTGAGTCTCAGAAGGAGGAGAAGAAGAAGAAGAGAAAGAAGAAGAAAAAAAAAGAGAAGAAGAAGAAGTAGTACACTGTAGTAGTAGAGGGGGGGGGGGGGGTGGAGGTCTCATCACAAAGATCTCCCATTCTCAAAGTCTAAGACTTACAGAAGGCCGCTGTACTGGGCATAACGAGACTCGTTAAGACAACTCTTAGACAAATAGGATCAACTACAAGTTGCAATTGATAGAAATTAGTGCTTTTTGTTGAAGTAAAGTTTTTCAGGGATACATGGACTTAATCCTTTTCTGCAAATGTTATAGGGCCTATCAATAATAAGTGACACTATGTTGTCACGATGGGAGGGGAAGGCCCTGGCCACGACAAAGTTCAAAACGGCTTTCCCTCAAAGGAAAACTAAATATTCACCCTCAGGTTCCTATATTTAATCTTTTGTCTCCCTAAAATTTAATGATTGAGACTTCAATTGAATTAACTCTTGCCACCTCCTGCATCAATTGGAATCATCATATATATATTTTATTTTTATTTTTTTCATTTTCCCACTTTTCTTTTCTGTTGTAGCCCTCCTGCGATATCAAATTTCCCTTTATTGACCCATTCATTCCCTTCTGCCTTGCAGATCTGGCATATCTGAAGTAAAACTGAAGTACAAAGAAATTGCACTCTATTTTTACCCCATGCACTGGCTGCCGGCGCATGTGCTCCCCATTTGTACCCCCCCCCAAAAAAAAAAAAAATAAAATAAAATAAATTCTGATTTTTTTATTTTTTTTTTTTTTTTTGGGGGGGGGGGGGCTTCAGTAATATGAGTAAAATGAGTCCATCAACAAAAACCCCACACACAACACGTAGCACTTTCTTACGAAAATCAGTCTATCATCAAATAATTCAGGTTTGCATAAGGCTGTATTACAGAAATCCACCATCACATTTCAGAACACATACCATATTATTGTGCCTGCATCATCATCATCACCACATCTTTCACAAAATTATGGGGAAAAACAACAGAAAAAGTTTCTCAGTGTGAAATGATGTTTATTAAAATAACTCAATTATCAACGTTAAACGTAATGCTCTCTTCAAATGCCACATACAGATCATAACATTTAGTTCATGGACAACAAATCATGGGGCGAGGGGGGGGGGGGCAATACCAATTTCTATTTTTTGTTTCTGTTATTTTTTGCAAGCAAACAATTTTATATTCTTCTAGTGACATCCGATATAGGTGGATTGTAATGTATATCCATGTACAGCCTTTCAAACTATCATCAGAATATACAAGACATAAAAGTACAAAGAGATCACCTTACTGCCCAATATGATATAAGGTCATGTTTGTCCAAATATTGGTAGCTTTGACAAATTGGGGGCGGGCTAAAACTCCCAAGCGCCTGATTCGTCTGCCTAGAAACATACCCCAGAATGAATTGCACATAATGATTGCACAGATGAAAAAAGTGAACGAATTACAGATTCTAGAACCATTTGTATTTTAAGAAATAGAATCATAGCTATCTCAGGATAGCTTCAAGAAGCTGATGAAAGGGATTATCACTTCAAGGTTAAAGATCAAATAGAATATCATGATTAAATCTGAATGCACTACTTATGCTTAAATTTATAAACATAAGTTGCATTAAAGATGATTAACCAAAATCATTTTTTATCATAATATAGTCATGCAACATTTTTCAAAATCCTTTTCTAATAACTGGAATTAAAAGGAAAATTATTTGAATTTACAAATTTATTGGTTATATTTAGAATTTAAAACTGCATTAGCCTTACGTGATGGAATAATTGAATGTGCATAACTTAAGTTTTTTTTATTGAATTTTAAGTGTGACAATAATATAAACTGATTGTCCTGTATTCTAGACCAAAATATTGATCTCTATGACAGTATCAAATAAAAAGAATCGTATGATGAAATTTATGAAAAAATGAAGAACAGAATACATAAGAAATCCATAAAATAATGAAATACATGCAAGAGTAATGACTTTTTCATAATAATGTTTCAAATGGGCAAGTTATGCCAACTACAAGTTTTTTAATTACATACACATTAACATGGACATGTAGACCTACAAAAGGGACATCAGTGGTAGCCAAAGTATTCAAGTATTTAAAAATTACTAATTTTGGGGTGTATCTATAAAGGGTCCAAGAGTAAAACGTCAAGTGATTGCAATAAGGGCCATTCAGTAGCCTTGATACAATCTCCCCCCGCCCACCCCCCCCCCAAAAAAAAGTCAGATTTATTCAAGTTCGACATACACCCAACTTTACAAATCTGCTTGTTTCCCCTTTAAATAGCTCTCTCCAATTGACCCATATTTTGACATTCAATAGTTCAATGTCCAGCTCTGAAATATATGCATCTCTAGGAGATTTAGATTATTTAATTATTTGCTATTATGTAAATTAGCAATAAATATCTCTTAAAAAAAGAAAAATCAGACTTGAAATAATAATAAAGATAAAGAAAACTTTGATCCTTTATGACTCCAAGGCATTACTACACATTCAACAAGCTTTGTAGCTGATGAGCTTCCTTGGACAACCTGCATAATGAAAACAAAAAGAAAGAAAAAAAAATAAAACTTCTTGTAGACTGTAGACTGGATTTTAAAGAAGGAAAAATGGGTACATCTCTACTTTTATGTTACAATTTATTTTTCTTCTTCTTCATATGATAGAAATGTAAATCTAGGTTTAAATCTTTTCACAGAAGTAAATATTTTCAATTACAAATTTGATCCAAGACCAAGACCTCTAGTAAACTGTGAAATGGTTAAATCAGTCAGCAGGTACAATCAAAATGATTTACTGGACTTCAGAACTCGATTATGACTGTACAGACTAGGGGTCTAAGAAAACACGTACATGCCTAATGAGTTTAAATACTAGGCCCTATAAGTATCATAATCTTACAGAGCTGTCTAAGCTATGGCCACAATGAAATTTACATTTAGATGTCTACATTTTCAACAACAACAACAACAAAAATTACCTTGCCAGTTCAACTTGGGTTTCCTGCAGTGAGTGGATGACAAAATCTACAGCTCAGGTAGGGTCTATCACGGTATTGGATGATCTAGCCCTGGTTCTGGTCCTGGTCCCCCTGTGACTGTGTTCCACTACTTTGGTCCATTTATCAATGTCAATGTTAGCTCTGCAATCAAAGGAGAACAAAAATTTAGGATCGTGGTTGTAATAAAAACAGAGATCTACTGTCCAGATTTATATCAGATATCATAGATGCATACTCTCAGTTCTCAGATCTACTGTCTAGTCTCTAGTGTCAGTGGGGACTCGTCAATGGTTGTCACGACACAAAAGAGGTGTAGATTCTAGACCTAGACCTATTTCAGCCAAGCCCAAGCCAATGATCAAATTGAGACCACTCTTGTCTACTCTTACTTATTAGTAGCAGCCTTAGGTTATGGAAACTAAAGAACATTTTAATAAGGGTCGAGAACAAAAGAGATTGCCATTCAAATTCTATGTAGATCTTTCTGGACCCTACCTAAACAAAAGTCAAACTTCAAAGCGTTAGGCCCTAGCAAGGGCACCTGCAACATTTTGCTCTCGTATGCAAAGCGCAGTAGCCGGCCAGGATCGGCGAACCCAAAACTAACAGACCGCTGGGCAAGATCTTACCCGGCGCGGCCCAGAGTGAGAATCTTGCGCATTCAGTGTTGTGATCAATGAACAGGTCTACATCTACCGCAGATTGTCGGTAATGTAGTCATGCGCTTTACTTTTTTGGATTGAGCACTATCATAATATACAGGTCTACGGAAAATATCTGATCTTTTAGAAAAATATTACCAGTATCCTTTTTAAAAGGACTGTTTTAGAGTTCAATGAAAGTTGATAACTTTCTTTTGTCATGCAAGAGACGGGACTGGGTGGGATGTAGTTTAATACGTTTTCTACAGTGAACTCACTCGCTGCCACGACGAACACATCCCAATCATTAAGAGGAACGATAAACAAAATTGATATTTACTTACATTTCAAGGCATCATACGGCCTCACTTTGATGTGAATGTTCCCTGTAGGATTTTCTGCTTTCGTGAGATTTACTAGACAAACTCCTTCTAAATCAAAACTTTTTAAAAAACAAAGTTTTTTTTGAGATTTGTGTTGAAATGGCACAAAAGTAGCACCACCCGTACGGCCGCCATTTTCCCTATTTCGTGTCCAAATCGTAGGGAATTGTGGGAATGAAAAAAATGTTTTATGTATGATCTTATACATAAAACATTATGTTAATACGAGCCACTAACCAATCATCGAACAGTATTTGATGAGTTTTTGACGTCATTCCTCATGAATAAACATTTATTCAAATTGACCCTCCTAGATTACTGTTCAATTTGGACAAAGCTCCCACAATGCATCCAATGCAAAGCCTATGGTGTGTCAAAGGTCACATTTTTAGTTGAGTCTCTAGCCCTCCTTCGGAGGGCATACTGGTATGATCGAATCTCTTTGATACTACTACTACTACTTCGGAGGCTCGAGGCGTTGTCGTATGATCGAATCTCTTTGACATAATGAATATTACCGATTGGTATATATTTTTCTTTATACAAAAATTATTTCATTTTCCTAAATTCTCTTTCCCACTCTGAAAAACGTTTAGAAATAACCTTAAAATAACGAAGGAATCATTATCATGTTAACCCTTTCGAGACAATTGACCACATTTTGTGGTTTGGCTCAATAACTTTTGATTCAGAGCTCTAAAAAATATGCCAGATGCATGAGTAGAAAGAGCAAAAATTTCTGCACATACTGTGTCCATTTTCGTTGCATGACCATATTGCGTTTGATGTCAGGAGTTTAAAAAAGGAGAATAAGCTTTGAAATCCTTAAATTGGCAACACATTGAGAGATTTAAAATCATTGTTTTTATCTAAATTGGCCATGTTTTAAAATTTGTGACAAAGTTCTTAACAATGTAAATTGTTTTCAAAGACATTACATTTTATTAGAACCATGTTAGCACTAAAAGAAAAATATTAATGTTGCCAATTTGAAGAACAAAATGAGATCAATTTAGCCCTAAAACAATTCCTGTCCTGAAAGGGTTAAAATACATTTTGACGGATAGCAGTCAAATGTTGGATATTTTAATTAATTAGAAAACCATTGAAGCTTTATTTAAAGGAAAATCTTAACCGTTTTAGTAGCAATTATTATAAGGGCTTAGTAGTAGGTCTACATGCATAAATATCGAACAGATAATCAAACAATTTTTATTCTAATTTTCATGAATCTTTTAAAATTCAACAGATATGTTGACAATATTCTAAATGAATTTAGTCTTAACTACCATTTTCGTGAAATACAACGGTTCATGCAACAGCTTGATTTTTGTTAAGTATCCAGAGACACCCTCCCATCCTACATTTATTTACTTCATTTTATTATTTTTATCATCTATTTATTCTTTCTTTTATTTATTGATTGATTGATTATTTTACATTTCTTTTTTACTCTTTATTATTATTATTATTATTATTATGTTTAATTTTTGTTTTTTGTTTTTTGTTTTTGAGGGAGTCTTTTTCATGCCCTTTTTTCCAATTCTGTTAAACTTTATTTACACTTTTTTTTCTTCAAGTGTTAAGACCAAAATCGTTTTTTACTTTCAAAACAAAAACTTGAAAGGGAGAGACTTAAAACTATTTGGTTAAAACTGAACAAACTGGGTCCGATTTTTCTCCGACTATATCACGCACATGCATCGAAGCCGATGTGTGATTCCCGAGATCATGATATTAATGATGTCAAATTTCAAAAGTTTATAACTTTACATAATCTTTAATCAAATTTTGTTGAAACTTTTGCGATTCTTCTTTTTCTTTTTCCCGATTCCACCTAGCTTAGCCAAACTTTCTGTGAAGGTTTCGTAATTAGTATCCCTGTAAATCTTATTGCCACATTTTATGAGAGGTGAAATTGCGAACAGTTCATTTATCCCCTTCCCTATTATGAAGACTAATTCTTTCTCTTTCATTCCGTTTGTAAAATTTGTTGAAGCCCACTCCTCCGAGCATCAACAACAATGAAATGTATATATAAAATAGATGCATTCTTATTTTCTAGAATTGCTTAAAAATACACAATAATGCAACTATCCGTTTTATGGAATGTACTTGAACCCCCCCCCCCCCCCCACAGAGTAGCGTATCTTACGGGGGGCAGAGGGGGCACGTGCCCCGGGCGACACTTGGAGGGGGCGCGAAAAACGGAAAAGAGAGAAAGAAAAAAAAGGGAGAAAATGAAGAAAATCATAATCCTTAAGGATTATGCGCCCCCGGCCCCTCCATTCGCACGGGTAAATGCATTAGAAATACAGTTTTTGAGGGTTTAAAATGTGACAATGTTCTAAAGCTCGATCGCTTTGCTCCCTCGCATAATTATTTTGTTTCAGGATTTCATAATTTCGTGCCCCCAGTACACTATGCAGTTTCAATAGCTTTTTAAAAAGGGTTCATAATTTGAAAAATAAAGATGTAATTCTTGTTGCTTTGCTCGCTATTATGTAAGTTTCATCAGACTCTTGCTAAATATTGCGCCCTCAATATAGGAGGTGTATAAAATAGCAGAAATCTCAACTTTCGAACGCCTTGCTAAATTCCTCGACCATTTCTTAAGGGTTTTCGCCTTTTAGCTCGCAATTTTAGAAGGGAGTGAATAGAAAACCGTTTATCAATTTACAAAATTCGAACTTCTCTACCGCTCACCTGCAGTGGTCAATTGCTAAATATCCTGGGTAAAATGCGCAAGATTTTGCGCTTTTCAGGGTTAAAAATGAAAAAAAAAAAGAGAGAAAAAAAGAAAGAAATTGCCGCTCGGTCGCTTTGCCCCCTCGCTTGCACAATAACGTAGATAAGTTTGGGCACTCAGGGGGGGGGGGGGGGGGGGAGATCGGGGAAAGCGTACAGAGGTCGTTTGCAATCGGCGGCATCGTAAAAACAGCGTTGTGAGAACGGGGTAGGAGCGGGCATATCTTCAGATCGGCGAGAAATTTTGAACATGTTCAAAATTTCTCGCCGATCTCCCCGATCAGAAATTCATCGTAAGGCAAGCGGGAAGATCGTAATGACAGCGTAAAGAAAGCGGGATGAGCGTAGTAAGGTCTTTCTAAGCGTAGCAACAGTGACACCAGAACGGCGCTTTAAAGCCCCTTTCACAATTGGTCTGCGACCGTTTGCGACCATTTGGTCGCACGACAGGCTGCAACAGGCTTTAATCGCCATCGATCTCATCAGGTCGCAGAAAGGCATTCACAAATGCAACAGCGGTCGTAAAACAAAAGCGACTAGAAGAGACCGTTGCACGAGTAAGTCGCATTTGCTCGCATATGCTCGTGCGAGTGGTCTTGCGTTCACATGCGAGTGTTGCACGAGTGTGCACGAGTGATTGCGAGTGGCTTGACGCCAATCACAATAGTCGCACGATCGATTGCATGGTCGTGCGAGTGGATGTGAGACCATGCGATCGCTCGTGCGATTGAATGAGACCGGTGCAAGTGGTCGTGAGAGTATTCGTGCGAGTGGCGTGGGGTATAAAAACCCCCTCGACAATTGACCGGTAGTCAGTTTCAAGTTGGCCTTCTTAATAGTCAAGATGCCAAAGAAGAAAGTTATAAAGAAGAGAAAGTTGTTAAAGGAGGGCCCTGTTGCAGAGGATCATCTCCATAGTCCCCCTATATATACCCCCGAGGAATAGTCGCATACAGTCTCATACAGTCGTGCAACGGTAGTACAACGTTGTAAGATGTGCTGCGATCGGTCGTGCAACAGTCTCATGGTCTTAGCACAATCGCACCCATTCGCAAGACTGGTCGCTATAGGTCGCTAGCGCACGTGCGAGTGTTGCACGACCTCCAGCCCACCCACTGCGACTATTGAGTCGTGCGAACTCTCGCATCTAATCGTGCAACATTGTGCAACACTCATACGAGAATCGCACGACTGGTCGTACGACCTAATGCGAGTGAATCGTGTCTGGATTTTGAGCATGTTCAAAGTTCAGATGCGACCAGTCACGACCGCCTCAGGTTCGTGCGACCGCCTGCAACGACTGCAAGTGGTCGCAAGACACCAAGCGATCGGTCGTGCAACACCCCGAAAAATCTGTTGCAGGCGGTCGCAAACTGGTCGCAGACCAATTGTGAAAGGGGCTTAAGTAAACACCGACTTGGTCACGCTGCCGCCCCTCTCCCGCTTTAACAACGCCGTTCCCGCTTTAGCTACGCTATTCTTGCGCTGTTCGCGATCGGATACCGCTCTCAAGGGTATAAAAGGAAATAGAAAATTTTTATAAATTATGCGAGAACGGGGGGACAGCGTGATTAGGTCGTATAGAGCGCACATAGATCGGATCACATCGGCAACATCGTGCTAACAGCGTAGTTATATCATTCTGGAGCATAACTTGAGCGCCAGACGTCATACTCATGATCCCGATAATCGTATTCAGAGCGTATCGAGCACGTGCTAGTCGTAGATACAGCGTTCTTAAAGCGTTGCTACATCGTATTTGCTCCAGATCGGCTCAATTTTTGCCCGATCCTGCCCGACCTGAAGAAATTGACAAATCGTAGCGAGAACGGCATAGTGGAACGGGGGCTTAAGTAATATAGTTACACACCCACAAACGCACATTAGGCTAGGTTTCTTGGATGTCTTAACACAAATTTATTTAATGGGGGGTGGGGGCATAGCTACCCTGTGCCCCCAACCTTGCAAAGTATATTAATGCAACGTAATTTCGAGCTGTTATGTTTTTTCTATAAAAAGTCTTTTCAGTCCAACTGTGTAACCTAAAACGCACTATGTTTGTATCGTCATCATGGGGTATCGATCCGTGTTCATGATTTTTTTTTTTTTTTTTTTTTTTTTGGGGGGGGATGACCGGCTAGGGAGCAAAGCGACCGAGCGGGGGAGGATGTGGGAGGGGGTATCCCCCTCCCTCGCTTGCACAATAACGTAGATAAGTTTGGGCACTCGGGGGGGGGGGGGCGGGGGCGCAACTTCATTGTTTGCCCCGGGCGCCGTAATTCCTAGATACGCCACTGCCCACACACTACTGAATAACATGGATGGTTCGGCGCAAGTTTGAATTAGGTCAAATGGAATATTAATTTTCTTTGAGGCAGTTTGAGCCAGGGATGTCGATCCGTGTTCATGATTGGGGGGGGGGGGGGGGTGACCGGCGAGGGTGTGGGAGGGAGGGGCTCCCATATCAAGGACTTTTTCACAAATCTGTCGATAAAACTTGCATTTTAAAGTATCCCAAAATGTTTTTAATGAAAAGAAGGAATGCACGGATCTACTCCAATGGACGAAACCCCTTAATTGAGAATAACAATGCGAGGGAACGAATTTTCTTCGATATTTTCGCATTGAAATTATAGCATTTCTTATTTCCTTACTTCTTATCATTAAAGAATGTGATGGTATTTCAAGATCAAACATAATGAGTTTGGATAATTTTTAGTTTAAGTTAATGTATCATAATTCTCATTTATTTTATCCAAAAATATTGGGGGGATGATAATACAGGCCACCCCCCCCCCACCTATTTTTTTTTTTTTTTTTTTTTTGGGGGGGGGCATATACCAATGGTTTGAGTAATATAGTTACACACCCACAAACGCACATTAGGCTAAGTTTCTTGGATGTCGTAACACAAATTTATTTAATTGGGGGGGGGGGGCATAGCTACCCTGTGCCCCCAACCTTGCAAAGTATAATGATGCAACGTAATTTCGAGCTGTTATGTTTTTTCTGTAAATAATCTTTTCAGTCCAACTGTGTAACCTAAAACGCACTATGTTTGTATTGTCATCATGGGGTATCGATCCGTGTTCATGATTTTTTTTTTTTTTTTTTTTTTTTTTTTTGGGGGGGGGGAGGGTGACCGGCTGGGGAGCAAAGCGACCGAGCGGGGGAGGATGTGGGAGGGGGTATCCCCCTCCCACACCAGGGAATTTTCCAAAAATCTATCTATGAAAAATGCATTTTAGAGCATCCCAAAATGGTTTTCTGTGTGATTAAAAGTTGTCTAAAGTCACGGCAAATACAACAAAATGTTAATAATCATAACGTAAGATATTTTCGCATTCAAATGATGGCATTTCTTAATGCATTCATTTAAGAATGTGATGGTATTTCAAGATCAATCATAATGCCTTTGGATAATTATTAGTTTTAAGTTAATGTATCATAATTGTTATTAATTTTATTAAAAAAAACAAAAAACAAAAATCAAAAACAAAAACAGGTATCATTACGGTGGCACAGCCGCACAGGTGTTACCTGTCGGATGAAATGCATATTAACAAAGTCACCCCTGGTATTTAGTTGGTGCTAATGAATATAATGAAGATATCTGTAATGATTATAATTTTATAGTTTGCGGGTATGGATTAAATATTTTCTTCAGAAAAATTAGAAATTCATGGATTTTTTTTTTTTTTTTTTTTTTTTTTAGTACAGAGTAAATGGGAGAGAAGTCGAGTCCTAACAAGATACGTCACAGCGTTTCCAATTTTTCATGTTTGCGTTTAATTCTCCCTATCGCATATAGCCGATACAGCTCCCGATGCCGATATCGGGGACAACGATGTTGGCACATATATTTCCGGTTCCAGTCTATAGCTATAGTGAGCATACACTGATATTTCCTTGCTTTTTTCGTGCGTGATTGTTCTGCTGAAAACACGTTTTGCATCTTCGGCTCAACATCCCACATTGGGTGGCTTCACAGAAGAATCCCATTTAAATATCAACTGTATAAAAACACGATTATTTGCTAGATTAGGACCAAAAGGGAGTTTTTGCTAGGCTGACCACGTCTTCTATCTAACACATTGTCAATGACGCTCCGGCCGGACCCGGAAGCTCAGTTGCCAGCAATCACATGCCCCAAAATTAGAGCGCCGCATGCGTTCGGATTCGGAGAGCTATATGCGATACGGAGAATTGATTACAACTGAAAAATTAATAACTTTTATTTTGATGGGATTTTCTTCAAACTTCCTACTGTTCTGTAAAACTGTTTTAATCAAAACCAACTGAATATCACACTGTAAAAAATATCTGTATTTTTACAGGAAAAAATATCAGGGTGGACTTCCCCTATAATTAAGCTGAGGGTGTGGAAAGGGGTCCTACATTATCATCTTCTTTTCTCACCTTGTTTTTTAAATCCCTCTCACCCTCTCTTTCTCTTTCTTTCTCTCTCTCTTCGCCATTCGATTGGAGGGAGGGGGGGGGGGTGCCCCTTCATGTCCCCTGGAGTTTCGGCCCAGATTCATCATCTCATCACTGAGAAGGCGTGATAAAATTATCAGGGGGGCGTTTCATCAAGTGTCTTGTCAGTGATTTTTACCGAAAAATTTGCTCTCAGCCAATCAGATGCGAGGATTTCAGTAGCTTATCACAGTTCAGTGAAAGCAAGTTTCATGAAACGGGGCCCTGGGCTTATGGTAGCAAGATGGTAAGGGCGGACAGGACATGTTAAAGTCCCTTGATTTCGTTCGTAGAAAACTATAGAGGGCCTCTTATCTTTATTATTATTATTATTATTGTTATTATTATTATTATTATTATTATTATTTTTTTTTTTTTGGAACAGGTATCTCTAGCCTTGTCTGCAAGCACAGACCCTAATTTGACACTTTATCAGAAAATCATTGTCTTGAGAGGAGCCTAATCCAGAGGTTTAATCCCTCCAGAGAGAAGGAAAGACTGCGTAGGAGATCCTGAGGTTCCTGAGGTTCCTTCAGGATTCGTATTCCAGAATGCGTAACCCGTAACCTAGGGGAACTGCAAAGACTCTTCATTGAAAGCAAACAGAGGAGGAGGTAATATTTGCGAGAGTTCGCCTTCGACCTCGAAAGGAGGTTCAATAGTCTCTGGAGACGAGAGCCCGAGCTTTATTATTCGGACCTCAATTCGATCCTAATCGAACAGTTTCTCGAAGGACTGGACCACCACATCTCGAGGAACGCCTGCAGGGATCCGATACGAAGTTAATAAGAAATTGGATTTAAGGGAATTTGCCATACGGAGGGCGGGACAAGAAGAGACCCAGGCCCATCGCCACGATGGTGCACGGCAGGCAGCCCTCCAGATGAAACAGATTGGACAGCAGACCCCTTCTTCAGATGTTCTTCTCGCGAAAATGGGAGAGAAAGTTGTTTAGGCTGTTCGGGAAGTTGTTCAACCAGCTTCTTCAGTCACTTAAGCGCTGCAAATGGTCCTCGTGCTCCATATGGGATGAAGCGACGGAGGGGCCTGCCGCCTGTGTCATTCTTGCGGAGCTTATGGGCATTTTGCAAGAGACTGTTAGTGGCAGCAGTGGTCTCAACCAGATCTTGGTTCCAACAGGAAGAACAGAGGTACCAACGCTAGTTCTGAGTGTACAAGTACAGATTTCATGGCGAAGACTGTTGGTGACTGATATGCGGGAGAAGTTGAGTTCAAGGGCACACATGGTCTTGTTTTGGGGACCCAGGATCGCAAGTCACTACAGTTGAGAACGATGTCAAGGTTCTTGAAGAGTTACTTCAGGGGAGAGTTGTCCTGGTATTGGCAGAGTCAACTGCAAAGAGAGGAAAGGATTCAGTCCAAGGTATCTTTGGCATGAACGTACTCCAGGAATTTTGGGAGCGAATCGAGACCTCAGGACGACGGTATCGCATCAGACTCAACCAGCCTATACGTCTATTCAAGCAGTGCAAAGGACGATGAAATTGAAAATCATCAGTGACCGGGCCGCGCGATTTTTTAACGTACCACTATTAAAGTGAAGTGATAATACGATCCGTCAAGACTAGTCGGCATGAGTGAAATTCTGAGAAAATACAAGTCTCATACTTGTAGTCTCTTTCAAAGTCTTCAAAACGGGGTTTCTGGCCTCGCTGTGGTACGGAAAAAAAAGACGCGACCGGGCCAAACTAGGTGATAAGAGTGGTGGAGTTGGTTGAGCATAGCTGAGAGTGGGCAGCATCATAGTGTCTGCTAGACAGTCAGTTATTATCGAGGGTCAGAGCAACACAGAGACGGCATGGAGTCACATCAGATGCTGTGCTGGAACCAGACCAGGATGAGGCTATACCAGTGACTGTGCCGCCATGCTTCGTCCAACATGTCCAAGTGCAGGATGGATAATTTCCACTGGTCTTACGCAACCTATATTATGAGTGTGACATTGCCTTACCATACGCTGCAAAACCTGGTCTTCTGTATGTGGGTAAGAAGTGTAGTCAGGATCAGCATGCACCGGACACACCATGTGAGGTTGGGAGTATTTACAAGATTTTGGTAGGAGAGAAGGAAGAACAGGATCTACCCACACCTCTAGACGTTGATTACACGGCTTTGGGCGAGAGAGAAGTTGAGCAGCTTGAAGGAGCTCCTTCGAAAGGATCAGAAGGCTTTTTCTACCACTAACTAAGAGGTAGGATATATGGATGCGATCAATCATAGGACTGACTCTGGGCTAGGGCCACCTAGCAGACATCGCCATAGGCCACTCCCTCCGTCTCAATACCAGCTTGTCCGAGAGCACAATGCACGTTCACCATGTGATATTGACCCAGGTGGGGAAGCTCGGCGATACAGAACGTACGGTAGGCAGCTATATCAGACAGCGTCAAAATCGCCTGAAGGCTGCAAAAGCCATGGCCGCCAATCAGGCAAAAGCTGTCATTGCTACCAGACAGGTCAAGCAGTCAAAGAAAGTTTTTGAGGCACTGCTTGGGTTGGGCCCGTTGGGGCAATACGCCCTCGTTCGGAAACAGGCCTTTATTCAAGGGTCGAAACAAAATCCAAGATGCCTGGGAGGAGCAGCCCTATGGTAGTAAAGAGACCATTTCCAGACAAACCATGTACGTAGTAAAGAATACGTCAGGGGAGAAGGTTTTGCACCGAACACAACTCAAGCTCTGTCCATGGTCGCCATCTGAAGTTACGGACTCTGTACAACATGTACACGATGTCATCTCCAGCGTAGCGGGAAGTGGAGACTCGACCTCTATAGTCACTACAGGTTATGTCTTGCGTCGACAAGGGGATGCAGGTGGAGTAAGCCAAGTAGCAGTGGGTAGTGCCAGATCTACCAATGATTTTCAAAATATTTATTTAGATTTTTTAAAGAAACACACTCATACACGTATTAATATGCCAAACACCATTTGTTTCATTTACGATAAAAGACCAATGTAGATAAAATGCCTTGCTCAAGGGCATAAGTGCCGTATCGGAGATCGGACCCACAATCCTCGCATTTCCAGTAGAACCATTCGGCTACGACACCTCTACATGATGAAGTAGAAGACGAATCCCTCCTAATTCTGACTCGGGCCGGGATGAATCTTCTTGAGATACCAACTTTGGTGATCGATATCCAGAAAGAGTGAATTGACGGGTACTACCCAGGAGATATAAGGATTTTTATTTGAGCTAGTTTTAACAAGATATTGCAATTTTCTCTCGAAATCAACGTTTGTTCGAGGACGATGACGAAATTAAGTGGGGAAGGTTGTAAAGTCCCTTGATTTCGTTCGTAGTAAACTATAGAGGGCCTCCTATTTTTTTGACCAGGCACCACGGTGATTTACTCATACAGTTACTGTTATGTTTACCTCTACATTTTCTTTTCTTTCTTCTTCTTCTTCTTCTTCTTCTTCTTCTTCTTCTTCTTCTTCTTCTTCTTCTTCTTCTTCTTCTTCTTCTTCCTTTGAGAGTCGGAAATCAACACTACCAAGCTGCCTGTTCAGAGGGGTATCGTATTGGGCATACATGATCAAAATCTACAGCCGAAATATTATATTACTGTTACACTCGTGTTTTTTAAAATTAGGAGCTCAAAATAACTGCCTTTTCTTGTTGTTTTATTTGGTTTCAACATTGATCGTAGCGAGCTCAGTAAAAATTGCGGATGAGACCCCGGATGTAAGTCACATCCTCAAAGCTTGCCAAATGCTTTTGAACTACCGATTTCATTAATTCGCAAGGTTAGAAACATTATTACTAGGTTTCTCTTGGGATATTGCCCACTCAGGTTATGCAAACGTGGGGGAGAAGGGGAAATTGTGAAATAACTTTAAAGAAAATATTGGGTTCTGGTCATGCGATTACTTTGTGAAAGAAACTGTCTGGAAGCAATTAGGAAAGGTTCATTATAGTGCCTGGGAATAGGTGTATGCTTTGAGGTTTTGAAATCATCAAAATAAATGGAAATTTACCTTATCTTGCTGAAAGTCACGTTCGTTCACAGCACGCTGAATTGTGTATATGAGACTATGTACACAACCCTATACGGCCTGAATGTCCTAACTGCTATTTTGAAAAGGTGTGATGGTTTATTTTTACTTAGCAGTCAGGTAAAAATAAACCATCACACCTTTTCAAAATAGCAGTTAGGTAAAAATAAACCATCACACCTTTTCAAACCTTTTCAAACATAAACTCAGAAGAAGAAACGGGCCAGTATCCATAGTGTTTGCTTGACAGTATATACTACCTACGAGTTTATAGTTGTCAAAATTGTTTAGTTGTAACCACTTTTATCCTTATCGTTACATGATATATGCCAGTGCTGTAGTCGAGTCCATCCCATCCGAGTCCGAGTCCGAGTCCGAGTCCAAGTCCGAGTCCTGGCATCCAAGTCCCGAGTCCTGGACATCCGAGTCCGAGTCCGAGTCCGAGTCCCGATGGGAACATCTTAAATTAAAATTTTTTTTTAATGTCACATTATTTTTATTATGATAAATGCCTTACTGTGAACTCTCTAACATAAATCGTTTCTGGTTTATTGAAAACTTCCATTTGTCAGAGAATTTGATTTATTGTAACTTTTCTTAGTACGAATGCAGACAACTATAAAGGCTTGCTCACAAAATTAATGAGTGATTTGTCGCCGTGACATGTCGCTTGATGCTTAAGAAGATTGAGTTCCGTAAGATTTCCAGCTATTAACAGTAAAAATTCTGACAAAAGGTAAGAAAATTGAATTGGAAATATTGAGATAAATGTCTATGGTTAGATTTTCGTTGATGGTTTGGTGTAGGCCTACTGGTGGAATTTCAGAAGTTTTATTGACCAAAATACAAAACAAGTAAACATGCACTCTTTTTGTGCCAAGGTAAATGTCTCGTTGACAAATGGCTCATATGTGAACAAGCCTTATCAGGCCAAGTATTTTGCTTGTATCCACAGTAATTATAGAGAGTTGACTTTATTGTTTCTGTTATACCGCAATGAAGAAAAGATACACAAATTAATATATTTGTTCATTTCAATGGCCTGTAATTTGATTTTTTTTATCAGTTATAAGTCAACAGAACAAATTAAGATAACAGGATGAATGCGAATGAATGCCATTAAAGCCATATCATAAAAAAGAATGTTTCCAACTGAAATGGAAAAAAAAGAGGGATAAACAATATTTCACCAAGAACACCAATAGTTCAGTCTTATCAAAATAGCTGATTACAGTAATTAAAAAGTGAATCGTCAAACCCTAATAAAACCCTTGTACATGTATCAGTTAGTTCATTAAATTGGCTGAATGGCTTGTACAGGTGCAACATTAACATTCATTTTGGAAACTGACATGCATGCATGACTAAGTGACTCAAGTTAAACGAAAGTAAATGTTAAACCGTAATAATACCGTCTGACACTGCCATAAATTATAAATTGCTGAATTTGAATTTTTGCCACATTTGACTTTTTGCCACAGGAACATAGGTTGCAAGTAAAAAGATAGCAGATAAAAACTGTAGTTCATAATACTAGCTTGAAACACAAGTGCATTAGTAATCTGTGTGAGACTGCCAAAGATATCCCAGACTGGGGTAATAGATTTATCTCCAAATGGTTAATATCAATTGCAATACTATTGTCTGTGTAATACGTGTATAACGAGTGTATACTAGCATAAAACGACTAATCTTAACGTCTATCAACTATTTGGGCACGTTCTCGTACCATTACGGCAATCGATGTTTTAAAGTTCATGCCGCTCAATCGAGCATTGCAAGGTGCGCGAAAATAGCGAAGTTTTTTTGCGTGCCCTGGGGTCCCGAGAAAAAGGGACTCAAGACGGGTCTATCGATCTTCTAGCGCGCAACGTTAGATTGACATCATACAAAAGGTGAATGCGACGCGAATAGTTCTTACAAAAAGAATCACTGGGGTACTGGAAAAATGACCGTAAAAACATAGACTATATCGTTTGTAATTAACTCTTTCGAGACAATTGACCACATTTTGTGGTTTCTCTTAATAACTTTTGATTCAGAGATCTAAAAAATATACCAGATGCATGAGTAGAAAGAGCAAAAACTTCCGCATACTCTATGTCCATTTTAGTTGCATGACCATTATTGCGTTTGATGCCAGGAATTTTAAAAACGAGAATAAGCTTTGAAATCCTTAAATTGGCAACACATTAAGAGGTTCAAAATCATTGTTTTGTATCAAATTCTTAGATTTTTCAACTTTTCAACAAAATTCCTAACCATTTACATTGTTTTCAAAGACATTATACCAAGGTTGCCAGAGTTGGCAGAATTCTGCTTTCTGGCAGAATTTTGACCGCTTTAGCATCTAGCATTATGCCAGGCATAATTTGACAAAATCTAGCAGAATTTTAGCATAATTCTGGTGTTTTGGGGGCTTTTTTTTGCTTGTCAGAGAATTTTTGAGTAAACCTCCCCCCCCCAAAAAAAAATGCTGATAACCTTTTTTTTTCTTTTGCTTGTCAGATAACTTTTCAGTAATATTTTGATTCAGCAGTAAAATTTTTGATTTTGCAGAATTTTCGCTTCTCCCTAGTAGAATAGTATTTTTTTCGCTGGCCACACTGGAGCAAACGGGAGAGGAGCTTGCAGGATACGTCACCGAGTTGCCGATTTGTGTTCTATTGATTACAACTTCAAAAAATCAGAACTTTCTTATTTTATATCGGATATTGCTAAAACTTTCACTAATCTTTTTCTCTACTTTTTTTTCCTGAGAAACATCTATTTTTATTCAAATCATCTAAATACTAGGGTGGACTTTCCTTTTAACAGCAAACAGATGTGAATTACTGATACTCGTATAGCCACATAAAACAAAAAAGACTGCACGACCTGATAGTATTCATAAATCAAATCATCCATTTCATATAATAAACATACCTACTATATTTGCATTTTAACAATACAATGCATCAATTTTATACATACTATCTACTTAATTGAATAAAGCTTAAGACACAGTCAGTTTTAAGCCTACCGCACACTATACGATCGGTCTGCGATCTGATTTTGGAAGAAAATGTAATAATATTTTATATGAACAATTGAACATGTAAAATATTTTTGATTAAGGTTCTAGATAGTCATGTAGATAATAAAATAAAAACTACACGACCTACTACAAGCTTTCTAGTCGGAGGAAAGGCTAGTTCGGCCGCAGTCGAGGGTATAGTGTGAGGTGGACGTTTCTGTTCAATCATATTTTGTGTATTAAATTATAAATCCGACCATTTTTATTGCTGGAATATCCTTTTCTTAATCCTGTATCAGCATGTATTTGTATACAACAACCATTGCGGAGGGCCCTCCTGGGAAATCCCCAGGTATATAGGTTGTTCTTATTGCTTTTGTTATAGTTGTTATTGTGGGTTTTTTTTCTAATTGTGTACCATTATTGTTTATGTATATATATATATATATATACATATATATATATATATATATATATATATATATATATATATGTGTGTGTGTGTGTGTGTGTGTGTGTGTGATATCGTATGATGTTATGTTTCTAAAAATGAAATGAATAAACAAATATATATATATATATATATATAGTTTATAGAGTGTGTATATATGTATATATATAAATAAATATATATATAGTTTATAAAGTGTGTATATATGTATATATATAAATAAATAAATATATATATATATATATATATATATATATATATATACACATATATACACACTCTATAACCTAAAGTATTAAATCACCATTTAAAAGGGCCGAGGGGTGACCATTTTGAAAAAGTAGTCACTCCTCGGCCATTTTAAATGGTGGATAACATTTTAGTTTTTGGAGTGTATCCCCCTGTTCAGACAGAAAACGTTTATACCGAAACTCGATAAAGAAACGTAGTATAAAATTTTCATCGTATAGCCTACGGACAGTTCAGACACATATCTCGACCGATTAGAAAAAACATCGTATAGATACGCAGTTTTTGACTGCGCATATTGTTATGGTCGCCGCTAGCCCTTGCCCCCTTGTAAGGTCACCTTTCGCGCGCGCTCACGTTAAGCCCCGCCCAGTTATACCATTCTATGGTTGCCATACGCTCAGACACACACTGAAAGGTGATTCGTTATCGAGTTCTAGTTCGAAACGATGCTCTGACCCTAGTTTCATTATACGACGTTTCGTTAGTCAGCGTTCAGACACATAAATCCATCGTATAGCTATACCGTGTAGGTATAATTTTTTTTGTGTCTGAACACCCTGATACAAGAAATGATCACTATGAGACGGGTCGTAGCCTTTATTATCCTCATTTATTCGTCAAGCTTTCCAATGTGTGATCTTCATCAGGACTCTATAAAGACACATAATGATGGCTGACATTTACCTCGGAATATGCATTTGAATTTTTGTCCCAATTGTTAAGTACTTATAATTAAAATAATAATAATAATAATTATCAATATTATTATTATCATTATTGTTGTTATTATTAACATCATCATCATTATCATGTATATCTTTTAAAGAATAAATGAATGTGCGAAAAGATAATTGCATGTCTATATATTTATACAAATAAAAACAACAACAACAACAACAACAATAATAATAATAATAATAATAATAATAATAATAATAATAATAATAATAATAATTATTATTATTTTTATTGTTCTCATCATTTTGATTATAAGCATAAGTACTTAATAACTGTAAGAAATTCAAATGTATCTTCCGAGGTAAATGTCAGCCATCATTTTGTGTTTTTATTCGGTAGTACATACTGAAAGTCTCAGTTTACAAATAAATATGAAATATTTACAAGGCATTTCTACACTATCATCACAAATAATTGTGACAATATAATGATAAACGTAATACATGAGAACCATACAACGAACATAATCTTAAATATATAGGGTATAGCATATTGCACATTTCTTGCATAAGTATGCATAATGCATAAAAGGATTTCGCATTTAGCAATAAATCTTCATGTTACTATTGTATATAAAAAGAGGACGATATTAATTAAACCACGGTCCAAGATACAAACTTGAAGTATGGTATCGGTAACGTGTGGGGCGTGGCTTAATATATGCGGTTTGATAAAACACAATAGAGTAAATAAAAGCCCAATGGCATGTTTACTTAGTAGAATATTGTCATGTATTATAGATATGTCGGAGATCCTCTTCTCGGAACATTGCACACGGCACGTTATGGGACTAAGATTTCTGCACACAGTACGAAAGCAACTGCGGCAGGTCATTTTATACTGTATACGTAACACACAGAGGATAAGTTGTCTATTAAAAATGGCGCAGTTTTTTCTACGTACAGTGTGCATAGCCTTACTCTTTCTCGCCACCCTGGAAAACTTTCTTACGGCCACGTCCGCTGGCTCGATCAGGGAATCGAGGGAAACTCACGACCACGACCATGATGACGATTACGCAGAAATTGGGAATTATTTGTTGGAGGTGGAACTAGCTGGAATGAGAGAGGAATTTGATTTTGTGGAATATGGTCGACATTGTTTTTGGACGAATCGATTGTGAGGGACGAGTGGAAAACTGTTCTAAGGTAAGAATCTTCCTTATTTATATTTGATATCCTACATATATATATATATATATATATAATAAATGTTCTCATATCTCGAATATTTGTGCATTGAGGGAAACAGAAGATACAATAGATTTTTAAAAATAGATTTCATGGATATATTTCATTTCATTTTCATCATTTATAGTAACAACAGTACAATAACGATACAAAAACAATTTGACAAAGAAACCAATTGTGCAAATACGTCTTCCGATCATTATACAAGCAAAATGAAGATGATTAACATTCAAGTAATAAGAAAAAAAAACAGCAAAATAACAAAAGTAAACACTACGTTAAAGTAATTAAATGAAAATGAGAATGAAAACAGAGACCAGCAAAGTAGCAAATCTTGTGCAAACGCTGGTCCTTTGCAGAAGGAACATAATATTTCCTTTCTCTTTTCCTTTACTTTCTTCACACTGTATTCTATGATAACCCGGGGGCGTTTCCTTACATGACTTGTCAGTGATTTTTGCCTACAAATTTACTCTCAGCCAATCAGATGCAAGGATTTCAGTAGCTTATAACAGTTATTGCAACTTGTCATTGATGAAAAGATTTATGAAACAGGGCCCAGACAATATCATCTTGGAAATGTATAAATCGATCTTATAATGCAGATACGTGAAGTTCATTATGCTCGACATCTGCTTTTCCTTGCTTATTCTCTCTGTATAACACCTGTTGCAAATTAATTTAAACCACTATATTGCTATCGTATAGTGCTGTGATCATATTCATTTTCTTTGTCGACATGGCGGGTCAAACTTATGACCGATGTCGACATGATCAGTAAATTTCATGTGCAAGAACAAGTTCCTGTCGCTGCAGGGAGCCTACCGCAGCAATTACATTCGGCGAAGAAATGGAGCTTAACAATATTCTAGAAACCTTAAACAGCTAAAAGAAGTATTACAACACATAAGAAATAATTTAATGTGGAATTCACACTTGAATATCAACATAATTATGTTGCCGACGTAAGAATCTTAATTTGACGACAAGTCGTCTTCCTGCTAACACACGAAGTTTTCGATTATGTGGACGTGGACGTCGTTCACGTTGACCGGAAGTCTACAGTCAACGCGTCGACTGCTCAAGTTCGTCCACTGTTGAAATCTGTTTCTATCTTTCTCTATGTTATTCTTTGTTTTCTCCTTTCATTTTTCTCTCTATCTTTCTTAATGTTATTCTTTGTTTTCTACTTTCTTTCTTCTTTCTATCTTTCCTCATGTTACTCTTTGTTTTTCTCCTTTCATTTCTCTTTCTTTTTTCCTCATGTTATTCCTTGTTTTCCCCCTTTCATTTTTCTTTTTATCTTTTCTTATGTTATTTTTTGTTTTTATCTTTTTTTTTGGTCTATCTGTATATTCTTTGTTCTTTTCCTTTCCACATCTTCTCTTTCATCTTTTCTTATGTATTTTTTAAAATGCATTCACCTTCTATTTCTATCATTTCCTATGTATTTCTTTGCTTTTCTCCTTCATGTGACATGATAGCGGTGAACGACGTTCACGTTTTAGAGCGGACGGCAAAACCATGGTAGACGCGTTTTCGATCTGACTAGTGGACGAGGGAGACGACGTGACGCATGCGCAGAGCTTCAAAATGATGTAATCTTGTACCAGTCGACTATGTCGATGTGCAAATAAAAGGCTCGTTAATGGCGTTTTGTGGACAAGATAATCGCCAAAAGCCTTGTCAATGACAGCACTATACCTTGATGCTATGTTTGTAACTTATCAACTAAATAAACATTACCACTTGGGGTTCTAACACTCTATAGTACTTAGTGCACACAAATTCCTCTTTTTTAACTTCACTAGACTGTGAAAAAAGAAAAAAAATCAAAAGCATTGGTTTAAAAAAAAATACGCATTTCAATTCAATTCAAGTCAAGAATGAAAATAAGAAATAATCTTCTACCAGTATACTACTTTAAAAAAATATATAATTAATAAGTTTTTATTGATCCGATCATATTCTCACAATCGAGAAAATCAAACAAACCATATATAGCATTTTGTAGTACATAAAGACAAATCAAAGAAAAAGGAGCAATAATGGATCTTTTAGAGTATAAAAAAAGAACAATCCCGACATCAACGTATACCTAACTGAAAAAAACCAAACAATCTAGAGTGGAATACTGGTAAAAATAATGGAACGGGTCTTCTCAAAAACATTTCAGCATCTAACCTGTTCAAAGAGTATGGTTTTCTAAAATTTCTAAAATAAAATCCCATTTCGTTTCATGCGTGTTTGTTTTATTGCGACTTTCAGCAATATATTTTTCAACGGTGTGGAAATATATAATATAATGAAAATGACGAACGGATGGTGCATTTCCTAGATTTCTGCATCTAAAAGTATATTGCTTCCCTAGAAAAAGCAAAAAGTTAGTTATGGAAACGTCTCTTGATTTGGCACGCTCAGTCAACCCGAACAAAATATTTTCACTTGAAAAAATGGAAGGGAAGCAGAGTCCAGCAAATCTTATGATTCTCTTGAATACTCTGCACTATTGATATTGTTCTCTTTCTCTTCCATTCACCAAACTTGACAGTGCCAACATGACTTTACATCCGACGTCTTTTCTGCCCTCGATGTCAACGCTGCACTCGGACTCAATGATGCAGCGTTTCTCCGCGCTAGTCCTTTATTCCTTTACGGGGCTTACGAGATGGTTTCCATATGCCAGGCCGGCCCTGGAGGCACCGATCTCAGTGAAAGTGTGGTGATGATGTCACTAAAGATGGCGTCCCATGATGAGTCTAACGCGACATTGTCTGAGGATGACCTGGAAGTGATATTGGACTCAATCCATGACAGCTATACCGAGTCAACAAACTCAAAGGTGAGGGAATGTCACGTAGGACGGGTGAGGGTAATATAGGACATAGTACAGCTTGATTAACTTGAATAATTATCTATATCAATGACACATGGGGCATTACTTCGATTGCGCAATCCAACCTTGGTAATAAAAATATTTGTGTGAAAGCAGAAATATGAGAAAAGCAGGAGGGTGAAAGTTTGAAAGAAATAGGAAAAGGAATTTAAAAAAAGTTATGGATGTTTGAAAAAATGAGATCACTAAATCTATGTGAATCTAAAATTGGCAATTTGGTGAGTCGATTGTGACATATCTCTCCCGTTTGTCGTACACTAAAATATCATTATTTTGCGGCTTTCGCCTTAGCGCCTTTTCCATCGGAGGAGTACTCCCAATATATTGTAGATAGCATATTTCTAAAAGTCCACATGAAAGCAAAAAAGATCATACCGTGTTATATATTTTGAAAAAAAAATGTAATTTTAGTCATTATGTGTGTTGAAGCAAATGGAGAAGTTGTCCGCCACTACATCACAGTTGGGCCAATTTGAAATTCCCATTATGTTTAGTGATTACATAAATTCATAACTTTCTTATTGCTTGCACGATTTCGTTCAAACTTTGACCAATCTACTTCTCTGATTTTTTCCTGTATCTTTCAGAAGAACTTGTCATTAAGGTTGGATTTACCTTTAAAACCTACGCTAATTAAGACTGTGAAGGCAGTTACCCCATTCGCCAGTTATAAAACGCACTCAGTACACTGCCCATTTTGTCATATTTTCTGTACGATAGGCTTTTTTCTCTCACTTCCCCCGCTTTTTCGCTCTCGCTTTTTTATTTTTTTTTTAATTTTTAGGGGCTGAATGGGGGAGGGGCCTTGCCCCCCCCCCCGTCTACGCAATTGCCCCACACCCTCCTCTTGTTTTCTTGGATTTCGTCCATGTACAAAGAGATAAAAATGGCCATTCTTATATGAAGTGAAACAAACGATCACACACGTGATCATCATATTTTGCCTCTGACGAGTAAAAATAAAAAATAAAAAAAATAAAATAAAAGTTCATAAGTTTCAAAGGTCTTAAAGGTCTAAAAGAAGGAAAGTATCAAAGGGGGAGCACAATGAACTTGGCTTTCAAAGGGGGACGGCTAGAAGTGGCCCCCTAAATCCGCCACTGGTGACATAAGTAAAATTTGTGTTACCTCTGTTAGTCACATACCATTTGAATTCAGATAAATGTGAATTCCTCATATTTTTTTTTTTCAAGTATTTTTCCCTCCACAGGGATTTTATTGATTTTCAGTCGCAACAAATTAACAAACATATTCAAGGTAAATCACATTTATAATGTAAATACATAATACAATAATAACTCAAAATAATTCAGAATACAAATGTTTCTTGAACTGTCATTTGGTTCTAAAGTGCAGCTTAGTAAAACTGATATTAATTGCATCTCATTTTCTGGCCACACAATTTATGTGTCACAAACTTGTCGCAATCTTGGTGTTATGTTTGACTCACATATGACAATGTCTAATCAAATTTCAAATATCTGCAGATCAGTTAGGTACCAGTTACGTAATATCGGTTTTATTCGGAAATATTTGTCCAAGTCTGCCACTGAAAAGATAGTTCACGCCTTAATTTCCTCCCGTCTCGACTTTGGCAATGCCCTTCTGTTCAATTTACCCCCAAATCTGTTGTCCAAGCTCCAGAAGCTTCAAAAAGCTGCGGTTCGCATTGTTACTCTGTCCACCAAGCGTACCCATATCTCTCCTGTTTTGCAGTCGCTGCACTGGCTCCCTGTTAAACATCGCATTATTTTCAAAATTTTGTTGCTCACTTTTCACTGCGTTCACGGCTCTGCTCCCCAATACAATACCTCTTTAATTCAAAATTACACCCCCGCGAGAACTTTGCGCTCATCCACTTCCAGTTCTCTTGTGATTCCTAAAGTCGCAAAATCTTGGGGAGAAAGATCAATTTTGCCCACGCATGTCCTTAATTATGGAATAGCCTTCCTGAAGACATCAAAAAGTGTATAACTTCTGATTCTTTTAATAATCATGTCAAAACATTTCTGTTTAATTCTTAATTAATTTCTACATGCGCCTTGAGCACTCCACAGTTACATGTATTATTATTATTATTATTATTATTATTACAGTAATAACAATACATTACAATTATGAAGCGCCTTTTCATGAGAAGCGCATGTAACAGGAAAACAAATAAACAAGCGAAAAAAGGATATAGTACGAGATGATTATGATACGTTTAAAATACATTAGATAAAAACAAAGAACAATATCAAAGCAAAATGAGAAAATACGTGTTTGCAGAAACCTTTTAAATGTTGTGAGATTTTGGCTTTTCTTTTTTAATACAGGGGTTAGGAGTTCCATGACTTTAGGGCGATAATTAATCTGTTTACTGGTACAATGTACAATGATAGAATAAATAATCAGGTCCAAAATATGTTATTTAGTGGTACAATCAAACTGAAAGAGTTTGTAGGAGGCCTACACGGTATTTTGCACAAGTGACAATTTATCAATCCACTTCAATTCAATTCTATTCAAATTATTCAATTCAAATGAACATTTATTTTCTTCCATTGAATTTTACAGCATTCAACATCTGATCAATTAGTACAATATACATGTATATAAAGTAGTACGAATATAATCAAGAACTTGCAATACAAGGAAGGCGCGATCCCAATATGCAGACGCTTGTAACGGGTACGCCTGAATACACAAATACAGTATTGACTGGGAATATGCCTTGGTTTATTATACAACTGTACTTTTGTGTTCATTTACTGATTTATAATTCTGTTTTTATTGTTCATTTATAAATCTTTTATATTGTTCATTATACTTGTTTTATACTTGTATATTTGATGTTTATCCATAATTGTGAATTTCATTTCAATAAACTGATTTGAATTGATTGGATTTGATTGCATCCAGCCAGTAAGACAATTGCCCCCCTCCCCCACTCTTGAAACCAATGCCGTTGAACCCACTTTATGCTACTAGTGTTCAACTAGGTATCCCTGAGGTTCATTGGCATAGGAATTTCAAAGAATGCTACTTTTCCAATTTATGGTATTTCCAAAGTGTTTCAGCGTTGAGTCTGTCTTCGAGGAAACCGTAAACGACCACGAGGCAGGAGCTGACGATGAGGAACTCCAGCACGCAGCGCAAGCCGTGGTCTCCGGTCTCCTCCAAGGCCACTGCATTGGGGAGCCCACGCTGCCCTCGACCACGGAGTTTACCCACGCGATATTCGACATGTATGCGACATCGGGCGTTATTCCAGAGGAAGGTGAGCATTAGAGCAAAACGATGATTTCATATATTTCAAATTTCATATTTTATTTTTTAATTTCCAAAAAAATACAAATGCAAAATACAATTTTCATAATAATACAAAATACAATGCAAAATTTAAACAGATCTTTACATTTGAAGCTAAGATAGATCAATACAATGATTAATTACTTGATACTTACAGTGATGCTGTTGGTATGATTATTGATAAGCTTGTTCAAACCAAGAAAATCCCTAAATATGCATATCATGTAATACAAGACTCATGTACCCCAGATGAACGCTATGAATATTGGAAGAAAAATGTAACTGTTCCATTAGATTTAGATTGGAATCTAGTCCATAATGTGAATTTTAGGTGTACAATTGATACTCGTTTGCGCTCTTTTTATTTCAAGGTTTTTCATAAATCTATTGCCTTAAATGATTTTTTGTTTAAGATAAAGAGAAAAGATTCACCAAACTGTAGCTTTTGTGGAACAATGCCTGAATCAATGATTCATTTGTTTTGTGAGTGTGATATTGTAAAGCCCTTATGGTATGATTTATTGCAAGTAATTCACTTAAAACAAGATAATGATTTCAGCTTGGATAATTTTAAGAAAATGTTTGGAGTTTCCTCTGACAAATTTCTGTCCTTTTTATTTCTATCTTTGAAATATTTTATTTATCTATGCAAATTCAAAAATATTAGACCCAATTTTGAATCTTTCAAGAAACAAATGAAAACTCAAAAAGAGACAGAGTATTATGTGGCTAAGAAAAGAGGAAAACTTCATATTCATTTTAAGAAATGGAAATTTGATTTGTAAAATCTTAGTGAAGATTGTAATGAACTTATACTGCATTTGTTAGGGTGAAGCCTTCGAGATGCTACTAAATACAGTGGAATCTCGATGGTGTAACTCTTGTATTGTACATTCTCTAATCTCTATATCAGTGAACTCGTTTACTCAGATCATATTTTCATGCTCCGGCGTGGTGTGGGGGTTATGGGCAGTGCCCTAGGGGGTCAGTTGCATTAGTGGTTCCCATTTATAGTGGCTAAATTTATAGTGGCTATCCCTCCTGGAGTATTGCTGGTTACCCCTCACATCGCGCTGGTGCGTCCTCTTATGTACAAAATTGTACAGTATAAACATGTATAAAATTGTCCTCTTCCAGAAAATTTGGTGTGACGTGGATGCACTGTTTTTATGTTTTTGTAAATACATGTACCACAACGTTTTGTTCATTGAATTAGATGAAACTGCTTTTTTTTCTTATTGCTGATATTATTTCTATTATTTCTGTTATTTTCTTTCTTTTATGTTCCTTATGTGCTTTGTAATTGTTTCTTAATTTGCTCTGTTTGTAATCATGAAAATCAATAAAACATATGAATAATTTAAAAAAAACTCCTAAAAAAAAAAAAAAAAAAACATTGAAAATAAAAGCAAAATAATTACGTATGAAACTTAATCTATATTCTGTGGAAATGGAGAGGTCCACTAAAAAAGCAAAACTTGTCAGTCAGGGAGACAGACGTGTTTGGAGGACCGTGAAAATCCCCCGTTAACGAGACAAGTGAAACTTTGAAAGAAATGGGACAAGGAATAAGAAAGTGATGAACGCTTGAAAAATGAGAATGCTACAATTATGCAAATCTCAAAAGGGCAATGTGGTGAATCGAATGTGACGTATTCACGGTCAACTCTCCCATATGTCGTACACCAAAATGTCATCAAATTCTTGTTTTGTCCTGAACTTCTTTTCCCTCGGGGCAGTACTTTAAACACGATAAAAACTACTTTCGAAAAATAAACTCAAGGGCAATTTCAAAGGCCTATTTTACTGCCCATAGAAATCTTGTTCGGATTACGTAATACGCCATTGTAATGTTCGCACATTTCTAAAGGTGATAGACAGGGCTATTGAAATTGTCTTGAGTTTATTTTTCGAAAGTAGTTTTTATCGTGTTTGTAGCACATTGTTACACGTCTTCCAAAATAAAATGATCCTACAAAGTTACACATTTTGAAAACTTGACATTTCATGTTAGTCATTTGTGTATTGGAGCGAGTGGAAAAGTTGACTGCCGTTGCATCACAGTGACCGTACTGATTCGGCCAATTTGAAATTCTCATATCTATAGTGATTATACTATACATTATTATCGTTATACTGCAGGGCGCCTTAGAAAAGCAGTATTGCATTTACTGAACAGGCCAACCCTGCAGTATGAAATAAAGAAAACCAAATAGATTATTGATAAATAAACAAATAATAATATAAAAATGTATATTACAACTTTCGAAAAATCACAACTGTCTTATCGATTTTGTTCAAACTTTCACCAATCTGCTTCTCTGATTTTTCTGCTTTCCCACAAATCAGATTAATACAAAGTTTGTATTGTCCTTTTATTCCCCAGTGATTATGATGGTTAATATATCTTTAGATGTTTCATAGCAAATATCAAATAGTTTGTAACAGAATTATGATTTTGACTGAGTGCAATTTCAAATGCAAAATGGCTTTTCATTTGACCACTCTTTCTCCGTCTCTCCCCTCCGTCTCTCTCCCTCTCTCTCTTTCTCCCTCTTGCGATGCAATGCAGAATTTGTACACATGCTTATAGATCTTGGAATCGGTGGAGAAGATGACCATGACCATGACCATGACCATGACCACGCCCGCAGGAGGAGGGATGTCATGGCAGCACGCCTCAAGGGGCGGGGCATAGAGAAGCGAGCAACGGTATTGGCTGATGATGACCACAACCATAATCACTCACACGTTGCGAATGTTACAACAGTAAGAGAGATGAATATTGTTGACATGTCACTATTTTCTCTGCTCTTATGCTGTACTAGATGCATCACCGTTCAATATCAAATTTTATTGAAAACGTATCAACCTATACAGAAAGAAAAAACAAACATAATAGACACAGCAATAATAGACACATGAATTCACGAAAGAGGTTTAATTATCTTAATCCATATTTTAAACCATGGTTTAAACCTCCGCCGTGGACTAAAATATGTGTGAATAAGCGTAAATAAGCGTATATAAGCGCATTAATATCCGCCCATCGGACCATATCGGACATGAGGACATACGTGTACTACGCTTATTGAGGTTTAAACCATGGGCTAGATGAACCTCGTACAAATTGGGGTCACTTCGGGGTCATTTGTACCATGTACTAAGTACGAGCTGGTGTATCATACGAACTCTGCGTGCAAGTACAATATGCCTATAATTCTCTTTAAATATGATTATATGAGTACTAAAGGTTGTTTACCAATGAATAATAGCGTAGACATGTAACTTAAAAGGATTCCGAACTTAATCTACATAATGGTCAAGGATAAAAGTTTACATATAAAAAGGGCAATAAAAAGGGTGATTTTCTCAATTTCTTTTTTCTTTTTTTTGGTATTTTTTTCTATAGACCTGTTTTACGAGTGAAGAACTTCTCGATATATACGGTATCGATCACGAAGCGGGTATCAACGAGGAACAGTTCAATGAACTTTCTCCTTCATTGGTGCAGCAGATCTTGAGTGGCGCATGCGCAGTCACAGAGAGTGACCCATCCAGCGTTCCACCAGCTCAAGGTTAGTATTAATCGTCTGTTGAGAGCCAGAAGGGCTTTTACTCTGTGTTCTTCTGGCTCCAAACAGACCTTTTCCTTCCTAATAAGATGAATCAACTTCATTCACTTTGTTGCTCTTGCTCAATAAGCAGGGCGCCGCCAAGTCACTGTAGTATTGTTGGGAACTATGGTCGGGAAGGAGGGGATAGAGCAAGAGGGAGGAGACTGTCATCATTAATCAACAAAAATAATATATATATATAAAGATATATATATATATATATATATATATATATATATATATATAAAGATATATATATATATATATATATATATATATATATATATATATAAAGATATATATATATAAAGATATATATATATAAAGATATATATATATATATATATATATATATATATATATATAAAAGAAATCTTTTCAGACTCACCCCCCCCCCCCCGGTTCTGCCATGCGTTGACGAGTTCATTTTTATAACAGAAAAATGCCCCCATCGAAGTATATACCTATTTTCAATTTTTTCCTTAATTTTTTCACTTTTTACAAAAAACCGTTATTATTTTTGTTTAAAAATTGTCACTTTTCAGTCTGTCATTGCAAATTAAAACGAAGGTCAATCATCTTTCTTTGAATATCACCTTTTTTCAACAGCTTGGGGATACGGTACCCTGGCCGTTTTCATTATCAGCATGTTTGCTGTGCTTGGCGGGTTGTTCGTCCCGTGCATGTCTCAGAGTTTCTACGACAAGACCATACAGACAATGATAGCTCTAGCCGTTGCGACGCTGAGTGGTGATGCCATCTTGCATCTTTTACCCCAGGTAAGCAATGAATTCTCTGTTGTCCTAATTCTCTCATTAACTTTTTGCTTCCTTGACTGGTGATGCTGTATTGAACCTTTTACCCCACACGCCCCAGGTAAACAGTTTGCGTATCTACCCTGAGAAGGGGTCCAGCCATCCTCTCATAAGTCTTATTACGCTGACTGGTGATGCTACTTTGCATCTTTTACTACAGGGAAGCCATTTGTGTGGTTACCCTGAGAAAATATTCCACCATTCTTTCATGAGCCTTTTGTCACATTGACTAGTGATGCGATCTTGCATCTAAATAAGACAGTGGCCTGCTCCCGAGAATGGATTTCACCATTCTATCATAAGCATTTTCCTAAGCAGACTGGACATTATATCCTGCACCTTTTACCACGTGTAAGTCATTGACATATAGTAATCCAGAGAAGGGATTCTACCATCCTTTCATGAGCCTTTTGCTTATATGTAGATCAGTTATTTTATTTTGCCCCTTTTACATCGGGTATGGCATTAGGGTATTCAACAGTCAGTGAGGGAGACAGCCATTATTGGAGGACTAGATGCCCTCCGTTATCGAGACAAATTCCACACGGGTTCTTTGAGCCACGCTGTTTGTTCCGGAGCTGCGTAGAAAGTCTTAGAGAGCGACTTGTTCGATTGTCTTAATAGTTGACTTAAAATATCTTAGATCTTATACTATGACAGTATATAACGACTCTTAGTCCTTTGAATTCCGGTAAAAATGGATAATGAATTCCAACGAAACTAAATAAAAGTTATACACTGAATGTTCAAAAGTTCATTCTCAATATCTGACAGGCTGTTGGTCTCCAAGGCCATGAACAAGGGGTTAATGCAAGTCAAATATAGTACCTACCAGTCCGGAGATGGCGTACATCTGAAAGTATTTCATTGTTAAGATGGCTATCCATGTCTTTTTCTGAAAATAATCTAGATTTTAGTGAAAAGATCTCCCACTGTCATAACGGATCTAAATACATGGCTCATTGGTTTATGAGTTGCTAAAATCAAGATTAGAAATGTCAGAAAACCCTATCCCTGGGCCCGAACCTACCAACTTTACATCAGGTGTTTAAACTATTCGGCATCTCTTCATTTATCAACACGAATACACAATTGCAAAGACTTTGTAGAAATCAAATTTGGGCAACTTCAAAAGCCTTTTCCGTTACTTTTTTGAAATGCGCGAACATTACAATACCATAATGGACAGTTCCTAACATGATTTCCATAGGCAGTACAATATAGTCTTGAAATGGCCCCAACAAAGATTGATTTCTCGAAAGTCTTTTGATCGTATTTGATCATTCATTCATTCATTTTTCATTCATTCATTTTTCATTCATTCATTTATTCATTCATTCATTCATTTGTTTTATTGAAATAAAATCAACATGCAGCCCAAGAGCTGAAATTGTTCAATTTACAAAGGTAAGACATGCATAATCAACAAGAAAATGTTTTGAAATTTAATTAAACGATAAAACTAATATAGTAAAAAGTGTATGTATAATACGCGTTGTGATTGGTTAGATTCGCATCACGGAACGTGCCAAAATTTTGTTATAGTGCAAAATCGTGCACTATAACTTTGATTTTCGCACGGGGAATCCGGGCCTAATACACAATAACAGTTCCTATTTCCTATAACAATTAGTACATGTTCTATTTATGCGCCATTACTGGACTATATGAACTCCAAATACTAAATTATCCCTCGTGCAGGTTTATTTCACCGAGGCCGCAGCCCGCAGGCCGAGGTGAAACAAAACTGCACTCGGGATAATTTAGTATTTTGTTGTGCACATAATCCAGTATAGTGTATGATAGACCATGCATTATTTATATAATAGTACATAAATCTCACATAAAAAGAGAAGGGGAACAAGAAATACAACAAAATTTTAAGAATAATTACAAATTTTCTTGCCAAGAAGCGTAGGAAGAAAGGGAGAGAAAATGAGTAGAAGAAAAAAAAGCAAAAGTCAGCAAAGAGACTGAGAGGAGAGGGGAGAGGGAAAGAGAAAGATGGAGAAAGATATTAGAGAGGAGAGAGGGAGTAAAAGAAATTGAAAGAGAGAGAGAGTGGAGAGAGAGAGAGAGAGAGATATATGGAGAAGAAAAGCATAATAACCAGTGACGGATTAAACGGGATTAACAACTAGCTCATGCCTTGATCCTTTCAATACACGATGTGACCCACCAATAAAGTTATTATTGAAGTTTGACATCCCAATATCAAATACATTTCATTCTTCCTTTCATACAGGCTGTAGAGCTCCATGTCCATGATCATGTGCATGATGAAGGTCATACACCTACCAGTCCTGAGATGGCTTACGTCTGGAAGTGTCTCGTTGTAGAGATGGCTATCTATGTCTTCTTCGTCTTCGAGCAGATAACGAGTTCCGCGAAGGTAGGCGTCCATTTTAAAAATCAAGGTCATTTCAATTTACATGGTTTTCTTTTTTGTTGTACAAGTTAGATACTGTATCACTCTTCTTCTTCTTCTTCTTCTTCTTCTTTTTTTTTTAAAGATGTTTAGTATCCATTTAAAGTTCAATACTGGAATTACATGTAGGCCTAATATCATTTGAACTTTTCTTTTCAAAACGTTGTTCTTTCTTAGTTGTAGATTTTGACTTTTCATTCATGTTTTTGTTTATTGAAGGATGAAAGGTTTGGGTAAATTATCAGAGTACAGAGCATCCCTGCATAGTGTAGACCTGTAAGTTGTCTATTTATTGAAAGTTGTAAATACGTTTTCTTTCCATGGCCTTGAAAATAGAGGGAGTGCATTATGCTTTCTTCACCTGTATGTCATATGAAAACGTCTATACGGAATTTGTCAACACATAATCCGATCCCCCGATCGGACGCCTCATACAGTGTAGCCTTTAATCAAGGCGATTGCGCTGCTCTATCGATCAGATCCCCTGGTCAATCCATTGTCAATCCTCGAAAAGCGCGGAAAAGTCCTCTGAATATTGCGTGGGACGTCTTTCTGCATCACAGACGTCCCGCGCAATAATCAGAGGACTATTCCACGCGTATCGAGGAGCGACCAGGGGATCAACAGATCAGCACAAGGCGCCTTGATTAAAGGCCACGTGAGGGGGGAAAACGATAACATTTTAAAACAAAAGCATTGATTGAACCCAAAAATGACGGTGTTTTTTTTTTCAACCGATCAAAACAGCTGTCACATCATCAGAATCAGAATGATCTGAACTTTCAGCTGCTGCTTCACTTTCTGACTTTGATTAATTTGGCTCGAAGTTATCAAGAGCAGAAGGCAGAAAAAGCCTATACCAGCAGTCCTCGCTCATACAAAAATGGGGAAAACATAAAAAATAAATCCAAAATGACGGTACTTATTGTTTTAGAAATGAAGATTGATTCATATGACGTTAAAACTGAAAAGTCAAATTTTATAGAACTGCTTCACTTTTTGATATTGAGTTAACATTAAGAAAACTACGGCGATTTGAAACAAACAAACAAACAAACAAAATAGTTTCTGGACGCGTACTTGAGCTAAAACTCAGCGTATTTTATCATGTGCGAAAAAGTGTACATCACATTTCCATATGTGGATACATCGAAATATATAAGATATATGATGACGCCTACCGCAGCTAAATCTCAGTTGTACAAAAGCGTTATACCCTACACCAAATGGGAGATCATAATTGTTTCTGAATGATTTCAAGTTTTAATATCTGTGGCTGCCGCCCTGCGCCACTCGGCAAACAGGTCGGAGTTTCAAACTCAAATACACTCCAAGAGAAATATATTCGTAGAACCGGTGTTGGCTTATGTGAAATAACTTTTATTCATCATCCCAACTTCTAAGTTCCAAGTTCTAAGATAAAATACTGCAATACAAACAAAGAAATTATTTTAGTTACACATACAAATCAATGAAAATATAACTTCTCAACACTAATAACTGTAATCACTACCCTAAAACTGACAAACACATTGTCTCTCTCTATATAGTAAGAATTACGAATTAACAACACTGCTTGTACCAATACTATACTACCAAGGACACAACTTACTTCAACAGACTAAAGCACTTATTGATCTTACATTTACATGAAGGTTAACATTATTTCTAACTATACTCTTACATAATTTCCCTGCACCTAACAATGTTCAAAATGTTCATTACAATTCACTCTAATATTATCTCTCTTTATAATACTTTATAACACTCATATTTCTTCTAAAACAATATGACTTTAATGCATATAGTAATAGCAAAAGAAACTTACCAATTGGAGGCTTTAAACAGTCTACACCTTAGCGCACTCGTACTCGTGCAAACTATAAAAGAAACTTCTCTGACGTCCAACTTAGGAGTTCTATCTCTGTCTCTAACTTTTCTCTTTCTCTCTCTGGAAACTTTAACAGAACTGACCTCTTCTAGCTTTTTCTCTCTTTATAAAGCACATAGAAGCTGGACCACTGAGTTTACTCTTCTAAAGCATTCTTACATTGCTTATTGTTTCTTCTTAAAGGTGCTGGTACTGGCCAGGTAATAAATATTAGCGGACAATGAACTTGACCAATCTATTCAATCTTAAACAATAAAAAGTGTTCCTACTGTGTGCTTTACAACTTAATTCATGCACCTGTCTTCCCATCATATACTATAGCACATGACACCTTCTATGGGACTTCATGTACAAAAAGATTAAGACATATATAAAATGAACAAGAGTCCATGAAATGAAATATATACAGAAAATCTACAAACTATGGAAACTATATGAATTATGACTATTAAGTTCTCACTGCAGACTGCTGCAGTGACAATATCAAATAATTTTGTTTTCTCTCTTGCAGTGTTGCGGTCATTCTCACAGTCACTCATCGGGTATGGAGATGACAGCGACGGGGCAACGTCGGCGTAGCATGTCGGGGAGATCATCGTTGAAGAATGGTGTAATCCCCTCAGAATCTAAAGCCGAACTAGTAAGCATTAATCACTCGTACAGTTACATATAAGTTTTGGGGGAGGGCGCAATTTAATTTTTGCCCCCTGGCGACATAATCCCTAATTACGCCAATGTATGGACATATATGTAAATAAATAAATAAATAAATGTATATATATATATATATATATATATATATATATATATATATATATATATATATATACATACATACATATATAATACACATATTATATAGGCAAAAGAGAGAGAGAGAGAGAAAGAAAGAAAAGGTGAAGGAAGAATATTGCCTTTTTTTTTTCCTTTTTCAACGGAGGACATGAACTGTCCCGCTAAAACGGTTCTCTCCCGAACTGTTATTCTGGAAAGTGAATATATAAAGTGAATTCTTTGATTCTTACAGTCTATGATTTCGGTTATTCCATAGACAGATTACGAAGCTACAGCGGAAGAAATGACGACACCCGAAACGAATTGCTCTATAGTGGGTAAGTTTAGGTTCCTTATTCCTTTATCATGTTTATAAGAAATGAAAAAAAAAAAATTATCTTAGCAGCTTAGCACCTTATACATGTTACAAGTGCCCTTGTGGTAGGGGTAGCCGATATGTTTTAATGCCTAACACATTTTAAAAGCATTTGCCAAGCTTCCGCCTTCCCCCGACAGTTAGCCCCTGTAAAAGTATATCGAAGGTTGTTGTTATAATTATATTTTTTACTATGATACTTTGTAGAGCCCAGTAGAATATACAGTATCGTATAGTATAGCTTCGCTGTATAAATGGACAATATTATTATCATTATTATCAGTTGGATCGACATCACAGTTTACAGAGACTATGACTGAGTGGACTGTTTTAAAACAATTTCATTGATACTCTTGTTATTAACCTTTCATTTAATTCAATTCGCCTCAAATTCAGTTTTGCTTCTTTGATATGAAAATTAAGTACATAATTATTTCAAATTAAATGCAAATTTTAATGGAATGATAGAGTTTGTGTCAGAATGATATGATGTATCATGATATTTCAGTTATCATATAATCAGTATTCGGACTGTATTTTTAATAATTAATCATTCTTTACACGACAGGTTGCAATCCTGTAGCAATGATGATAATCCTCGGTGACTCGCTTCATAACTTCGGAGACGGGCTCGCCATAGGTGCAGCATTCACAGTAAGCGTTGCAGCCGGTCTCTCAACTAGTATAGCTGTCCTCTGTCACGAACTACCACATGAACTAGGTAAAAAACTCATATTGAGGCCGGTGATGATAATGCTGCTGGTGATGTTGATGATGATGATGTTGTTGATGATGATGGTGGTGGTGGTGATGATGATGGTAATGATGGTGGTGGTGATGATGATTCTTTGGTGGTGGTGATGATGAACTGGAGGAGAATGAGGATGATGGTGATGATGATGATGATGATGATGGTGATGATGATGATGAGGGTGATGCTAATTATCATGGCGATGATGAGGGTGATAATTGATGATGAAATAATGATGATGTCAATGATGATGATGATGATGATGATGATGAGGGTGATGGTGATGACGATAAAAAATAACGATGAGAGGAAGTTCATGAAGTTACGAGCAAGAGGATGATTAGTATGCAGACGAGTACTAACGAGTATCTAGATCTTAGAGTTGAGTGAAAGTAGGCCTTCATAGTACTATGTCGAATTTAAGTTTGTTCAAAATTGTGAAAGTTAAATTTGCCCTTTTCTATAAAATGGAATACATCATTTATACATTATTTATAATTTGGGTACTTCTGAAATGAATTACATTATGCATTTACTGAAATCAATGGCGATAAGTATAATTCTATTCGGTATATATTTTCACTAGGTGATCTGGCCGTCTTGTTGAATCAAGGCATGCGACTACGGACGGCTCTCCTGTTGAACATGCTGAGCGCCTGCTCGGCATTCATCGGCCTATGGATCGGGATCCCGCTCGGTCAGACCGATGTGGCACGGGAATGGATCTTCGCCGCTGTCGCTGGCATGTTCCTGTACGTCGGACTTGTTGATATGGTAAGCTGCCCGAAGTTTCCTACAACCTTACGAAACATCTCAGAGCATTCCGAAGCTGTTTCGAACTTATCAGCAACTTCCCGAAAATATCCAGTAATTGCTGAACATACGTTAACTTCCTTTAATCTGGTCGATGCCCCAGAAATCACCCATTTGATTATAATTTGCAGGTAATTGAACGGACATTTTAGGATCCAAAAAGAACATGTTCATCCCATATGCATTCTTTGTATTAAGCTGAAATTAAATTGGTAACATGAGTAATTTAGTCTGTCCACTCCAAATAGATTTCAGGCATATGCTTTCTTATTTAATAGTGCAAAATCAATCTAATTTGATCAATACCATAAATTAGAAATGTTTTCTTGTGAGAAAATATAGCACACAATAGAAAATATATTTGTATCCGAAGATTCGAAGATCTTATAAAGTTGCCGTAAGCCCAACCTCCTAAATAGCGCCATCTTTTGACAGGATTGGGAAATTCTTTGTGGGCGTCTAATTTTTCCATCATCCAACATTCTCCCAGCCTGGTCGAAGCTTAGAATATACTTGCAGCCAATCTTTACTTTTACAAGTCAAAAATAATAGTTTGGATTGAAAATGTTCATATTTTCCAAGTGACTTATTTCAAAATAAAATGCAACTAATCTCTGATCTAATTGTAATCATATTTATTTGCATCTATCAGATGGGAATGACCGTAAGATGACGCTGTTCATTAATTATTGAAATTCTACCAGTTTAAGGAAATTTGAACACTCATTGTGGACTTTTTTAAAACTTGAAGACCTTAATATTGTATATTGCTCATAATGAATATGAAATATGAAAATTTACATCCTTTGAACTATTTTCTTTTGCAGCTACCAATTTTACACAACTACGAAAGGGAAGAGTGACCGGGGCACCCAAAGGCGTACTCGAGGGGGGCCATGGCCCCCCTATTCAGCCCCTTAAAAAAAGCGAGAGCGAAAAACGGGGGAAGTGAGAGAAAAACGCCTTAAACGGCTCCATGAGCCGTTATCTTTCTCTCAAAATTTGCTAAAACGTCAAAGTTTTCGCGCTTCGCGCGGGAGGGAAAACCTCCCATCTTCCTGCACCCACCCCTGTTACATACAGTGCAATATTGCGTCCAAATAATTGAAAAGCAGTCAGAGCTTCGAACTATAACTTTCCGCCTAAAATAGTGCTACGAGCCGTAATCTTTCTCTCAAATTTGCTATAAAACGTCAGATCTTTGGCGCTTCGCGCTGGAGGGGAAAAACTCCCCCCTCCCTGCATCCCCCTTTTACATACAGTGCAGTATTGCGTCCAAATAATAAATTGAAAAGCAGTCTTGGCGTCGAACTAACTTTCCCCCTTAAAAAAAGGTGTTACGAGCTGTTATCTTTCCCTTAAATTTGCTATAAAACGTCAGAGCTTTCACGCTTCACGTGCTCATAATCGCCCACCCTAAAATTAAATCCAGGGTACGCGGTTGGATCATTCACGTCTGCCCCCCCCCCTTTGAAAAATCCTGCCTACGCCTGTGGGGGCACCATCGCTTATATTAGGCCTGCGGATCATCACTTAATACCGACGAATCCGTGCGCGCTGCGCAAAAACGTGAATTGGCCGGAAACGCATTTTATAGATTTAGGTGTGCTTAGATAACGGAATTCGCTTTCGTTGCATAATTGCATGTATCGATATATACATTAAAAGAAAGCTTATGACTTTAAGTTTGAAATGGTGTATATTATTATGTATATTCATACGGAATAAGGAAGCACTGGCCATTCAAACACGATTCGACGGTTCGTAAAACCGTTTACTCCAAAGCGCGTATTTGCGCGCGTGCACGGATTCGTCAGTTCGTAAAAACGACGATTATATCATCATTTCTATTTCAAATAAATATACTGCCATCAATTGACTTGTAATATTAAATATTTTTCATATATCTTTCAGCTACCGATGTTACACAGCTACGAAGGGAAAAGCGACAGGGGCACCATCGCGCTTCTCCAGAATATTGGATTCTTAGTTGGAATCGGGGCTATACTGGTTATAGCCCTGTACGAGGACGCTATTACATTATCTATATAGCATTATAGAGATGGAGCGAGGGGAAAGGATGAGGATGGAACGACAGAAACTCGAGAGAGAACGGAAAAGGGGAGAGGGAGAGATAGATATAGACAGACGGGGTAACCTCGCTAGTCATAAGGACCGCTATCCATAACGCGTGACTAAATGAATAGCGGTCCTTTATAAATAGCGGTCCTTATGAATAGCGGTCATTATGACGAGCAGACCCCATACAGATAGAATATTGCAATTCAGACAAAGAGGAAAGCAGGGGAGCGTTTCATCAAGCCTTTTGTCAGTGATTTTTACCGACAACTGTTATAAGCTACTGAAATCCTTGCATCTGATTGGCTGAGAGCAAATTTGTCAGTAAAAATCATTGACAAGACGCTTGATGAAACGCTCCCGATCCCCAGGAGTGCGGAGGGCGAGAGACACCGAAACTTATGTAGAGGACAGAGAGAGGGAGAGAGATGGGGGGGGGGGGGGGGGGGGGGGGTCGGGAGAGGGTTGGTGGAGGGACTGAGCCAAATATGAGAGATATGGGGGGGGGGAGGGGGTGGAGCAAACTTAGAAGGGAGTAATCCAACACAAAATCAGGCAAGAACTAAGACAAGTAGGCCCTTTCACTTGCAAACGTTTTCTTTCGTTGTACATTGCATTGTATAGATTGAATAAGATAAACAGTCATTGATTCTTTTCAACCCTTTCAGGACAGGAATTAGTTAAAGGGAAATCCAACCTTAATAGCAAGTTGCTTTGAAAGAAAGAGAAAAAATCAGAGAAGCAGATTGGTGAAAGTTTGAACGAAATCGGACAAGTAATAAGAAAGTTATGAATTTTTGAAAGTTGTAATCACTATGCTTATGGGAATTTCAAATTGGCCGAATAGGTAATGTCACTGTGATGTAGCTGTGGACAACTCCCCCTTTCGCTCTAACACACAAAATGACTAAAATGTCACTTTTTTCAAAATGCATTACTCAGTAGGATCTTTTCGTTCATGAAGACCTATAACAATATGCTATCTCCAATGTATTTTGAGTACAGCCCCGAGGGTAAAAGCGCCTCGAAGAAAACCGCTAATTAATGATATTTTTGTGTACTGGACAAATGGGAGAGTTGTCCACAAAAATGTCACAATTGACTCACCAAATTGCCAATTTGAGATTGGCATAAATGTAGTGATCTTATTTTTCAAACATCCATAACTTTCTTAGTCCTTGTCCGATTTCTTTCAAACTTTCACCATCTTGTTTTTCTTATTTTTCTGCTTTAACACAAATCATCTTATATTACCAAGGTTGGATTGCCCTTTAAAGCCTAAATTGATCACATTTTGTTTTTCAAATTGGCAACATTAATATTTTTTTCTTTTAGCGCTCCATGGTTCTCATAAAATGTAATGTCTTTAAAAAAAAGTAGGAACCTTGTCGGAAAGTTGAAAAAATGTCCAATTTTTATCGATTTTTTAAAAAAACCTCTCAATGTATTGCCAATCTAAGGACTTTAAAGCTTATTCTCCTCTTTAAAATTCCTGGCATCAAGCACAATATGGTTATGTAACAAAAATGGACACTGTGTGTGCAGAAATATTTGCTCTTTCTACTCATACATCTGGTATATTTTCTAGAGCTCTGAATCAAAATATGGTAAATTCTCTCGAAAGGGTTAAAATAATGCTTTCTTGTTTCGTACTGTCCATTTTTTTTTTCTTGAAACGTTTTATTGGTCAGAAAACACATAATAATATACGAACTATGCATTACATTTGTTTTGCAGAAAATAAACAATCATATATTGTTTGGCACATTTACATTGTAACATTAACAAAAAGTGTTATTCCTCTGCATACCCCGGGCACACCGACGAGATCACCATCAGACCGACAATAAAACGAAAGAGAGCGAGAGAGAGAGAGAGAGAGAGAGAGAGAGAGAGAGATAGAGAAATATCAACCCTATAACGGTAGTGACTTCGTCGGTCCCCGGTCGGTCTGGAGTCGGCCCGGCGGCACCGTCGGGGTATATTAACGCAATTCATAATCTGACATTCATTAGTATATAACAGAACACAATACATCAAAACACCACAACATGAAAATAAAATCCCGTATAAAAAATAGAGGTGTTGTGGTCTAATGGATAAGTCACCAGACTGCAGATCACAAGGTACGGGGCTCGAATTCCACCACAGCACTAAGGTCCTTTGGCAAGACTCTAATCTACGTTTGCCACTCTCCACCCAGGTGTAAATGGGTACCTGATATGCTTGAGCGCTAGTTACTTTGGCGGCTCGGCTATAACCAGGGTAATAATGTCTAAGCGCCATGAGCGTCACTGCGTGACGGATATGAGCGCTATATAAGTAGCCATTATTAAAATCGTAGAGTATTAATTTTCTTTTGTGCATTTTATACAGAAATATTATCATACACATTACGAAACGCAGAAAAACCTATTGATATTTTGCCACTTTGTCATATGCTTCTCAATTTTGTTTTTCTTTTTTGCAATTTCGTCCTCAGTGGACTTGTATGACAAAATATATTAATTAAATTGCTTCAGAATAGGAGTGACAACTTGGTATTTACATCGTAAAATGAAATGTTTGCCGAGTAAGGAATGGAAATTAAAAGCTGAAAAGGCTTGACTTCTTGGTTAAGTAATTCTAAACAAAATCTTTTCGCATGAAAGAAAACAGTCGGGATTGAAATTCGACGCTCTATTACGTAGCGCGTTCCATTGCTCCCGTCAGCCTAATGATCGAAATGAAGTGAGTTGGAGAAGTAATTCATACACTTTACACTTAAAATGATAATCCATGTGTTAGTGGTGATCTCACCAAGATAGTTATGAGATCAAATGGCTTCGATAGAAATGTTTGTCGTAAAATGCACAGGTGATCATGATAGGCCTATTGTGTGCCGCCTGATGCTATTATTTGTACTATCTCTGTAATATTTGAAGAAAAACAAAAACCAACCAAATTTTACAAATCAATCACAACTTCTTGCAATAGCATTTCTGGACCTTGGCTTCGGGGGGGGGGGGGGGGAGCCAATGGAAACCCATCAAATCAAATCAAATCAATTCATTGAATGAAAATCGACAATATTTTCGATTATCATCAACATACAGTGGCGGATCTACGGGGGGGGGGGGTTTAGGGGGTTTAACCCCCCCCCCTTGGGCTGCCAAGTAAACATTTAATGTGCATAGGAAAACGCCATCATAATACTCAGCCCCTCAACCCCCCCCCTTGGAAAAAAGCTAGATCCGTCCCTGCCATACAAATACAAAGGAAGATTCAGAAGAGGTTACATAATGACCAAAGCGGAATATCTATCATTGAAAAATAACAAAACAATTAAAAAAAGAGCATGCAGCACAAGAAAAGGCAAGTACAATGTTATACTCAGAAAACAAAGGAATATAGGTGTAGGCCTCCTGCGAAACTCTTCCTACTTTTACAGATAATTTACTTATTTTGAACAGGTATTATTTCTTATTTTGTCACTTTACATAATTACTACTGATCGAGTTGACATAGATCTTTTTTTTCAAACTTTTTAGCCCTCCATAGGCTATTTTATTGAGTCAAATGAACAGCATTTTACAATTCATTGAAACTGATATCTTAAGCTCAAATAAAACAATACTTTTACATTTCTCTCATTTTCGTTTAAACAAACAAAGATCGAAGTGACTGCCATTTAGTAAAAAAAAATTGTTATACCGACCCGATAACTCTCATCCTCATAATATTGAATAATTTTTATCTTCATACTACCGAAAATCGGAATTTTGTTATTAAGCTTTTGTACAAACAGTTGTTGCTTAATCAAAGTTACTATGCAATTTAAAGCATCATTTCTCTTCTCTTCAAACCCCAAAATTATATTTTTCTAAATGAAACTTTATCTATACTTGAGAGCCTTCCTTTATCTATTTTGCTGTTTCATTCCAGATTGATTTACTGATCTCACATTCATAAAAAAATTGTACAATGTCTTCCAACTCTTTTTTACAGAACGAACATTTTTCATTACTGACTATTTTCATCCTATGTAGTTGCGTGTTCAAGAACAGAATCCTATTTACTATCTTATACTGAAAATATCTTTAACCAATATCCGGAGTAAAACGAAATATCATGACATGATATTTCTGCATTTTTGAACTATCAGGGTGTAATCTAAATAACGTTCCCATTTCGAACATATTGAGGGTATACATTTTGTTTTTCTAAGAAGAGTTTTGTAGATGTATCTACATCCTTGTAGGTCATGTACTAGCATTTGGATCTACTATATGCTTTTCACCTTTTTCAGTAAACATTCTATATCCACAATTTATTGCTTGACTTATAGAATAATAAGACAAATAATTCAGTTTCAAGCAGAATTTTTTTTTTTCACATTCTTCACGAGTCAACAAATTCCCCTCATCATTAATCAAGTCATTGATACATCTGATGCCTTTTTCATACCAAGATCTAAAAAATACAGACATTTGCCCACTTTGGATACAGGCATACAACTATTTCTCCACAAGGGATAAGTCAACCAATCACTTACTTCTGCCCGACTCAACAAAGACAATGCGTGAAATACATCTTTTTAAAAATGGATTAGCAACTTCATGAGATAGTGTCAAAAATATTCATTCCCAAACCCAACTACGAATGGTTTTGATAAAAATGACTGCATTAAATGATTAACATCATCACATATACCTAAAACAATTCTTCGAATCCATATAAGCTTAAGTGACATACTAAAAAAAAAACATCTGGCATTTTAAGACCCCCCTTCTTCATATGTGCCAACAACCTGTTTCCTATTATTTTATTCGGCTCATTCTTCCATATAAAACTGAAGAACTTAACTTTTATGGTTTTCATTATCTGAAGGGACTGGACATAAACAAATGATTAAACTGTGGTAACAATATAAATTTAACAACTGTAACTCTTCCAAGAACCGTAATGTTCCGTTTGATCCAAGAAATCATCTGGCGTTTTACTTTGTCAAAAATTCTGTCATAATTATAATCAGGTATTTAGTCAATAACAACATGAAAGTCTGTAACAAGGTAACGAAAAAAGTCATTATGCACAAAATTCACTTGTCTTCCTTCTAATTATATATCTTCTTTAGATTTTGAGGTACCAATCCAAATTGCATTTGTTTTTTTTAATCTTCAGCCCACTACAATTTCCGAATGAATCCAGAATATGTAGTACAATACGGAAATTTAATTCGTCTCTTCATATTTTGTAAATTACGATTTTGAATGTATTTTATCATTATTATTCATAATTTCATTAACAACAGCACTATGAACTCATTTCGTTTTGATTTAAAGTTTTGGAAAAGGCCAAATCTTTATCATTCTTGCTTACACTTCGA